>CM063512.1:19319204-19896704 GCA_032199755.1 Ambrosia artemisiifolia
CATCTCCCGTCTTTTTCGTAAAGAGGGTGCAATCGACGAGGCCGCGCTTAAATCCTTTGGTGATGAGGTATGTACTTAGCTCCTCGTACCACTGCCTCGGAGCCTGGTGCAAGCCATAAAGCGCTTTGTTCAACACGTAGACCTTATCCCGGTGGATTGGGTCCTCAAAGCCTGGTGGCTGCCCGACATACACCTCTTCCTTGACTTTACCGTACAGAAATGCGCTTTTCACGTCCATCTGATAAACTTTGAATTTCTTATAAGAAGCAAACGCGAGGAACATCCGAATAGCTTCGATTCGTGCTACCGGTGCATAGATTTCGTTATAATCAATCCCTTCGATTTGATGGAAACCCTGCACGACCAATCTGGCTTTGTTACGAACAATTACTCCACGATCATCCTTCTTACACTTAAACACCCATTTGGTGCCAATCTTCTTCCTATCTGGTGGCAAATCCGTGAGCGTCCAAACTCCCAATTTCTGGAATTGTAATAACTCCTCCTGCATAGCTTCCACCCAGGCATCATCCTTCAAAGCGTCCTTGTATGTCCTTGGCTCTACCTGCGACACATAACATGCAAACGACCAATCATTTTGACTACCAGATTGTTGAATTTTGGCATATAAAGCTAAAGCACCAAAACTCTCTGGCGAATTAACGCTTTTAAGCTGCCCTCTGGTCATAACACTACTTCCAGGATCACCGATAACTTGCTCCAGCGGGTGAATACGATGAATCCGAGATTCCGGATAATCAGGTACTTGCACTCCCGTCTGAACAGTCAAGTTCTCTACAGCTTCCAGATCATGACCCGTATTTGATGATGAAGCCACATCAGTAATTGGAGTTGGGTTCACTGGCGGTGCCTCCTGTTCTTCAGCTTGATCAAGAATAGCTTCTTCAAATTGTTCATCTTCAGATTCTGAAGTGTCTAATGAAGTTGAAGCCTCTTGAAATATCTCTTCTTCTTGTATAGGAGCATTGGTATCATTAGAAGCTGGTAGGGGGTTCACAGTGATCGGACGCACCAACGGTGAAGTTGTTGCATTTTCACACTCGTAAAGTAATCGAATAACAGCTTCTTCAACCAAGCTATCTAGATTGAATGATTCAAAGAAATCTTTGTAATCAAACATCCAATCAGGACCCGTGCCTTGAATATTTTGAGTATATCGTTGAACATCCACGTTAGCCCAGTCTTCCACACGACGAGTTCGCTTGTTGTATACCCGTTTGAGCGGGGTTGCATATCCAACAAAGTAACCCTCCTCGGCTTTAGGACTAAACTTTTCGCTTGGATTCAACATAGTGCAAGGCGCCCCAAAAGGTTCTAGATACTCTAAGTTCGGCTTTCTTCGGTGTAACAGCTCATAAGATGTTTTACCAAACTTCTTCACTGTTAGAACCCGATTTAATGTGTAATTTGCTGCATAAATCGCCTCATTCCAGAACATTACTGGAAGATTTGAGTCAGCAAGCATTGTCCTAGCCGCTTCAATTAGAGTCCTATTCTTTCGTTCAGCAACACCGTTCTGTTGAGGGGTGTACGGAGCCGAATATTCATGATGTATCCCTTTGTTTTCACAAAGTTCATCCATCTTGGCATTTTTGAACTCCGTCCCATTGTCACTCCGAATTCTCTTTATCTTCACATTGTAGAGAGTCTCCAATCGAGTGAACAGAACTTTTAGATTAATAAAAGTGTCGCTTTTATTCTGCAAACACATCACCCATGAAAATCTTGAGTAATCGTCAGTGACGACTAAACAATAAAGCTCTCCAAGATGACTTTTGCGCTTGACCGGTCCGAAAAGATCCATGTGCAATCGCTCTAGTGGCATCTCAACAGAGTTAACCTTTTTCACTTTGTGGGACTGTTTGTGTTGCTTCCCCTTTTTACAACTCACACACTTGTCATTCAGATGGAAATGTTTCACGTTTACTCCATCGACAAGTCCATTTCTCACAAGTTGATTCATTTTCTTCAGATGAATGTGCCCCATTCTTTGGTGCCACATTATCGATTCTTTCTCAGTCGCCTTGGACAAAAAGCATGTTATTTGCCCTTGTGATGTCATCGCTTTGGACATATCAAGAATGTATAGATTGTTGACGCGAGGTGCCTTCAACATTATCCACTCTTTAGGAATTGTAAAGCCCGGTTTCAGAATATAGCAGGATTTGTCATCAAAATGCACAGTAAATTTCTTGTCACAAATTTGACTGACACTCAACAGATTGTAATCTATCTGCTTCACATACGAAATCCGCTCGAAACTCACTATCCCATTGCTCACACTTCCTTCCATTGTGATATATCCACCTTTGTTTCCTGCAAACGCTACATACCCTCCATTGATGTTCTTCACGTCGAACAGCAACGCAAGATCCCCTGTCATGTGGCCTGAAGCTCCACTATCAACAATCCAAAGACTGCTAATAGGGCCAGCTGAAGCTCCCTGCACACAAAAAGTAAATCAGTTAGTTCTTTCGGGGGACCCAAGCCTGAGTCTTGGGCCTTTCAACATCAAGTTTCACAGTAACATTATCACAAACATTTTTAACAACTTTTTGATCAATCTTTTTCTGATTGTTCAAAACTGTTTCCTTTTTCTCATTAACTTTTGAAGTTGAGGCTCCTGGAGTACCATTGGGTGTCCAAGATTGTTCAGTCCTTTTCAGGATACGAATCTGAGACTTTGGGTTCTCAGTCGGTTTCTGAACATTGTTAGCAAAAGTAACTTTCTTGGTAACCTTATCTGAGTTAACAGACTTAGGTCCAACATTTGATTTGACAATTGGTTTTGGTGGAACCTTTTGCCTATCAACTGTTGAGTTCACCACAGGCTTTCTCCACGAGTTTTCCATCGCAATCCGATTTCTTCTATCATAGTGCATTGGACGAGTGTTCCTCATTTGAAAATTGTTATGATTATAAAACGGTTGTGATTGTTGAGAAACAACTCTCCTATGAGGTGGCACATAATGATCAATCGGTTTCCTCATGGAATTCCTCACTTCTACCTCGTGCCTCTTGTGCCTTACATATGGGCACTGAGCAAGTAAATGCCCACGTTCCCCACACTTAAAGCACGCACGGTACTCTTCAAAAACATTCGGAGCATTTGGTTGAGCAAATGATCTAACAGGATATTGATCATTGTACTGTTGCTTCCTTAAACTCTCAGGGAATGGCCCTTTTGAGTAAGTAGGCTCATTGAAACCATTAGCTCTGTTTTTGGGTTTAACAAACTCTGTGACATGAACCTTTGGTTCTTGAGGAACATCCAAATACAACTTCTTTAACAAAGCTGGTGGAATTTCATTTGTTCTCTCATGTTTTGGGAACCAAATGGTACTTTCTTGCCAAATCTTTTCAATTTTAGCATAGTTGGCATTTTTTATTGGAAAGTCCTCGTCAGAGATGATCTTATCGGATCCTTCCATCCGATAAAATACCTTGACAGGTTTGTCACATTGTTCGTTTTTATCATTCTTTTCAAGATCTTTCTTAACCACATTAAGATCTTTCTTCACAACATTCTTTTCAGACTTATTCACATGATGAACATTTCTCATTGGAACAATTTGAGATGATGAAACTGGTTCATTTGTAATGATGTGATTTTCTTTTGGAATTTCACATGCATTAACAGTTTGGTTACAACCAGTATCCTCACTCTCTGAGTCTGAGTCAACACTTTCAGCAGTAACACCCTCATCATTGATTCCCAAAATCGGTCTAACATCGGAATTTGGATCACCAATACTTGAAGTATTAGATTCATTTTCCGATGCTGAATCAGATTTTACCGAACTCTCCGGTGTCACTTGGTGACAATTATGGTTTTCAAAAAGAACCGGAGATGGTACAGACCGATAATTGGTGGTTTTATCATCAATGATGTGATCTACCACATAAGCAATATTCTTATAGCTTTCCAACTTCTTGTTTACTTTCTCAGCAAAGCATTTGATGGCGGCCATTTCCAACTTGGTGTTTTCAATTTCATTGATATAGTTGTTAATTGCCAATTGTTTTAAAGACAAAGTGTTTTTCAAGTCGGAAATGTCCTTTTTGTAGCCATCTAAAACTTTGTTAAAAGCATTCAACTCTTTGCGAGTAGATTGACTGTTCATGATAGCACTATCACGTTGAACACGGAGTTGTTTAACCTCCTCAGTCAATCTATCACATGTACCACAGTATTTTTCACTTGTATTATCAGTACTACAAGCAGAACTTACAGGTTTTGGCGGATCAGTCATGGCCATCAATGCGAAATGAGCTTCCTTTCCTGCAAAAAATCTGGAATAATCAATCTTTGTGAAAGCATCATCTGCAATGCACGACTTCCTTGTCATCAGAAAATCTGCTTCTGCAAGCAACTGATCGATATCTTCATCAAGAGAATTAACACTTGCTTCTGTATCCGATTCACTGTCTGAATCAGAATAAACCGATTCACACTCCTCAGGAATATCAGAAACAGTATCAATCACAACTCCAGAATTTGTCTCTTCATTCTCAACCTCAACATTAACCTCAGAATTAACCTTAATAGGTTCAAAATCGCCATCCATCTCAGCCTCAGACTCATCACTATCAACCTCAGTTTCAACCTTCTCCTCCATCGTCACTGAATCTTCAAGATCAACATGATATGCAACACAAGCCACATTTCTCCCAGTGGTGATTTCCTCAACACCTATCTGAATGCTCGACCAGTCAAACCTCTCATCTTGTTGAGTAACCAATGCTTGATTGGTATTCGGTTGTTCATTTGGTGTAGTGATTGGTATGACTGTTCGGTTAGTATTATTTGGTGTTTGGTTTTGTGTCTGGTTTGGTGTGTTTGGTTGTCTATTTTGGTTGTTGTTAAAGTTGTTTTGATGGTTGTTTTGGTAAGAAACTTGGTTTTGGTTTTGTTGTTGACGGTTCTGATAACTGGCATTAAATGGATTCCTGTTGCCTTGTTTTGGTGGCTGGGTGCATTCTCTTTTAAAGTGACCTTTCCCTCCACAGTTAAAACAAGTCACTTTCTCCTTATTGAACCCGTAGGTTGTGTTAGGAGAAGTTCCCAAATCAGTTCTACCTGTCTTCTCGATAAACTCAGTTGCTCTTCGCATTATACTCGCAAATGCCCATTGAATATCAATGAGTTCCATCTCCTCCTTGTCAATCTGTGCGTAGTCTTCATTGGTCAAATTGTTATTCCCAATTTGACTAGCAACTAACCCATTGTAGGAAGAAACCATTGCAGAGACTAATGCAATGTGTTGCTGAGCAACTTCAACTGTCACATTTCCAAGATTGGAAGTCTCCAAAACCACTGTTTGTTGGTTAGGTTGGATCAATGGTTGTGGTTGAGATTGACTAGCAGTGTAAAAAGCTGCTTGTTGCTTTGGGGAGAATGGTGGAATGTATGAATATTGATATGGAACTTGTGGTTGTGGTTGTGACAAAGATGAAGTTTGTTGATGGTAGTTAATGGTAGGTGATTCCACAGCATTGGATATACATGCAACATGTGGTGCAACTAGCCCTCCTGAGCTTGTGCTTGCTGGAACTGAAGATCCTCCAAAGTATAAGTTCGGATTCTGAGGAATCTTGCTCTCCTAGCCTTCCTCTTCTCTTCCAATTCTTTGTTTTCCAGCTTTTCAATGAACTCCTGAAGAGACCAGTATTGATAAGCATCCTTCTCCTTCAGAACATCCACATGCTGATCCCAGTTTGGTGGTAATGCATCTGCAAACTTGTCCACCTGTTTTGCCATAGGAATCTGTATACCATAACTAGACAATTCAGATATCAAATGATTAAATCTAGGAGTTAGTTCTTTCAAAGTTTCATTTCCAACATAAGAAAAATTCTCAAACTCCTTAATAAGTTCTTCCGTTCTCAAACTTCGAGTCTTCTCATTTCCATCATGCTTCCTTTTAAGCATATCCCACAGTGCTTTAGAAGTTGTGCAAGTCCCAAATTGATGCAACAGATCATTTGTGATTGCCTGTGTCAATTGGGAAAATGCCTTCTTTTCCACAGCAAACTTCTTTTTCTCATCCTCAGCCATGCTCTCCAATGGCACTGGTTCACCTGTGTTCTCCAGAACTGGTGGTGTGTAACCTTTAGCAATCATGTTCCATGCTTCAGCACCTTCTACTCCCATGCCTTCTAAGTGTATCTTGAACTTTTTCTGCCACTGATTGTATTCTTGAATCTCCATAAGCTTCGGTGGCCGAGTCCCGCTACCTGAAGACAAATCATTAATCAGTGTGGAAATAGCATTTGTAGTTTGAGTGTTTACCACCGCTGCTGCTACTCCCCAGTAGTCAGATTGTGGTGCTGGAGGTGCACTTTGAGTCATGTAATTAACCGGCTGCGAAGACTGTGTGCTCGTCTTCTGTGCTGCCACTATCCATGGGTCCATCACCTGCTGTTGTGGTTGTGTAGTTGCTGGTGTAGGAGTAGTCTGATAACGCCACATGATCACGAACTTCGAGAACTTCAACACTTAGAAAAATTTTCCAAAACTATCCTAGGTTCGCCCAGTAAACTTTCAAGTTCATCCCTTTTGGTTTAGATTCGCCCAAAAGTTTTCACCCGAATGTGAATTCTCAGCAGAATGTAAAAATTACACTAACACTTTTCTACCTTCGTCCAAAACAACCTAGGTTCGACCGTTTGAGTTTTACTTTCGCCCGCACGACGTCCCGAAAGTGAAAAGTATGACCCGAATGTAAAAAGTTCAGATGAAAAATTCTAGGTTCGACCAAAAATGTCTAAGTTCGCCCAGAAATCCACTCACCTTCGACCTAAAACTCACACATTCGCCCAACAACTCCAGGTTCGCCCATATCTGACTTTTGAAAAACGGTTACACTTTGAAAAACGGTTATTTTGATCTCTGATTTTCAAAAGTTTGTGGATTTGAATGATCTTGATTAGGTTTTGCTTCGGAGATGATTTGGAACAACTTTAATACTTGGAATTTTGAATTTTAACCACAAAATCACCTCTAATTCTTTCAAAAACACTCAAAAACCATTTTTATGTAAAAACAGATGTGAATTGATGAAAATTATGTCCAAATCAGCTCTGAGTTTATCAATTTGTTGTTGTATGATCCTCTAGGCTCTGATACCACTTTGTAGAGGATGTGATTCAACAAGAAAACAGGATTATATGATCATACAAGTTGCTAAACCAGGTGCGGAAACCCTAGCTTAGAACAAACTGAAATAAACTCAATCAAAACACAATCAAAGTCATTTTAAAAGCTTTTCATAGATTAACTCTTTGATATAATTGCTTACAACTTGATAACAGTTAATCTAGCACACAAACTATCACTCTCAGACCTCTCTGGAACACACACCAAAAACACACACTCTAAATGACTTGCTTTACATTACAAAAACCCAAAATCTATTTATAGCAGCTGCACATTCGCCCCTTATCATTGGTCGAATGTGAGCCTATTCCACATTCGCCCATATTGTATGGTCGAATGTGTCTTCCTTCAGTCCTGTTCCAGATTCGTCCACAGCATAACTACCTTCGTCCCTTTCTATGTCACCTTCGCCCATTCTACTCTCATTCGCCCCTTAACACATGTTAACATCTAATCATTAGTCGCAAAAACGCATCTACACATTTTAACTTTTCAAACTCATATTTAAGAAAACTAGGAGGGTCATCAATTGAGAGGCAGTAGATATTTAATTTTAGAGGTGACATTCTTGATACATTCTCAGAGCTAGATATGAATATGCTGGCTCACTTGTTAATTGATAGTAATTTCCAGTCGTTCTTGTTGGTTAACTGCTCTTACAAGCTTCATGTTCATTCTATTCGATCAAATAGCTGCTTTATTGGATTATGAACCATATGCTGTTAAAACTTAAAAATGATATGATAAAAGGGTAATTTAGAAATGAGTAACTGAAGGTCTGAGTTATATAAATTTCAGGTGAAAATGAACTTGCTCGTTTTTATCCGGGATTTATGAACTTGAATATGAAATTGCTAAGAAGGTGAAGAGAAAGAAGATGTTGGTATTGAACCCGAGGTCTGAAAGACAGAGGTAAGGATTCGACTTATGAAACATTTAATGCATCCATTAATTACTTATTTGCTATTATTTTTCCGTTTTCGGCTTTTAAACGATTGACAATAATTAAATGAAACATCCCTGCAAAATTATACTCAACAATACCAAATGACCGGCGCTCTAATGGTATTCGGTTGACTTTCTCCAGGGGATGTTGCCGTTAATGTTTTGCTAGTGGCCATATGTCACGCCTGAGACAAGGGTTTTACCACATTGAGCCCTAAGGCGGTGGGTTTCCTCTGGAATTTGTGACAGGTGGGGTCACTAGCTCTGTCTTTGATTGCTAGTGTGTGGTGTTTTGCCTATGGGGTACTTGATTGGTTGGGCGTTGTTGGACGTTCAATAAGTTGAACAGCTAATCTTTTTTTTTCTTTTAGCAATTACCTCAAATGATGTTATATACCTTTCTTCCAACTACCAGGAAACCAACATTATGTGGAGTTAATGAGCAACAAGGCAATTATTGAGAATGTACTTGGACGAAGCCTTGGTCATTAGCATGGGTGGGGACTTGATTCAGTTTTTGTTACGCATAATGTAAAGCGTCTTACATACAACACACTAGTGGATGAACTTGACAACATCTCAAGGTGAAACATAGAGTAGGAAAAATTACCAATGAGCGGCGTATGAATAGTTTTATAAACTCATAGAGATGTATGATTAGTTTTTATTTTGTTTGTTTAGGTATTTCAATTTCGGTAACTAGTACTTTTGTTTTGTGGTCTGAACGATGATGTTTCAACATTTTTAATGAAGTATTGTAATTTGGTCACATATGTTTCTATATCGCTTTTATATATGCTTGTATGCATTTGAAGATTATTATCTACATATATTGTGATTATCGTTTATATATAAACAAAAAATAAAATCAGTGCGACACATCGACCACTTTTACCTACATATAATTTTTACTTTTACCTACACATATATTTTGACACGTGTCAACAGTCCACGCATCTGCCATGTCATTTGCCACATCAGCTGCCATGTTGGATGACACGTCAGCTGACATTCAAGCAAATCGTTATAGTTTTAACCACACATAAAATTTAGTTTTAGCAACACACATATGTGTAGGTATAGTGTGTTATATACCTACACATACTTGATATGTTGGTAATGATCTATTTCTACAGTGCTGAGGCTACACATGATAACATTTAATTTATGTGTAGGTAAAGAAAACTACAAACACATAATAAGTTTTTACCCACACATACTATGTGTGAGTAAATACCTAAATTTCTTATAGTGAGAATATGTTGAGAAAGTGACAAAGTGTAAGACCCTAATTAACGCCTAATCTTACGAGTTTTGACCTTACTTAAAACCACTCCCGATTAAAACTTTGATAATCATGAAAAACTCAAACCGTTATGATCAATACATTTTTGGTTTCCACAGATTTACAGTTTAACTATTAAAACATATAATAACATTTCACGAGTTAACGGGGGTCTCTTGAATTCTATTGCGGAAACTTGATGAGTGTTCGGGTGTGTTCGGTTCTTCTCGCAACTTGATCCTTGCTCTAGGACTTCCATCACATATTTACCTAGCACCATTACACAAAGAATGGTTAGTGGGTTATCAATAATACATATATAATAGTATGAGAGTCGTTACACGTTGAAACGGAACGAACCAGGCCAAATGGCCACGATAAAATTTCACCCAAATGACTTCAGACTGCCCGAACGGCCGTTTATCTGGGTGAACGGCCGTTCACTGGGCCATCAGAACAGCTATGAGCTGGTCTGTCCATCTGAACGGGCGTTCGCACATGCAAACGCCCGTTCATTTGGCCAAAGCCATATCAGGAGAACAAACTGCTTTTTTTTACGCAACAGCTGTTCGGGTCACTTTTACCCCTTTTAAAATACATAATCTGACTTCGACTTTGAAATATGAAATGTGATTCATTCAAAGACCTTTCAAGGCATATAACGAACACTACCTAACGATTTTTCTATGATTTTATATGATTTATTTGAAGATCAGGTCTGTCTATCCGAACGGTCATTCGCCGATGCGAACGCCCGTTCACTTGGCCAAAGCTCATGTTCGAGCTGATCAGTGGGTCTGAACGACCGTTCGCCCAAGGCGAACGACCGTTCACTGCTTCTGAACCTTGTTTGATGATTCTAAAGCTTAGGAATCATGTCGCAAACGCATTTGACGATTCCCAAAGCATAAAAAAATTGACTTGCCAACTAAATTAACATTTGTTTGATTAAAATCCTTGCCCGGTTTATGAAATCATGAACTGGCTCTTAGTTTTGAGTGTTTAAGGCGATTTTTACCCAAATCGACCCGTTAAGGCCTTGAACTAATAAGGCACTACTTGACCACAGAAAATGCATACCGTTTAAGTTGTCAAGTCATTAGACACTTGATCGACTAAAGCGTTTGTCCAATTTGCTTAATTATGATTTAGTTTCTTAGATTCAACCTTTAGTAATCTTTTAGTTCCCAAAATGCCCTTTATAGTTAAATCTTTCAATTTAGATATCCATGGCGACATTACTCGATCCAAATCTATTGTTTTCGACTCAATGGCTTGTTTAAAAACTTCTAAGCCCTTACGGACTTACCATATCATCAGATTCACAATTTCACCCTTTTAAGACACATCTAAGCGCATTAACCCGCATTTGGCACATTTATGCAAAACAACTCACCGATTTCACACCCACATTTCATGTGGGTGGTTTTCGCCTACATTTACTCGCCCATGGTCCTAGTTGTAGATGAAAGAATTTAGCTAAAACAGGATGTAATGATCATACAAGTCACAATTCTAGGTGAGGAAACCCTAGAACTGAACAAAATGATAATACACAAATCAAAACACGTAAGACACCTTTTCAATCTCCATTTTATAGATTAACTTTATCAAAACTTGTTTACAATCAACACACACGTTAATCTAACCCTCACATAAACATTCACAATCTACAGCAAAACCTGACCTCTCAACACACACTTTCCAAAACTTTTCTAAACATGAAAATAACCAAAACATATTTATACTAACTGCAGGTTCGCCCAGAATGATGGTGCGAATGTGGACAATGTCCACATTCGCCCACTTCCTTGGTATGAACCTGGACTTCTGTCTTCTGTCTTTCATCTTCGTCCATACTTAAACTACGTTCGCCCAAACTATAACACACCTTCGCCCATATACTTATACATTCGCCCACTCAGAAACTTCAATCTAACACATGTTAACACCTAATCCAATCACTAGTCGCAAAACGTGCATCTACAAACTCCCCCTCGACTATTGATTGGATTGTCTTCGTTCTTCGTCCATGATCTTGTTCAGTATCTTGATTCTCAGTTGCTTTTTCTGGTCTTTCGTCATCTCAGGCTCAAGCTTGCGTTTCACCGGCTTAGGCACATCAGCCATCTTCACCATCTTTCCCAGCTTAGTATCCAAGTTGCTTCCGGAGTTTATATCATATGCAAAGCAAACTCCAACAACTTGCTGATACTTCTTCGCCTGTTCTGCATCATTGGGATCACAGTGTATCGGATTGTAGAATAACATGATAATATCTTCAAATGTGCAATTGATAAGCCACATAGGATCAAACACATAGACATGCTTGTACTTATCCTTTCCGTCTCTTAACACGATCACAGCCTCTGCCTTTCTCCAATCATAATACCAAAAGATGAAGTCTGCACTGAAGTGTTGTGGTAAAGGCATCAATGGAATTTTCTTCATCACTTCAGGTGCTTTATAAATCAAAGTAACCCTTTTCTTTCCTGTTCTCGGATCAACATCTCGATGAACCTTCCTTCTAGGGTACTGAGGCTTAAACATGTTCCATTTGGTTCTACTTTCCCAAACTAACCGATCAGCAAACCAACCAATAGCCGTATTGTTCACAGAAGCTCCAGTCATAGGAAATCGGCAAATATCTCTGACCGCCCAGTACGGTAGAGTTAAAAGATCAAGAAATCTATAGAAGTACAAGATTTCTGATTCCCATTTAACTGCCAAACACTTCAATCTCCCCATATACTTCCACCCAAGAGCCCTGCCTTTGAACTTCTGGTTATGGTATCTGTAAAATCCACCTTGAGCTTCAGGCTTTGGTCGTTTTTCATCAGTTTCTTTCAATTTCTGTAGTAAAGTCTTCAAATCATCATTCTGATTTGAAGGTTTCTGCTTATCAGCACCAAACACCTTTTCTACAAACTCTTCACTTCTCTTTTGTGCTTTCTTTTTAGCTAGTCTGTTTGGTATCTCAGTAAAGTTTGGGAAAACCTCATTCTCATCATTCTGCCTGAAATATTGTGGATATTCTTCGTGTTTAATATCCTCAATTTCTATCCCTTCCATCTCAGGTGTCTGCTTATCATCAGAATGATTTCCAATATCCTTTTCAAGAAGATCTAGAATCATCTGATCCATCATAATCTCTTCTAACGATTTCCCTACTCGCTGTGCAATACCCTCCAAGATTTCTTTGGCAACAGCAGCAGGTACTTCACCTTCTTCCAAGTCAGGATCTTTATATTCAAGTTCATACCTCATGTCTTCCGTTTGGAAGATTTCGGCAAACTTTCCTGTGAACTCAATGGTCCATTCCCTTCTCTCAAGCATATCTCTATACACTTTCTTCGCATCATCAGTCAAAGATCTAACTTTTTCGTTCCAGAAGATACTTTCATCTGAGTCTACATTCTCACCTCCTTTCTTTTTCTTGGAACTAGACTCTCCAGCATCTTTCTTTGACTTCCTCTTTTCAAAAGAAAACTTACTTGTATCGTCTCCTCCATCATCATCATCACTCTCATCACTATTATCATCAACTTCCTTACTACCTGATCCCTCCGCATCATCATCATCTTTATCATCTTTCTTGCCTTCTTCATCAGAACTCTCTTCCGATTCATCATCCTCCTCATCATCCTCTTTCTCTTCAACAGAAGGCTCGAAATCAACCTATTCTTCTTCTCTTTCTTTATCCTCCTCACCTTCCTTCAGCTTAGGAGCTTCACCATATAGCTTGTCCAACAAATCACTCAGACGCTTGTTTTCTGTCTTAAGCTCTTTGTTGTCAACCTTCACAACCTTAATCATTCTCCTATTTCTGTTGCACTTAACCTCAAGATCCTTATTTTCTTCTTCAAGTTTCTTAACTTTCTTATCGATCTCATCTTGGTTAGTTTTGGATGCAACGACGATCTGTAGCATCTTCTCCTCATTCTTTTTGAACTTACTTATCTCAGCTTACTGTGCTACAATCATCTTCATCATTTCATCCATCCTTTTGTTAACCTGTTTCATCACATCATCCGAAACAGTAACTTTGGAAGACTTGGATGTTTCAACTTCTTTAGCCTTCTCCTTTTGAGGTTTCTTAAACATATCCAGCACATTCTCCAAAGCAGTTTCAAAATCAGCAACTGGTACTGCTTCAGCTTCTTTACTTTTCTTCTTTTTCTTTGCAGCTGGTGAAGATAACTTTGATGACGTACCTGCTTCAGGTATCTTCTTGCCTTTAAGCAACTGTGCAATCTCTTTTTCTCTCAGCTTTTTAGTACTCGACTTCTTTGCCATCGACTTGTGTTTTGGTTTCTTCAAATTAACAACCACAGTCGATCCTTCACAATCATCAACATTAAAGCTTAATCCTTCATCAACATCAACAATCTTTTTCTGTAAAACTTTCTCAACAGTCTTGTTCAAAGATTCAGACTCACCAACCATAGTGGCCTTACGCTTGGTGGTCTTTATTCTTTCTTCTTCCGAATCCCACTGCTCATCAACTTCTGTATCCTCTGAGTCTACAGAATCTTCATCAACTAGACTCGTGCCTTTCTTCGCAGTCGTCTTCTTACGAGTAACTTCTTGCTTTGAACTACCTTGATCAACCTTTGCCTTTCCTTTCCCTTTAGCCCCAGCATTAACCACTTGCCTTTTTCTCTTAGTATTCGCATCAGCATAAACTAAGGGATCATCATTATCCGAGTCACTATTATCATGCCTCGCTTTGTTCAATCCAGGGTCAGTGTAACCCGGATTAACCAAAGCTCCAAACAATCTCCTATGAGGTGGCTTCTCATCATCTGGCACACCTTTATAACCCTTCATCCTCACTAGTGTTCTAATGTTCATGTGATCTTGACCTAGGATCATAGTTGGATCCTTTCTCAAATCAGGATACTTGTGGTCAAAGATCATCATTAGAAACCTCGGATATAACATGAACTGCTTCTTCTTCAAACCTTTAAGCATCTCAAGCATGTGATCCAATATCATACCAGAAACATTAAATGGTTTGTTAAGTGTTAACGCAACCATTAATGAACTTAAGCTCTTCCTCATAACGTCATATCCACCGCTCACACACCCAAACACATGTATAATCACGTGTGCAAAGTACTTGAACTGTACACTTAACTTTCCCTTGTGCATTGAACCATCTGTGATAGGACCCTTATACTTCATTCTCAAAAAGCAAGCCCTCTGCTCGGTCCATGAAAGCTCTCTAGGATCAGTACTCGTCTCAAACTTGATCTATAAAGCTTCTCTAATGTCTTCTTCTGTCAAAAACATCTCCATACCCTGAATCTTGCTTCGGATAATGGTCTGATCTTCCCAGAAATCATATCTTGCATTCTGATAAAAGTCCTCCACAATATCTTTATATATAATGGCTGGTGTGGCTAAGGCATGAATAATTCGGATTCGCCTTAAGAACTCCACTATTCCAGAAAACTCTATATTCTTCACCACGTCGCCAACGTAAGCGCAACAGTTATGCGACGGTTCGAACGGCCATGCCTGTGGAATGTTTTCTGCCTCTGGTACTGGATCTGGTACAACGTTCTCCACTGGAACTTCAAGATTCTCTGGTTGTTCAGCCATCTGCACATCAAAAGTCAGAAAATACGTCAAAACACAAAAACGTCAAATTTTAAAATTTTAAAGTTTTTACAGTTTCCACATTCGCCCAATTTTACACAGCCGAATGTGGAATTTTAGGTTCGAAAGTAAACATTTTGGTTCGAATGTGAAAATGATTTGGTTAAAATTCACATTCGCCCAATACGTTTCACATTCGCCCGTTTTATTTGGTACGAATGTAAAACTGTTGTATCCCAAAATTTGAAAATTTGCCAATCTTGTTTTTAGACTCTGATTTTGATTGAAACCTAGCCTAATATGGCCGAATAACACTCGTTCATTATCAATTTTTATTATTATTCAATTATTATCTGTAGAGGATGAATTTTACAACAATTACAGGATTATATGATCATACAAGTTGCTAAACCAGGTGCGGAAACCCTAGCTTAGAACAAACTGAAGTAAACTCAATCAAAACACAATCAAGGTCATTTTAAATGCTTTTCATAGATTAACTTGTTCAAATAAACGTTTACAGACTCAATACAGTTAATCTAGAACTCAAACTATCACTCTCAATCCTCTCAGGAACACACACACAAAACACACACTCTCTATGACTCGTTATCCATTACAAAAACTTGAAATCTATATATAGTAGCTGTACGTTCGCCCAGTTACACTGGTCGAAGGTAAGCTGTTTCCACATTCGCCCAGGTGAACTGGTCGAATGTGTTCTTCTGTGCATTCCTGTTCCACCTTCGTCCATGATAAACTTCCTTCGTCCATCTCTCAGTCTCCTTCGCCCCTTCTGATTCTCATTCGCCCATTAACACATGTTAGTATCTAATCATTAGTCGCAAAACGGCATCTACAAACTCCCCCTCGACTATTGATTAGATCGTTTCCTATCTTCGTCCATGGCTTTGTTCAACAGCTTGATTCTCAGAATACTCTTCTGTTCTTTCGTCATCTCCGGCTCTAACTTTCTCTTAACCGGCTTTGACACATTCGCCATCTTAACCTTCTTGCCAAGCTTCCCTTCCAAATTACTTCCAGCGTTAATGTCATAAGCAAAACAAACACCCACAACTTGTGTGTATTTTCTTGCTTGATCTGCATCGTTTGGCTCATGATGAATCGGATTATAGAATAACATGATGATGTCTTCGAAGGTGCAATTTATCAGCCACATAGGATCAAATACATGCACATGCTTGTATTTATCCTTTCCATCTCTCAACACAATCACTGCTTCTGCCTTCCTCCAATCATAATACCAAAATATGAAGTCAGCACTGAAGTGTTGAGGCATAGGCATCAAAGGTATCTTTCTCATAACTTCAGGTGCCTTATATATCAAGGAAACCCTTTTCAACTTGGTTCTGGGATCAATATCCTTGTGAACTTTCCTCCGAGGATATTGAGGCTTGAATCTATTCCATCTCGTCCTACTCTCCCAAACCAATTTGTCTGCACACCAACCAACATGCGTATTATTCACTGAAGCACCAGACATAGGGAATCTGCATAGATCTCTAACCGCCCAGTACGGTAGAGTTAGCAAATCAATGAATCTGTAGAAGTACAAGATTCCTGATTCCCACTTAGCAGCTAAGCACTTCAGCCTGCTCAAGTATGTCCACCCAAGAGCTCTTCCTCTGAACTTTTCATTATGAAACCTATAGAAGTTTCCTTGAGCTTCAGGTTTTGGTCGGTTTTCATCCATCAATCTTAGTTTCTTCAAATATTCTTTCAACTCATCAGTCTTACTTGAAGATTCTGGCAAATCAGCTCCAAGTACTTTTTCAACAAACTCAGCACTTCTTTTTCTTGCCTTTCTTTTTGCAGACGTATTATGCCTTTCAGTAAAATCAGGAAACACCACGTCTTCATCATTTTGTCTGAAGTACTGTGGATATTCCTCATGTGTAATATCCTCTATCTCAACCTCCTCAAACTCAGGGGTTTCTTTATCATCAGAGTGAGTTCCAACATCCTTTTCAGGAATAGGTGGAATCGACTCATCAACAATGAATTCTTCAAACGTTTTCCCTACTTTCTGTGCAAGTCCATCCAATATCTCCTTTGCCACAGAAGCAGGTACTTCCCCCTCTTCAAGATCAGGATCGTTATATTCCAATTCATATCTCATATCATCTGTTTGGAATATTTCTGCAAAACGACCTGTGAACTCAATGGTCCACTCTCTCTTCTCTAACATGTCTTTGTAAACTTGTTTTGCATCATCAGATAAAGACCTCACCTTTTCATTCCAAAACACAGTTTCATCATCTACATTCTCTTCAAGAACTTTATGATTTCTGTGAACTCCACATTCTTCTCCACATCTCCAAGATATGCACAGCAATTATGGGTCTTCTCAAACGGCCATTTGCTACCACTTGATGATCCTTCTTCTTGCACATTCTCTGGAACTGGATCAGTCACTGTAGTCTCCACAGGAATATCAACGGTTGTTTGTTCTTCAGCCATCTGAAATGGAAAATCAAAATAAAACGTCAAAACACAAAATCGACAAAACTTGAAAATTTTTGACTTTTGGAATTCCACATTCGCCCATAACCAACTGGTCGAATGTAGATTCTTTTTGGCCGAAGGTGTAATAATTTGGTCGAATGTAAATTGATTTGATTAATAAAATTCATTCGCCCATTTTAATGTTTCCTTCGTCCAGTTTACTTCACCTTCGTCCGGTCGATGGACCGAAGGTGGAAACTGTTCTTGACCAAAAACTTGAAATTTTACCAATCATGTTTTTAACCCCTAATTTTGATTAAAATCCATCCTAAAATGACCGACTAAGCTTTGTGTACCATCAATTTCCCTTAACATTCATATTACATCAGTTTTCAACAAGAATTAGGGTTTTTCTTCATTTAAACAATCAAACAGTAATTAAATCCTATTTTTATCCCAATTCGTAATACATTCTCCCCCTAAAACTGATGTGGGATGAATGTCTAACAAAAACAAGCACTAAAAATCACTGAAAATCCCAAATCCTTAAACCCTAGGTCGGTTTAGAAAATCATCGATTCCGGCTTCAATCTGTATCCATTACCTGTAATACTTATGTAGAAATGATCAGCAAACACTAAGGAATAAAAAGCACAAGCACAGGAATCAAAATCAACAAGGTCTTGTATTGAAGAAAATTTTGAAAAATTTGAACTGTTTGGTCGAACCTGGTTTGGCTTATTTATAGACTCCACATTCGCCCGTTTCCTCTGGACGAATGAACAAAGTTTTCACCTTCGCCCCTAATGAAAGGCACGAAGGTAAAAGGATTTTACCCGAATGTGAAATTAAGGTAAAAACCACATTCGCCCAAAATGGAACGGCCGAAGGTGAAACAAAAAGTCCACATTCGTCCCAAATTAAGGGCGAATGTAAAATGGCACTTTTGAAAAATTTTACCAAATTACAAATTCGAATCCCGTTCAACATTTTTCAATCCGTTAAGCTTCCAAAACACAAATTTTCACTTTGAGAATGATACAAAGCCCAGATGGTGTTGTCAAATCTCAGAAATTGACTATCAAGCATCCCCGGTTATCAAAAATAAAGCAGAAATGCAAAAAATTTTGGAATTTCTGAAATTTTATCAAAACACACCTAAAATCTTTTTGGATTTTGTATCTTTTTGACATTAAAAGTAAATTGCAGAAAATAAAATGCATCAAAGTAAATGAAAACAGTAAACATTTTGTGAAATCCGGTCAGAGGATCATATCAGTTTTCTGAGAAATCTGATCACAGCGTTGATCTTTTTGTTTAATATTATCATTAGAAACAGTATGTGATACGGCAATTGCTGATATTGTGGTCCACGTAAGCTCACATGCAGACAATTACGCAATGCTTTAAAATGATACGAGTTAGGTGTATTAGACTAACACGATGTGGTGCCCACACACACGACATACTCCCGTATCAAGTAATTGCACAAAGCTTCGTCGTAACGCGTGATTATGCCAGAGTTATCCGTAAAAGTTACAAAGTATATAGCACAGAGGTGTACAGGTCAGCAAATGAATGCAGCAGAGTAACATGTGCATATACACTAGGTTGAGGCTGATATTAATCACTGATTTGCATCAAATGATCAATACGATGTAATAATGATCTATGATCAATTAAAACATAAAGTTCCTCAATTCGGTAACTTTCGGTTTTGGCAATTAAGCTCTTTTAGCAAATATTCTGATAAAACTAGGTCCGTAAATCAATACGACAGAAGTTTATCAGAATATCCCGGATAACCATAACATAACGACCCGAAACCTCAGATTTTGGCAATCCTATCAAACGAAATTACGGTACTAAGACCATATGCCCATGAGGTGTTCAGCCACGAACGCGTAGTTCGTTATGTTTGTATCACTAATGCACGCAATATTTAGTCTACGAAGCCTATCAGCATATCACACGTAATCAACACACGCCTCATAAACTATACAATTCTTTAGCCTGTGTCAGATTCCCACTGATGTACTATCATTTCCTCTGTTCAACCAGGAAATCATTTTTGATTTTCTAATTTTTAGGTCTTTTTGAATTTTATATTGTTTTTGGCTTTTCTGAAAAATGGCTCCCCCTAAAATAAAGAACATATTTTTGGATTTTCATTTTTCTGAAAAACAAAATAAAAACAAAATTTAAAAGAAACAATCCACTCGAAAGCATCAACTTCTTTGAGGATTAGACAAATTCCTCGAAAGCATCAACTTCTTTGAGGATTATGAAAGTAAAGAGAAATTCCCAATTAGCAAAGAGAAATTCCCAATTAGCAAAATATAAAAACTAAAAACTAAAAAAAAATGATAAACCGAGGTGCCGATTAGTCCTGTTTTTCCTTTATATTGTTTACTTTTAAAAGATATTCAAAGCGTGAACGGTCAAAGGCTTTAGTAAACAGATCTGCACGTTGGTAGTCAGTATGTATTTTGATCATATCGATCAATTCCTTAGCGTAACAATCTCGGATAAAATGATATTTGATCCGGATGTGTTTCGCTTTAGAATGATTTTCCGAATTTTTAGTTAATGCAATTGCGGCTTCGTTGTCACAGTAAATAGGAGTTTTTAGAAACTGCAAACCGTAATCCACCATTTGTTGTTGAATCCAGAGTACTTGTGAACAGCAACTCGAGGCTGCAATATACTCGGCTTCACAGGTAGATTGTGCTACGGAAGTCTGTTTCTTGCATTGCCAGGTGATTAACCTGGCTCTGATACCACTTTGTAGAGGATGAATTTTACAACAATTACAGGATTATATGATCATACAAGTTGCTAAACCAGGTGCGGAAACCCTAGCTTAGAACAAACTGAAGTAAACTCAATCAAAACACAATCAAGGTCATTTTAAATGCTTTTCATAGATTAACTTGTTCAAATAAACGTTTACAGACTCAATACAGTTAATCTAGAACTCAAACTATCACTCTCAATCCTCTCAGGAACACACACACAAAACACACACTCTCTATGACTCGTTATCCATTACAAAAACTTGAAATCTATATATAGTAGCTGTACGTTCGCCCAGTTACACTGGTCGAAGGTAAGCTGTTTCCACATTCGCCCAGGTGAACTGGTCGAATGTGTTCTTCTGTGCATTCCTGTTCCACCTTCGTCCATGATAAACTTCCTTCGTCCATCTCTCAGTCTCCTTCGCCCCTTCTGATTCTCATTCGCCCATTAACACATGTTAGTATCTAATCATTAGTCGCAAAACGGCATCTACATTATCTGTTTAAAAAAAGAATTAGGGTTTAGAATATTCAAACAATCGATTATTCAACTTAAACATGTTAGTAATCCAATTCCTTGTAATATCTCCCCCTAAAACTGATAATAATTGAATCCCTAACAAAAACACACATCAAAACATTCCAATAATGTCCAGTTTAATAAAACTAGGGTTCATATACGAAAACCCCAATTCTGGTCTCATTTGACGTCCATTACCTGTAAAATTCGGATTAAGATGATCAGGAATCAACAGGGAATAAGATTCTAAGGCAAATGAATTCAAGGCAACAAGGTCTCTTAAGTTGGAAAAATTTTGAAATATATCAGAATGGTTGGTCGAACCTATGAAGTGGCTTAAATAGGCTTGTTCCTTCGCCCGTTATGAATGGACGAATGTGGAAAATGTGGGTATTTTCCACATTCGACCAAATGAATGGCCCGAAAGTGAAAAGTGAGCACCCGAAAGTGAATAAGGTTGTTTTAAAGCCACCGTCGCCCAAAACAAAAACGTACGAAGGTGAAGATTTTTCCACATTCGACCCATTTAAGGGGCGAATGTGAAATGGAAAAATCTGAAAATTTTGCCAAATCACGAATTCGAATCCCGTTCAACATTTTTCAACCCGTTAAGTCTCAAAAACTCATTATTTTACTTTTAGAATGTTACAAAGCCCAGATGGTTTCATCAAATCTCAGAAATTGACCATCAAACACCGTCGGTTATCTAAAAATAAAGCAGAAATGCAAAAATCTTTTGGTTTTTCTGAAATTTATATCAAAACACACCTAAAATCTTTTTGGGTTTTGTATCTTTTTGACAATAAAAGTAAAAAGCATCAATGTAAACAAATCAGTAAACATTTTGTGATGTCCGGTAAGAGGATCATATCAGTTATTGAGAAATCTGATCACAGCGTTGATCTTTTTGTTTAATATTATCATTAGAAACAGTATGTGACACGGCAATTTCTGATATTCTGGTCCACTTAAGCTCACATGCAGACTATTACGCAATGCTTTAAAATGATACGATTTAGGTGTATTAGAGTAACACATTGTGGTTCCCACACACACGACATACTCCCGTATCAAGTAATTGCACAAAGCTTCATCGTAACGCGTGATTATGCCAAAGTTATCCGTAAAAGTTACAAGTTATATAGCACAGAGGTGTACAGGTCAGCAAACGAATGCAGCAGAGTAACATGTGCATATATACCAGGTTGAGGCTGATATCAACTACTGATTTGCATCAGTAAATCGATACGATGTAATTATGATTTTGATCAGTAAAAACATGAAGTTCCTCAATTCGGTAACTTTCGGTTTTGGCATTTAAGCTCTTTTGGCAAATATTCTGATGAAACTAGGTCCGTAAATCAATACGACAAAAGTTTAATCAGAATATCCCGGATAACCATAACATAACGACCCGAAACCTCAGATTTTGGCAATGCTATCAAACGAAATTACGGTACTAAGACCATATGCCCATGAGGTGTTCAGCCACGAACACGTAGTTCGTTATGTTTGTATCACTAATGCACGCAATTTGTAGTCTACGAAGCCTATTAGCACATCACACGTAATCAACACACGCCTCATATTTCTATACATATCTTTAGCCTGTGTCAGATCCCCACTGATGTACTATCATTTCCTCTTTTTATCCTGGAAATCATTTTTGGTTTTTCTAATTTTTATGACTTTTTGATTTTTCAATGTTTTTGGTTTTTCTGATAAAATGACTCCCCCTAAAATGTAAAACATATTTTTGGGTTTTGAATTTTTCTGAAAAACAATAGAAACTTTAAAGAAAAAAATTTTAAAAACAAAAAAACAATAAACCGAGGTGCTGATTAGTCCTGTTTTTCTTTTATGTTGTTAACTTTTAAAAGATACTCAAATCGGGATCTGTCAAAAGCTTTAGTGAACAAATCTGCACGTTGATAGTCAGTATGGATTTTGACCATATCTATCAATTCTTTAGCGTAACAATCACGGATAAAATGGTATTTGATCCGGATATGTTTCGCTTTAGAATGATTGCCCGTATCTTTAGTTAGTGCGATTGCGGCTTCATTATCATAGTGTATAGGGGTTTTAAGAAACTGCAAACCGTAATCCACCATCTGCTGTTGGATCCAGAGCACCTGCGAACAGCAACTCGAGGCTGCAATGTACTCGGCTTCACAGGTAGACAGCGCGACCGAAGTCTGCTTCTTACATTGCCAGGTGAATAACCTGCTCCCTAAAAACTGGCATCCAGCTGTAGTGGATTTGCTATCCTTGTCACAGCCGCCCCAATCTACATCACTAAAAGCGATAAAATCAAAAGCATCATCATTAGGGTACCAAAGTCCTCTCGAGGGACAACCCTTCAGATATCTAAGGATACGCTTGACCGCCGTCATATGACTTTGTTTCGGCTTCGATTGATAGCGAGCACAGAGACACGTTGCGAACATAATGTCTGGCCGAGATGTGGTAAGATACATCAGAGATCCGATGATTGCTCTGTATGTAAACGGGTCCATCAACTCCCCCTTAGCGTCCACTCCAATCCCGTGATTGGGTTGAATCGGGTTATCCATCGGCTTGGAATCCTCCATCTGAAACCGGCTCAAAACTTCGGATACGTATTTCGTCTGGTGAATGAAGATCCCCGTGGGTCTTTGGTCCACCTGCAAGCCTAGGAAAAACTGCATCTCCCCCATTGCACTCATCTCAAACTTTTCCTGCATGACAGTTTAAAACTCCCTGCATAAAAGTTCGTTAGTTGAGCCAAATATTATATCATCAACATATATCTGCACCAGAAGCAAATCATCCCCTGATTTCTTCGTGAATAGGGTGCAGTCGACGAGTCCACGCTTAAATCCCTTTGCCATGAGGTATGTACTCAGCTCCTCGTACCACTGTCTTGGAGCCTGGTGCAGACCATACAAAGCTTTGTTCAGCACATAAACCTTATCCCGGTGGATAGGGTCCTCAAAGCCTGGTGGCTGCCCGACATAAACCTCTTCTTTGACTTTCCCGTAGAGAAATGCGCTCTTGACGTCCATTTGATATACCTTGAACTTCTTATAGGAAGCAAACGCAAGAAACATCCGAATTGCCTCAATGCGTGCTACAGGCACATAGATTTCATTGTAATTAATCCCTTTGATTTGATGGAAACCTTGTACGACCAATCTGGCTTTGTTGCGAACTATGACACCACGATCATCCTTCTTACACTTAAACACCCATTTGGTGCCGTTCTTCTTTCTATCAGGAGGTAAATCAGTGAGCGTCCAAACCCCCAACTTCTTAAATTGTAATAACTCCTCCTGCATTGCTTCAACCCAAGCGTCTTCCAGCAAAGCGTCCTTGTATTTCCTTGGCTCGACCTGAGACACATAACATGCAAACGACCAATCATTTTGACTACCAGATTTTTGTATTTTGGCATATAAAGCTAAAGCACCAAAACTCTCTGGTGAATTAACACTTCTCAGCTGTCCTCTCGTCATCACACTGCTTCCAGGGTCACCAATAACTTGCTCCAGCGGGTGAATACGGTGAATCCGAGATTCCGGATGTTCAGGTACAGTAACTCCCGTCTGAATTGTCAAGTTCTCTACAGCATCCAGATCATGACCCGTGTTAGACGATGAAGCAACATCTGGATTTGGGTTCACTGGAGGTGCCTCTGGTTCTGTTGCGTGTTCAAGAATAACTTCTTCAAATTCTCCATCATCTTCCGATTCTGAAGTATCTAAAGTTGTTGAAGCCTCTTGAAACACTTCTTCCTCCTGTACAGGAACATTGGCATCATTAGAAGCTGTTGGAGGAGTTACGGTGATCGGACGCACCAACGGTGAAGTTGCCGCGTTTTCACACTCGTAAAGTAATCTAATAACAGCCTCTTCAACCAAGCTATATAGATTGAATGATTCAAAGAAATCTTTGTAATCAAACGTCCAATCAGGACCAATCCCTTGCACATTCTGAGTATACCGTTGAACTTCTACGTTAGCCCAATCCTCCACCTGATGAGTTCGCTTGTTGTATACCCGTTTGAGCGGGGTTGCATATCCAACGAAGTAACCCTCTTCAGCTTTCGGACTAAACTTCTCGCTTGGATTCAACATCGTGCATGGTGCCCCAAAAGGTTCTAGATACTCTAAGTTTGGCTTTCGTCAGTGTAACAGTTCATAAGAAGTTTTACCAAACTTCTTCACCGTTAAAACCCGATTGAGTGTATAATTTGCTGCATAAATCGCCTCATTCCAGAACATTACTGGAAGATTCGAGTCTGCAAGCATTGTTCTAGCCGCTTCAATTAGAGTCCTGTTTTTGCGTTCAGCAACACCGTTCTGTTGTGGGGTGTACGGAGCCGAATATTCATGATGAATTCCTTTGTTTTCACAAAGTTCATCCATCTTGGCATTTTTGAACTCCGTCCCATTATCACTCCGAATTCTCTTGATCTTGAGATTGTAGAGATTTTCCAATCGAGTGAACAGAACTTTCAAGGTGTTAAAGGTGTCACTCTTATGCTGCAAACACATCACCCATGAAAATCTTGAGTAGTCGTCAGTGACAACTAAACAATAAAGCTCCCCAAGATGACTTTTGCGCTTGACAGGTCCGAATAGGTCCATGTGCAATTGCTCAAGTGGCATCTCAACAGAGTTAACTTTCTTCACTTTATGGGACTGTCTGTGTTGCTTCCCCTTCTTACAACTCACGCACTTGTCATTCAAATGGAAATGCTTCATATTCACGCCATCGACAAGTCCATTATTTACAAGATGATTCATTTTCCTCAAATGAATGTGTCCCATTCTTCGGTGCCACATTATTGATTCCTTCTCGGTCGCCTTTGATAGAAAACATGTTACTTGCCCCTGGGTTGTCATTGCTTTGGACATATCAAGAATATAAAGGTTGTTGATGCGAGGTGCCTTCAACATTACCCACTCTTTTGGAATTTTGAAGCCTGGTTTGAGAATATAGCAGGATTTGTCATCAAAATGAACAGTGAATTGTTTGTCACAGATTTGACTGACGCTCAACAGATTGTAGTCTATCTGCTTCACATATGAAATCCTCTCAAAGCTCACAATCCCATTACTCACACTCCCTTCCATAGTGATATAACCGCCCTTGTTCCCGGCAAATGCAACATATCCACCATTAATGTTCTTCACATCAAACAATAAAGCTAGATCCCCGGTCAAGTGGCCTGAAGCTCCACTATCAACAATCCAAAGACTGCTAATA
Source organism: Ambrosia artemisiifolia (assembly GCA_032199755.1). NCBI lineage: Eukaryota > Viridiplantae > Streptophyta > Magnoliopsida > Asterales > Asteraceae > Ambrosia > Ambrosia artemisiifolia. The sequence goes on from CM063512.1 coordinate 19,345,256, forward strand.
GGGCTAGCTGAAGCTCCCTGCACACATCAAGTAAAACAATTAGTTCTTTCGGGGGACCCAAGCCTGAGTGGTCTTGGGTCTTTGAATATCATCGTTCAAAGAAACATTCACTTCAGCATTTTGTTTTGGATCGATCTTTTTGGGATCATTCAAAACATTTTCCACTTTCTCACTTGACTTTGAAGTTGAGGCTCCAGGAGAATCATTTGGTGTCCAAGATTGTTCAGAACGTTTCAAGATACGAATCTGAGATTTTGGGGTCTCAGTCGTTTTCTGAACATTATTTGCAAAAGAAACTTTCTTGGTTACCTTTTCTGACTTAACAGATTTAGGTCCAACATTTGACTTGACAATGGGTTTTGGTGGAACCCTTTGCCTATCATTTGTTGTGTTCACCACTGGTTTTCTCCATGAATTTTCCATAGCAATCCGGTTACGACGATCATACTGAAAAGGACGATCGTTCCTCATTTGATAAAAATTGTTTTGATTATTAAATTGTTGTTGTTGAGGAACAAAACGTCTATGTGGTGGACAGTAATGATTATCGACCGGTTTCCTCATGGATTGCCTAACTTCAACCTCGTGCCTCTTGTGCCTTACATACGGGCAGTGAGCAAGTAAATGCCCTCTCTCCCCGCACTTAAAGCATGCACGGTATTCCTCAAAAACATTTGGAGCATTCGGTTAAGCAAATGATCTGACAGGATATTGATCATTATACTGTCTGTTCCTCAAACTCTCAGGGAGTGGCCCTTTTGAGTAAGCAGGCTCATGAAAACCGTTTGCTTTGTTTTTGGATTTAATAAACTCTGTGACATGAACCTTTGGTTCTTTAGGAACATCCAAAAACAATTTCTTTAGAATTTCAGGCGGAATCTCATTTGATCTCTCATGTTTTGGAAACCAAATAATGCTTTCTTGCCAAATTTTATCAATTTTAGAGTAATTGGCAAACTTAATTGGATATTCCTCGTCAGAGATGATCTTATCGGATCCTTCCATCCGATAAAACACCTTGACTGGTTTGTCACTCGGTTCATTCTTAACTTCTTTCTTAATCTCATTCTTTTCAGACTTTTTCTCACGATGTGCATTCGCCATCGGATGCACATATTTAGATGATGACACTGGTTCAGTAGTAATGATGTGATTTTCTTTTGGAATATCACATGCATTAGCACTTTGGTAACTTCCAGAGTCATCACTCTCAGAGTCTGAATCAACATTTTCAACTGTTACCCCTTAATTGTTCAAACCTAAAATCGGCCTCACATCGGAATGAGGATCACCAACACTTGAGGTATTGGATTCATTTTCCGATGATGAGTGTGATTTTACCGAACTCTCCGGTGTCACTTGATGACAATTATGGTTTTCAAAAAGCACCGGAGATGGCACAGACTTATAGTTAGTGGTTTGATCATCAATGATACGGTCTACAACATAAGCAATGTGCTTATAACTCTCCAATTTCTTATTGACTTTTTCAGCAAAACACTTAATGGTGGCCATTTCCAACTTTGTATTCTCAATTTCATTAATATAGTTATTAATTGCTAATTGTTTTAATGAAAGAGTTTTCTTAAGGTCGGAAATGTCCTTTTTATATCCATCAAGTACTTTGTTAAAAGCAATCAATTCTTTGCGAGTAGATTGACAGTTGATTATAGCACTATCACGTTGAACGCGAAGTTCTTTGTTTTCATCCGTCAATCTATCACAAGTTCCACAGTATTTATCACTAGTAACATCAGTGCTAGATTCAGAACTTACCTGTTTAGGAGGATCTGTCATGGCCATCAAAGCAAAATGAGCTTCCTTCCAAGCGAAAAACTTTGAAAAATCGATTCTGGTGAAAGCGTCATCTACAATGCACGACTTCCTCGTCTTCAGAAAATCTGCTTCTGCCAGCAACTGATCAATCTCATCATCCAAGGATGTAACACTCGCCTCTGCGTCTGATTAACTGTCTGAATCTGAGTAAACTGACTCACACTCCTCAGGAACATCAGAAACTGTGTCAATCACCACTCCAGAACTCGCTTCCTCAGCTTGAATCTCAACAGGCTCAGTCTCCACTTTCACCTCTTCCATAGATTCATCAACTTCACTCTCAGTTTCTTCATTTTTATCAACTATCACCGACTCCTCAGTATCAACCTGTCAGGCAACACAAGCCACATTCCCACCAGTTGTGATCTCCTCAACACCAATTTGCATCCCAGACCAGTCAAACCTTTCATCTTGCTGGATCACCAAAGCTTGATTCTGATTCGTATTCTGTGGCTGCTCATTTGGTGTAGTGATCGGTATAACTGTTCTGTTAGTGTTATTTGGTGATTGGTTTTGATTCTGGTTGGTAGTGTTTGGTTGTCTGTTTTGGTTATTGTTTGAGCCGTTTTGTCGGTTTTGGTAGTTGTTTTGGTTTTGATAGTTGTTGTTACCTTGGAAAGAAACTTGGTTTTGGTTTTGTTGTTGACGGTTCTGGTAGTTTGAGTTGAAAGGGTTTCTGTTACCTTGCTTAGGTGGTTGAGTGCATTCTCGTTTGAAGTGACCCTTACCTCCACAGTTAAAACATGTCACCTTCTCTTTGTTGAAACCGTAGGTTGTATTAGGAGAAGTTCCCAAGTCAGTCCTCCCAGTCTTTTCAATAAACTCGGTTGCCCTTCTCATAATACTCGCAAAAGCCCACTGAATGTCAATCAGCTCCATCTCCTCTTTGTTGATTTGTGCATAATCTTCATTGGTCAAGTTGTTGTTCCCAATTTGACTAGCAACCAAACCATTATATGATGAAACCATTGCAGAGACTAATGCAATATGCTGCTGAGCAACCTCCACAGTCACATTCCCCAAATTGGATGTCTCCAATACCACCGGTTGCTGATTGGGTTGATTCACTTGAGTCATGTATTGTGGTTGTTGAGGTGGTTGTTGTGATTGGCTAGCAGTGTAGAATGCTGCTTGCTGCATCGGAGAGAATGGTGAAATATAAGAATTAGTGTATTGTTGTGGTGGTGGTGTGTATGATGGTTGTGAATAGGATGAGGTTTGTGCTATGTAGTTGATGGATTGTTTTGGTGGTTCCATGACACTAGAAATACAGGCTATGTGAGGTGCCACTGTTCCACCAGCACTAGAATTTCCAACGGTTGCTGAAGTACCACCATAATATAGCTCTGGGTTTTGAGGAATCTGAGATCTTTTGGCTTTCCTCTTCTCCTCAAGTTCTTTATTCTCCAGCTTCTGAACAAACTCGTTAATAGTCCAAAACTTATAAGCATCCTTCTCTTTGAGAACCTCGACATGTTGATCCCAGTACGGTGGTAAAGCATCTGCAAACTTGTCCACCAGATCTGTCATCGGAATCTGTATACCATAACTAGACAATTCAGTTAGTAAATGACAATATCTAGGAGTCAACTCTTTTAATGTCTCATTCCCGACATAAGTAAAGTTCTCAAATTCTTTTCTCAACTCCTCCATCCTCAACCTTCTCGTCTTTTCATTCCCATCATGACGATTCTTCAGCACATCCCATAGTTGCTTCGAAGTAGTGCACGATCCAAACTGATGTAGCAAATCGTTTGTGATCGCCTGAGTCAACTGAGAGTATGCTTTCTTCTCCACAGCAAATTTCTTTTTCTCCTCGTCTGACAAACTCTCCAAAGGAACTGGTTCACCGGTGTTCTCCAGTATCGGTGCAACATAACCTTTAGCTATCATTTGCCATGCCTCTGTGCCCTCCAATCCCATGCCTTCCAGATGGATCTTGAATTTCTTCTGCCAGTGGTTATACTCGTGCATCTCCATCAGCTTGGGTGGACGATTTCCACTACCTGAAGATAAGTCATTTATTAGTGTAGAAATAACATTGGTAGTTTGAGTATTTACCAGCGCGGCTGCTACTCCCCAATAGTCTGTCACAGGTTGTGGTGGTGGAGGTGCAACACTCTGAGGCATCGAGCTAGTCATCGCTATGTAATTGATCGGTTGCGAAGACTGAGTGCTCGTTTTCTGGGCTGCCACTGTCCATGGGTCTATCGTCACTTGCTGCTGTTGTTGTATCGTCACTGGTCTCGGTGTAGTCAGAAAATTCCACATGATGTTCACGAACTTCAAAAATCACCAAACTTAGAAAATTTTCCAAACAAAAGTCTACGTTCGCCCAAATATTCTTACTTTCGTCCCCTTGATTACACTTTCGTCCAAACAGTGTCACCTGAATGTAGAATAGTCACCAGAATGTAGAAAAACACTTGACCCTTTCCACGTTCGGCCGGCAAAACCTACGTTCGCCCACAATATTTCCACGTTCGCCTGCCCGATCAATCGAAAGTGGAAAATCTCACCCGAATGTGGAAAATCTTAACATAAGAACCTAGGTTCGACCTAAATGAATGTACTTTCGTCCAAAACTCCCTCAGGTTCGCCCTAGCAAGGTCAGGTTCGCCCACTTCACTCTAGATTCGCCCATTTCTTGTTTGAAAAACGGTTACACTTTGAAAAACGGTTATTTTGATCTGAGATTTTCAAAAGTTTATAGATTTTGATGATCTTAATCAGGTTTTTATTCGGAATTGATTTGGAACAACTTTAATTCTTGGAAACCTTGATTTTATCCACAAATTCAATTCGAAAATCCTCAAAATCACTCAAAAACCATTTTCAATCAAAAACAGATGAATATTGATCAAAATTAAGTCCAAATCAGCTTTGATATTATCAATTTTGTTGTTGTATGATCCGTATAGCTCTGATACCACTTTGTAGATGAAAGAATTTAGCTAAAACAGGATGTAATGATCATACAAGTCACAATTCTAGATGAAAGAATTTAGCTAAAACAGGATGTAATGATCATACAAGTCACAATTCTAGGTGCGGAAACCCTAGAACTGAACAAAATGATAATACACAAATCAAAACACGTAAGACACCTTTTCAATCTCCATTTTATAGATTAACTTTATCAAAACTTGTTTACAATCAACACACACGTTAATCTAACCCTCACATAAACATTCACAATCTAGAGCAAAACCTGACCTCTCAACACACACTTTCCAAAACTATTCTAAACATGAAAATGACCAAAACATAATTATACTAACTGCAGGTTCGCCCAGAATGATGGTGCGAATGTGGACAATGTCCACATTCGCCCACTTCCTTGGTACGAACTTGGACTTCTGTCTTCTGTCTTTCATCTTCGTCCATACTTAAACTACCTTCGCCCAAACTATAACACACCTTCGCCCATATACTTATACATTCGCCCACTCAGAAACTTCAATCTAACACATGTTAACACCTAATCCAATCACTAGTCGCAAAACGTGCATCTACACTAGTTTACACAACGGACTGACCCGGTAGCGTTGACCCGTTCCTATATCATTCGAACCACCTATATGATCCATTGGCATCGCATGCCGCTTTTTTTTCCAATTCATCATCCTGTGAAAATCCTCAATTTACCCATATTAATATCCGAGAATCCAAAAGGTGTCCCACCACCGATCGGCCCGTCAACATTTATAATATCTCAATGCTTCAAATTTCAAATCCCTTGTTCAAGTGATACTAACCTCACTTGACCCGTTCATGAAAATGACCATATGTTTAAATTTTCAAATCTTTTGCGTGATATTAACCTCACTTGACCCATTTATGAAAATGCCCCAATTATAAAATTTGGCGTCCCAACCAGAACATAACAAGTTTCTTCCATTTATGCGATTCAAACCCCATACAAGCTAGAATCTCATATCTCATAATCCATCTTTACGAATATGCGTTTATTTTTCATTAGCAATATAATTTCCATGACTTTCAAACAATTATACAATTCTTTAGTATGGCCACGTTTGTGCATTCATGATCCGCTTATCCATTCGATCATTTCCTCCTCAAGCTTCCACCTAGCTTGACAAGGTCCAACTCTCTATACTTAAGATAAATCAAGTTAGCCATTGTTTCAAATAACTAACTCATATCATGAGTTTTCACACTAATTTATTCAAACTCATAGCCGAGTAAGTTTGACTTTTAGAAGCCAAACTAACCTTTTAGATGTTATGCGCATTAATCATAAGGAGATAGTCCTAATCATGAACTATCCCTTTTTAACATATCATTTATTCGGTCTAGTGCACATTCCAACTTCTCACTCAACATCTAAATAGGTGAGGTATAAACATACAACTTTTTATTTGTGTTTGAACTAGACATTTATACAAACACTTGATGTGCATCATCTTTTAACCATCAATTTTCTTAGTTAACTCATTATGTGGAATTCTTCATAACACATATTCATTCTCAATATACTATATAGCATTTAGCCTATCATATATTCATTAAATCATGCAATTTCATCCTCTAATCACTATTTTAATATGGATTTTACTAAAAGGCTTCAAACCCACATTTTACACATAATCATCCTTCACATATTATAACAATCATCTATATGTATTGCTATATTGAGCAAATTAATCATGTTTGGGGTTTCCCTAAGGCTAGAGGAACCTCTATAAAACAATAATCCCACGTTTTAAAACCAACCAAGATTTTCACCCACTTCAAGCTTGAATAAAATCATCAAATTAAGCCAAATAAATGTTACCTTTGCGTTTATCGAGCTTGGGTGATTCGTTCTAGGGTTCATGCAAGAAGAACCCCTTTGATTTTGGCCTTGATTGAGCTTGTGCTTGTTGATTATGGTTGTAGGCAAAGGAGACTTTGTCTCCTGATGATTTTCGTGACACACACCAAATGTGTGTTTTTATTTTTAATTTCATAATAATAAAACCAAGTTTATCATTTAGGCAACTATAGTCCCTCAAGTTTAGTCTCGGTTCGTTTTTAGATTATAATATTAAATAGATTAGTCTCTTGCAATGGGTTTAGCCTCGTTTTTATCCGTCGACTATGTAGATGCCGTTTTGCGACTAATGATTAGATATTAACATGTGTTAAGGGGCGAATGAGAATCAGAAGGGGCGAAGGTGAATAGAAAGGGGCGAAGGTAGATTAAAGATGGACGAATCTGGAACAGGGATGCACAGAAGAACACATTCGACCATCACAAATGGGCGAATGTGGAAATGCTCCACATTCGACCATATCAACTGGGCGAACCTGGAACTTGGGTTTTGTACTATAAATAGCAATCTCATGTGTTTGTTATCATTTGGTGATTTGAGTTTATGCTTTGAATGCTCTCAAGGGGGAGGTTATGCCCAACCTCCCCCGGCCACGAGATAGACGTTTATCCTACTGATGACAGTGTCTGTAACCGTTTCTGTATTAATACGAATCTGTGATGACGTTGTTATCGTATATATTTCTGTCTCGTCTCAAACATCCCGTCTGAAACGAGTTGTTACGCGTAATCGATCCGCGAGTTCGGTCCGTAACCGAATTCTCAATTGGTATCAGAGCCGTGGTACCGATTTGAACGATCTAACAGTCGTTTGAATCAATCACAGCTCGTTTTTACTGTTTTCAGACGTAAAATTCAGATTTTGATTGAAAGGTTGAAACCCTAGAAACCCTAGATTCTTAATTGGACCCAAAATCATGTGATTTTTCCATGTTTTTGTGAATTCGAGGGTTAGGTTTTCATTTCCGCACCTTTCTGAACAAGTTTCATCATCAAATTCAAAGAATTGGAGTGATTATGGACTGATTCGAAGAAAATTTTGATCAAGAACACATGCAGTCTGCACATTCGCCCCTTTTAGAGAGTCGGGTGGGCGAATGTGAAATGTTACTGGGCGAAGGTAACACTTTTTGGACGAACGTGGAGAGAAATTGGGCGAACCTGGAATTGTGTTATGAAAATTTTCACATTCGGGTGAAAGATTCCACATTCGGTTCGTCGGGCGGGCGAACGTGGAATCATAGTGGACGAATGTAGGAGTACCAGGGGCGAATGGTATTTTTGAAGATTTTCGGAAGAATGGTGATGAGGTTTACCCAAATTTGTTGAAGAATTGATGATGATGAAACAGTTTTAATGTGGGGTAGTCATGAGAATCAACAAGTATGATAATCAGATTCAAATGACTATTTTGGGCCAAAAACAGAACAGATATATTTGTATTCCGCATGAAGAGAACAGTCAACCCAGTTCCTGTATGTTTGAAGGAACTTGTTCTGAAGAGTTGTTAAGAAGAAGGAAATCAAGTCTGAGATTTCAATGTTCTGAAAGTAATGAGGTATCCTAGGAGGAGTCATGTGGCACGTAGGTTCAACGAAAGTTTCAAGTGCTGAAAACTTTTGATGGCTTGATCCACTCGTCTACGGCTTGTATTCTGCCGAACAGATGAAGTTACTCAAGAACATGATTGATTTATCATACGGGATCTCAGAGAAACTTGGTGAAGCATCAGTCAAGGGGGAGATTGTTGATGTAATGATGTGTCTGATACTTCAACAATCATTGACTGAAGATGCTAGGAAAAGAGATGAATGTGAAGAGAAGAATGTGTTAATGCAATCACAGTCAGCACAGATGAAGAATTTCATAGAAATACTAATGTTCGAGTGGATTGTTTTGCACATAGTCACATTTGAGATGTTTAATTGGGTACTGACAGTTAGACTTCTCCAGTTGATGTGAAGGGTGATGCAAAGGTTAAGTGCAGATATGAGACGTGAATTAGTGGTGGTATCTACGTGTTACGTTGAATATCTGATCGGTCAGTATGGAATCCTTCTAGTAGGGGTCTTATCAGGCTAGTTGGATTGCGCGTGATGTACTTGGTCAAGATGACATCTCTGGGTACTGATGCTACGAGACTGCAGTGCATTACATTGTCGACTTCACATTGGCGTAACTAGGTGATCTGGAGCAAATGATATACGTGGTCTAGCTGACTTCCTGCGTATTGATGCTGAGGGTCCGTAGTGCATTACTTGGTCGGTTCACGAAGGATATTGTTTTTCTAACTCAATGCAATGGTGCATGTATTGAGGGGGAGACCTGTGATTCTGATGTGTTGATGTGCAAGAGTTTTTGTGGATTCGCCAGCAACGTCCAAGGGGGAGATTGTTGATGCACTTTCTGTGGACGTCACTGTCGAATAGACTAGGGTTGAGTCTAGGTATAGTGTTACATGAGATTGTGGTGATCCATAAGGGCATTTTATGGATCTGACGCATTTGTAAAATATAGGACAAAACACATGTTTACCTTCGACCTAAACAAAGTGGGCGAATGTGGAAGTTTTCCACATTCGACCAACACAAATGGGCGAATGTGGAAATACTCCACATTCGACCAGTAACAAGGGGCGAAGGTGGAACTGGGTGAACCTGGAGTTTGTGGGCGAACGTGAGTGTTTTAGGTCGAAGGTGAGTGGTTTTTCGGGCGAACCTAGAGAATTTTGGTCGAACGTAGAATTTTTCACATAAATTTTTTACATTCGGGTACTATTTTCCACTCTCGGGAGATCGGGCGGACGAAGGTAGATCCAAAACGGTCGAATCTAGAATCTTTTGGACGAAAGTAGAAAGTGTTTGTATAATTTTCACATTCTGTTGAGAATTCACATTCGGGTGAGAGATTTTTGGGCGAATCTGATTTCAAAGGGACGAACCTGAAATTCTTTGGGTGAACCTAGGATAGATTTTGGAAAATTTTTCTAAGTGTTGAATTTTTCGAAGTGCGTGATTATGTGGCGTTATCAGACTACTCCTACACCAGCAACTACACAACCACAACAGCAGGTGATGGACCCATGGACCGTAGCAGCACAGAAGACTAACACACAGTCTTCGCAGCCGGTTAACTACATGACTCAGAGTGCACCTACAGTACCACAGTCTGACTACTGGGGAGTAGCAGCAGCGGTGGTAAACACTCAAACTACTAATGCTATTTCCACACTGATTAATGATTTGTCTTCAGGTAGCGGGACTCGGCCACCGAAGCTCATGGAGATTCAAGAATACAATCAGTGGCAGAAAAAGTTCAAGATACACTTGGAAGGCATGGGAGTAGAAGGTGCTGAAGCATGGAACATGATTGCTAAAGGATACACACCACCAGTTCTGGAGAACACAGGTGAACCAGTGCCATTGGAGAGCATGGCGGAGGATGAGAAAAAGAAGTTTGCTGTGGAAAAGAAGGCGTTCTCCCAACTGACGCAAGCTATTACAAATGATCTTTTGCACCAGTTTGGAACGTGCACAACTTCTAAGGCTTTGTGGGATATGCTTAAAAGGAAGCATGATGGAAATGAAAAGACTCGAAATTTAAGGATGGAAGAACTTGTTAAGGAGTTTGAGAATTTTTCTTATGTTGGAAATGAAACTTTGAAAGAACTAACTCCTAGATATAATCATTTGATATCTGAATTGTCTAGCTATGGTGTACAGATTCCTATGGCAAAACAGGTGGACAAGTTTGCTGAAGCATTACCACCAAACTGGGATCAGCATGTGGATGTTCTGAAGGAGAAGGATGCTTTTCAATACTGGTCTCTTCAAGAGTTCGTTGAGAAGCTGGAAAACAAAGAATTGGAAGAGAAGAGGAAGGCTAGGAGAGCACAGATTCCTCAGAATCCAAATTTGTATTTTGGAGGATCTTCAATTCCAGTGAGTACAAGCTCAGGAGGACTTGTTACACCACATGTTGCTTGTATATCCAATGCTGTAGAATCACCCATCATTAACTACCATCAACAAACTTCATCTTTATCACAACCACAACCACAAATTCCATATCAATATTCATACATCCCACCATTCTCCCCAAAGCAACAAGCAGCTTTTTACACTGCAGGTCAATCTCAACCACAACCAATGAACCAACCTAATCAACCAACTGTGGTTTTGGAGACTTCCAATCTTGGAAATGTGACAGTTGAAGTTGCTCAGCAACACATTGCATTAGTCTCTGCAATGGTTTCTTCCTATAATGGATTAGTTGCTAGTCAAATTGGTAATAACAACTTGACCAATGAAGACTACGCACAGATTGATAAGGAGGAAATGGAACTCATTGATATCTTTAATACTTGGAATTTTGAATTTTAACCACAAAATCACCTCTAATTCTTTCAAAAACACTCAAAAACCATTTTTAATTGAAAACAGATGTGAATTGATGAAAATTATGTCCAAATCAGCTCTGAGTTTATCAATTTGTTGTTGTATGATCCTCTACGCTCTGATACCACTTTGTAGAGGAAGAATTTGACAACAATACAGGATTATATGATCATACAAGTTGCTAAACCAGGTGCGGAAACCCTAGCTTAGAACAAACTGATATAAACTCAATCAAAACACAATCAAGATCATTTTAAAGGCTTTTCATAGATTAACTGTATTGGGTCTGTAAACGTTTATTTGAACAAGTTAATCTATGAAAAGCCTTTAAAATGATCTTGATTGTGTTTTGATTGAGTTTATATCAGTTTGTTCTAAGCTAGGGTTTCCGCACCTGGTTTAGCAACTTGTATGATCATATAATCCTGTATTGTTGTCAAATTCTTCCTCTACAGACTAAAAACATCCACCATTAAATTCACTTATATTTTACTAAATACGCCTAATGGCGTATTTAAGCGAAACGAAGGTTCGGAGTGTTACACAAAGCTGTATAGAGACTTCACTTGAACAAGATATGCATTCGTAGAATTAGGAGTAGGTTTTATGAGTTATCAAGTGTTAATCATTCAAAAAAAACAACTTATTCCTTTTACTGTACACACATTTTATCACCTCATATTTGATTTGTCTATCTCGGGAAGCACCCAGAGGATAATCTATATATAATAAGGAAAAGGAGTATGCCATATGGCACTAAGTGAAGTCATTCCACCCCTTGATTCCCCTCCAAAAGTCTTTTCTCTCTCATGTGCAAGGTATATGCACTTCCTCTCACAATTTTTAGACATTAATAAATTTTATATACGACATTTTAAAAAAAATACACCAAATTAACGAGCGTTTGATTATTTTTCCAACAAGTATCATAGAGCTATACAAAAAACGAAAAAATACAACTTTTTAGTGAGTTTTTGTTCATGCAGAAAAAAAGCAGTGTATTGAGGTAATTTATTAATCATGTTTAGACAAGTCACTAATTATGTTAAGATGGTATATGTGTTTTTAAACCTACTATTACATATAAGAATTCGCTAACTACATATATATTAACATATGTAGTAAGTTTGCTAAGAATCTAATTTCTTTTATTTTACGGCAAAAAAGTTGATGACAGGTCATTGTTAATTAGTATGTAATGTGTATGTCTATTGGATTGTGTAATATTAAAAAAAAAAAACTTTTTGAAGCATGTAAATATTGACACACATACAAGTTTCATCAACATGTATATATATCTAACATATACCTTTCATATACAGTATTAACTAGAAAAATAAAAAAGTACACACATATAATTAGAATTATGTTTATTAGTTACCAAATGTTGATCCTATACAATGTTTTTTATGAAAAAACGACATATAATCCTTTTACGGTATATACATTTGTTACTTTATATTAGATTTGTTTATCCGTGAACCTCCGAGATAATTTAGTTTCAAAGATAACTAACATCTAAAACTAGAATACTTTTTTCACGTAAAAAGATTTAAAAAGTTAATTACTTTTTTCACGTAAAAAGATTTAAATTATATGCTTACATGAAAGTATATCAAAACTTACACTTTCTACGTAAAAACTTGTATAGTATGAAAAAGTTGATTAGACAAAATCTATACATATAATAAACCAAAGCCATTTTAATGCCATGGCATTCAAAGAGGCATTTTTCTCATTGAGTGTGTCATGTGTCATCCCATGTGGCATTGAGATATTTTAGAAAAAAAAATTTTAAAAATAAAATTGGATTTTTCTCTCTGATGTTTCTACCCATATTTTTAAACGTTAATATCTTTTATATACAAGATTTTTTAGAGAAAAAAATTATACCAAATTAACGAGTGTTTTATTATCTTTCCAACGAGTACCATAGTGCTATATAAAAAACGGAGAAAAAAAACGACTATTTTTTGTGAGGTTTTATTCATACAGGAAAAAAACACAAAGTGTTCAGGTAAATCATTAATCATGTATAGACAAGTCACTAATTATGTTGAAATCAGTAAATATGAATTCTATTTTCAACATGCGTTAGCATTGGAGTTATACATTGTTTTAAGTTAGATACTAATATTAGAGTTATATATTGTTTAAGGTTAGGCATTAACATTGGAGACACATTTTTAATTGTTTTAGGTTAGGTGTTACCCGAAGTTTTCTTGCATGTAAAGCGAATCATTCTATTTCATATGTAAAATTAATATGTCATATTAGATTTCTCAACCCCGGGACGTTCCCGAGGTATAATCTAGTTATAGATAAAATTAAGGGAAAATGGCCAAAATAGCCTGTTGACCGGGTGTTTTGCAAAAATAAACCTCTGACCCCTCTTTGGAGAGACGGGACACGGCTCCCAAAGAGCCTGAACCGTCTCCAAAGAGGCTTCCCATTTCTGCCAACAGAGGACCGCCACGTGTCGTTGTTGATCCCGAGACAGACCTTTCTCTCTCCTGAACCCCCTTTTCTCTCCTGAACCCTCTTTCTCTCTCCTGAACCATCTTTCTCTCTCTCCTGAGACGTGAGACAGACCTGAGACGTCTCCGGTGACGTCTCAGAGACGCCTCCGGTGACGTCTCAGAGATGCCTCCGGTGACGTCTCGGAAGACGTCTCCGGTGAAGACGAAGAACAAGAAAAAAACAGTAAACTTCGTCGGAGAAAACGGAGAACTCACCGGAGAAGACAAAGAAACAAGAATCAGTACACCAGCAGGGTCACCGGACCGGTGACCGGAACCGGCGCCGCCACCCTTCTGTTTCCGGCGAACCACCCTGGTCGGCTTTCCGTTCTGGTTATAGCGAATCAGACAGTCACCGAGTATGGTGACTGTCACCGGTGACCATCTCAGGCCGCCGCCACCTTATCTTTTCGGGTAAGTTACTTCTCCCCGGTTAAGCCCTCTCTTCGTTTATTATAACCCCAAACCTTTCTTATGTTCCTGATTTGTATATCGGATAACACAACCCCTTGAACTTGCCCTTCGATTCTCGGTATAGTTTTAAAGAAAGAGGCTGATGTGTGTTCAGGAGAGAGAGAAAGAGGGTTCAGGAGAGAGAAAGAGGGTTCAGGAGAGAGAAAGGGGGTTCAGGAGAGAGAAATGGGGTTCAGGAGAGAGAAAGGTCTGTCTCGGGATCAACAACAACACGTGGCGGTCCTCTGTTGGCTGAAATGGGAAGCCTCTTTGGAGACGGTTCAGGCTCTTTGGGAGCCGTGTCCCGTCTCTCCAAAGAGGGCTCAGAGGTTTATTTTTGCAAAACACCCGGTCAACGGGCTATTTTGGCCATTTTCCCTAAAATTAAATACTCTCAATTCAATCAAACAACTTTTTAAATCATTAAGCAATGTATAAGCCGAGTAACAGAAAAATATAGTTAGCCGTACTTAACCCTTACGGATTATGTAAAATGTTTTTATTAGTTGTTACGATTTTTGTAGACGATAATAATATTTTTTATGTAACATTTTTACATTTTGTTCCAGAATGACGAAAAGGAGTTTTAAATTTGTTATAAGACGACATAGTATATTCTACTATTCTTGGAAACAATTTGTGTAAGGTACGATAAAAAAAAGTAATTACACAAACTATAAATGATAGTACATGAAATAAGTTCGATACTATTTTTACAACCGACCATTATTAATTCGTAATTTTTTTTTTGGAATTTGAACTTCATTAAACAAGCGGAAGCTTCAAGACGGAGAAAACCGCGAAAACCAACTTACAACATATCGAGATTGAAATTACACCATGACTTTCAATTCACGCCACCACCTCTATACCTACTCCGTAACCAAAGGAAACCCAAAGCTTTCACATCGAACACTATTTGAGCAACCTTCACATCATTCCGAAATATTTTATCATTGTGAGCCTTCCAAATACGCCAACATGTTAAAATGAGCACATCATACACGATTTCCTTCTTTTTCTCGGCTACTTCTTTCTGATCATACCACGCCTGGAAATCAACAATCGAGAACCAAAAAAGGGAGGCCATTTACACCACGATGCTATACCACTCCCCACCCCACACGCCAAATGACAAGCGGTAAATACATGGTCCGTTGTTTCTTCCGCGTCTCCACAAAACACACAATAACCATCCCCGACCGACATATTTCTACGACGAAGCGCACTCATCGTAGGAATCCTATCAATGTTTGCCCGCCACATGAATAGATTAACTTTATTCGGAAGCCACTTGCACCAGTTAAACCTTTCTTCACTATTAGTCGCAATCATCCATTTCAACCAAGTTCTAGTGTCTTTAACCGAATAGTCGACAATAGAACCACTATTCCACCTCCACTCGTCTTTCTTACTAGATAATTGAACCACCGACAACAACCTATAACACTCGACCAATTCCAACAGTTCGGCTTCTAAGGCTGGGTACCTACGCCAATTCCATGTGACACTCCTAATACCATCTTGCATCCCAATTCTCTCCGAAACAAGGCACCATTTATTAGCTTCAAGTAGAAAAATATTTTGAAACAAAACCCTTAAAAGGCTCGCTAACAACCCACGGGTCAATCCAGAAACGAATCCGCCTGCCATCACCTATAACATCACAAATCATGTTAGTGAAGTTAACTCCTTGCACATTCGTTCGATACCCAAGCCGAACCAGCTTAGTCCAAGCACCGGAAATCGCTAACGTAAAACCATCCCATCTTCTACCGGACCCGTACACCGCATCGAAAAAATAACCTTTATTCAACAACTATGTGATCATCGATATGATAATATAGATACGTGAATAAATATATATTACGTTAATATCAACTATCAAAAACATTGAAAAGATTAGTTAATTTGTATGTGTAAATACGATATATTTGTTACTTCTACGAAGTAAAAACTCAAACTGTCCGTACGTAAGAAAATGACACAAGTGTGACATTTAATTAGTTTGTTTGTGTAAAGCGATGTAAATACGGAAAATAGAAACAAAATACATTAACAACAACCGTGGCTTCAAAAGATTCGTACGTTTGTGAGATCAGTACTTAATCGAATAATCGTCATCTGTTTACGATGTTAAAGTTGAGTTAGTTACCTTCGAATTATATATTTTATGTCCTAAAACAATATGATTCAAAGTTTCAAACTAAACATGGTTTTTATCAAGAGAATATATACAAGAAATTGATAGTTGTATTTAGTAGAAAACACAATCATAAATACTCAAATTTCAGGCACTGCAAGATGCATGAGAAAACAATTTCTTGCGAAAGAGTATGAGCCTTCTGTGGCAAAATTCTTCCATATTTAGTTACAATTTTCAACCATCGAATTTAAGGTACTTATAGTTCACACCTAAATATATATTAATTTTACAAAAGTAAGCCAAAATTAATTACATCCATTTTTATCAGCTATCACACTCTCTCCAGCTAGATATTATCCCTCCTCTAATCCAATGTGCTCACCTTCTTCAACTTCACAAAAAATAACCTTCAACAAAACATGGATCTATTTGGTTCTTCGAGTACACCAAACAACGCGGCTTATGAGTCGTTAGATTTGTTTAAGGGCAAAGAAAAGGAAGAATCATTTAAAACAATACCCTTTTATAGCTTTCTTCCTCATGAACCATGCAAGCTCGAGGGTAGTTCAATATCATGTGGTAAACTTGCGATTGATGAAGATGAAACTGTGGCATTGCATATCGGGCTTCCTAGCAGCAAGGATAAGGTTATTATTGCTGATGATAGCAGTGGTGACAACAATCAGAAGATGGTGCAAATTATGTCACCTAATGTTGAGTACTGGATACCTAGTCGCGCGCAAATACTTGCTGGATTCACGCACTTTGCTTGCCATATCTGCAATAAAACGTTCAATCGCTATAATAATCTTCAGGTTATGCCAGCTTTTCATTATGCAATCTTTATATGTTCCAGTTTCAAATTCTTTAGGTGTGTCAAGTGGAAGTTTAATTATCATATATACCTATAAAAATTATTAACAAATCACTTTGTCTTTATCAGCAACAATTATGTCACACTTATCAACAAATCACTTGTATTTCAATAATTCTGAGTACATTTGCGTTTATAACATGAAGTTTAGGTATCCATACATAACTTTAGGCACAACCGTTTATCTATGCACTCTCTTTTTCACAAGTCCTTTTTTATATGAAAATTTGAATAACTTGATACATTTGTGTATCCCCAATTATTTTATATAATTATACTGAGATATGGTTAATTTCTAATGATATGGTAGATGCACATGTGGGGACATGGATCTCAATACAGAAAAGGAGCGGACTCGCTACGAGGAACACAACCACGAGTAATGATAGGGGTGCCATGTTACTGTTGTGAAGAAGAATGCAAGAACAACATTAACCATCCGCGGTCTAAGCCACTCAAGGATTTTAGGACACTCCAAACGCATTACAAAAGGAAACATGGGGCGAAGAGCTTTTCTTGTAGAAAGTGCAAAAAGAGTTTCGCAGTAAAAGGAGACTGGAGAACACATGAGAAGAATTGCGGCAAACGGTGGTTGTGTGTTTGTGGTTCCGATTTCAAGCACAAGAGATCACTTAAAGACCACATTATGTCTTTTGGTGTTGGCCATTCTCCAGCACCACCATCTTATAGATCTTCATAAGGGAAATAGAAGAAAACATATATATATGATATAGTTCATACAATTTGCTTTATGTGTTATGGTTTTAAGATATAATTAGTTGTACTTGGTTTTAATTTTGATATGGTTATATAACTTTGTTGGGTGGTTTCATGACAACAAAAGTGAACAAAGGTATATGTTTAAATTTTAATTGATTAAATCCCTATGTTGGGATTCATTATATCAAATACGAAGCGGAAGCAGTTTATATATTTAACAAAAACTCGATTATATATACATATATATAGCCTATTAATATATAAATATTATTAACTAATTTTGTTAATTCAATTAATAAAATATTCCCAATCAGAATCTAAGTTAAATACGTATAAACAAATAAATAAGATAAACAACCATAGGGGGTTTAGTAAGCAACCTTTGACGACTACATCAGAATTGTAACACGCGGGTTACAACGAATCCTCGTTAGTAGGAAGCTTCACGAACCGAGCACGAACCAACCAAGAAGGAGGAAGTGGGCGGCGGTGGTTGTTGGCGGTGGAGGGAGGAGGGCCGAAGGTAGGTGGCAGCCAAAAAGAGGAGAGGAAGGTTTTATCTTTATAAAACTTGTGATTAGGGTTTGATACCTAATCCCTTATTTATTAAAATAAAAATTACAATAAGCTCCTTTTATTATTTATTAAAACTCTCCTCAATAATAAACTATTTTATTATCAAGTCCCTCATGTCCAAACAGCTTATCTATACTATATTATAAAGCACGAGGAAAGGATACCGGTAAAATTTAAGTAATTACAAATTTCATTGCGTAAAGTATAAACACTTGATGCATTTGTAAAAGGGTAAATTAGTCTTTTACTCATCAATATTAAAGTTAATGGTTATTAACAATGGGGCAAGTTCAAGAGTTCTCTATTTTTCACTTCATATTCTCCCATTTAATTAACTTTCTACTTCTCTCTAGAACATTAACACCACCACCCACAATAAACCCCTTGGCTTTCTCCCTTGAATATCAATAACAATCAAATCATCGGTTATGCTCTTGAATGGTGGTGGAAATTTGAAGACGCCAATCAATCCACCCCTTCGTTTCCTATCCTCACTCCTTTATATACTCAGCAATTCTCATTCAATCCACAATTGCGACTTAATTTCAGTATTATCATATTTTGTTCTGTCACTCCTTCCGATCACTTCATGAATTAGGTTTCGACAAAGGGAAGGATTTCAATGGTATAGCTTCCTGTTATAACTGTAGTATATCATCATCATTTGTGATTTGTTCTTTTTTTCTGCCTTGCAGGAAAGGGAGTTGTCGGTTTAGTTTGTCGATGTTTTGAAGAAGTATGGATTGCGGTGCTTCTTTGGTCAGGTTACTGTCATTCCATTTTTTTTCCTTTCTTGCAGTTTATGTGGTACTAATTGTTTAGAGGATGAAAAGTTTCTAATTTGACTAATTAGTGTTCATTCCCAGTTTCCCACAGTTATCTATATTACTATATTAAAGAAACTCGATGGATAGGATTGTAATTTTGTCAAACTTTTAAGATGACATATGAAGAGGCACAATGTAAATCTCTATTTTTTACCCATTTTCTTCCCTTTATACCCCTACTATACAACCTTTGATAGCAATTATACAAATAGCTAATGCAACTCATTCATCCATCTTCCTCAAATTCAATTCTTTGATGATTTGTAAGCCGTTTTTGGTTTGCAAATGAAAGCCTTGAATTGAAGTTACCGATTCAATGTCAAAGGAGTTTCAAATCTCCTCTATTTAAACAAAGTTCCTACTCGATTTCACAATTATCAAATGTGATTCTTGTGCATTTGCCTTCTTTGTCTGGTATGTAAATTCATCTTTTTTAGTTTGAATTGCTAAGGTTCGTGTTGTGAATTGTGTTATCTATATACTATATTAAAGAAACTCGATGGATATGATTTTAATTTTTCACACTTTTAACATGACATATGAAGAGGCACAATGTAAATCTTTAATTTTTACCCATTTTGTTCTATTTATACTCCTACTATACAACCTTTGATAGCAATTATACAAATAGCTAACGCAACTCATTCATCCATCTTCATCACATTCAATTCTTTGATGATTTGTAATCCGTTTTTGGTTTGCAAACAAAAAGCCTTGATTTGAAGTCTACCAATTCAATGTCAAAGGACTTTCAAATCCCCTCTATTTAAACAGAGTTCCTACTCGATTTCTCAATTATCAGGTGTGATTCATGTGCATTTGCCTTCTTTGTCTAGTATGTAAATTTGTCTTTTTTTTAGTTTGAATTGCTAAGGTTCGTGTTGTGAATTGTGTTATTAAAATGAGTTTTTTGTTGATTTCTATTATTAAATTGAGTTTTCTGTTGGATTTTATATTGTTGAAATATTTTTTCTTGTCTTTCTGTTATAGAATTGATATATAAACAATGGTTTCTTGATTTTAGATTGAAAAGAAAAGGCTAATTGTTTGAAAACTTGATTGAAAGTTAATAGTTGTTAATTATTTGGAAAGCTTGTACCCAAATGTACTACATGAGTGGAGATGCACAGAAAGAAGAATCGATGCTGCTGGTAAGCCTTTTATTCAGCCTCCTTCACCTTTGCATTTACTACATATTTCCATGGAAAAACAAGTAGAAAATAAACATAATATAATGTAAGAATATGATATGATCTTGTTTCTCAGAAAAATGACAAAGAAGTATATTTAGTTTGTAGAGGTTAGTACCTACTTCAGTTTGAAACCAGATTCATTATTTCATGGAAATTAGAGAACATGTTGAAAACCAATTTCAATTGGACATATATAGCATGCTTAACTTAGATTCGTTTACCAGTAATTTTCATTTAATTTAGATTGATTTGATCATGTAGAAGGACGACAACAAAGCGAAGACATGCAAATGAAGGTTACTTAAGGCTTTAATTGATGTATTTTATTTGTCAAACATGGTGTTAACTGTTGTCAGTTTTAATCTAATTAGTTACCATATCTAAATTCCCTCAATTGAAGTATAGTAGTTTTTCCCTTTCATTATTTACTGATTTTAGAATCTTAATGGTGTCTATTGCAATTTATGGTTACTAAAAGGCTAGGTCTCTCCCCGTCTTAAATTCCACTTCAGTAAGCATTCCTTCAATCCCGAATTCCAAGGGTTGTTTAATTTATAAGAATATAGGTATATGTATGAGAAGAATTTTGATAACAAAAGATAAATGTGTAGTCATGTCATATATCAGCTTCATATGTGGATGATTTATGTGATTCGGCTGTTATTGAAATGATTTACCACTATCTTTACAAGTAAAATGACTCTTCTTTTATCTGTGACCAAATCTTAGTTTTAAAGTGTAACACACAATTTTTAATGAATTAATAGTAATGGTTGTTGCAAGAGATCACAAATGAATTGGCATGATATGCTTATAACAATGTCATATACTTACTACCATTCTTTATTTTTATTTTTTCTAACCATTGTGTTATGTGTTGGTTAATATTCAGATTTGGGAATGTGTTGAAAGGGGAGATAGAAGAATGTCTACAAAGTGCTCAAGAAATAGGTGTTTTAGTGGATCCAATATATACTTTAGCTTGATAGAAATTAGCATGTCAACTTAGTCACCTGAAACTTAACGAGTAGATAAATATTTATTTCAGAAGAGCTTATTCGAACCATAACATTGGGTACCTAGGTGTACTATTGAATCTACATTTTTGCGTTTTGTAAATAATCACATTGTTGTATTGCAATTTGTATTTGGATCCCGCGGCAATGTGCGGGTAAATCCACTAGTTATTTCATAAATAGTATTCCACCTAAACGTGAACTTATCTTATCCGTGTGCCAACGTGTAACTCTTCGGATCGTACCGAGTTAGTTAACGTTGACCTCTTAATAAACTGCCGGACATATACATATCTCGAACAATCTCCCACTTGGACAATTTTTAATTAATGAGTCAACGTGCGCAGAGTTGAATGCCTAGCTACATCTCACTGGCCCTAACACAATATGACTCTTTACAGTCGTCAACTAGTTCTTAGAGTTCAAGTAACACTTTACTTAACCAAATACTATAGCCCTGATAATTCTATCAATAAGTCCCTTATGTATAGAACATTCTTTGATCATAAGACATGGATCATTAATTCTTATATAGTGATCAACCATTTTCTATTCTCATCTTTAATTCAAATTGGTCTAACGAATTACCATTAGTTCGAGTATGGCCACACATTTATTTCAGTTTGAGTTAACGAGGGCGCCAGAATGTCTAAACTTCTATTAATCCTATAGAAATACAGTATTCCTTCAGCGTCATACGATTCCCACTTAATCTTGGATTTCTCCCAACGCTACCCGGATTACTACCCATGTTTCAGGACAGTGTTAGATAACATAAAAGATAGTCCTTGATCATTGTAGTTTAAAATGTGCCTAAGGAAAAAGGACAGGGTGAACATATCAATATCAAAACATCTCATGACATAGATCTATGGAGATCCTTTATAAACGAGTTACAACCAAAATCATTCCCTAGTGATGTCTGTGAATTTTGATTCTCAAACCCTTGAGTTATTCATCTCATGAATACAATCATCTCAATTCACAATAGTCTTACATTCAAATTCATTCCCATGTAAATTGATCGACTACGGATATTTTAGAATACTCTTATTCAAGGATTTAAACATACAAATAACGAACACAGTAACAAAATATTTAAATTTGCATTTAACCTATAAATCAACTAAATATTCCATGTAACTTTTATAGTTCAAATAAAACACCAATACTAATTACAGATCATCCCCACTATCTAGCAACTCTAAGCCCTATCTTTCTAGCATACTCCTCATGTTTAGCTTGAGGTAAAGCCTTAGTAAAGGGGTCGGCCAGATTTAGATCCGTGTGAACTTTGTTTATTATGATGTCTCCAAGCTTTATTATCTCTCTAATATAGTGGAATTTTTTGAGTATATGACTTGTGGTTTGATGTGGCATTAGTTCCTTTGCAAGAGAAATGGCACCAGTATTGTCACACAATATCTGGATCGGTTTCTTTATGCTATGCACAGCGTCAAGATCAGTAATGAACTTCTTCATCCAGACAGCCTCCTTTACAGCATCCGATGCAACATTGTATTCTGAATCACAGGTGGATTGAGCAACCACACTTTGCTTAGACCTCTTCCAAGTAACATCCCCACCATTTAGAATGAAAACATATCACGTCTGTGACCTTGAAGACACAATTTTGAAGTCATTTTGTTGAGTGTGAATCTAAGTGATTTCATATCAACATAAAAGTGATTGTACCCTTATACTATTCATACCTTATGTGGGTGATGAATGTGTTCACCAAAGTTACACGAGAAGACTTATAGTTAAGTACTTATGAATTAATGGTAAAGCCTTTGAGATCAAAGGCAAAAACGTTGAATTCTTAGACTGAATAATGGAAAATGCATGTTTATGTAACATACATATGAGACTATATGAAAAAATAAAATCTCATGGTCATGTCTAAAATAAGAATGAATGTTGGTAAGAGTTAATGCATTTATCTCTCAAGGCTATGAAGAATCAGAATGATGCATCTTTTGTTCATATGCTAGAGTATTGTAGTCTAAAGCATGATAGACTAGTACATGTTAATTAAGATGCTCTGTGGAGATTAAGTTAACTTTAAACATTCAAATTATAAGATGGCATGAGAAAGAATTTCGTGTATAACAAAGTCTAAAAATATAACTTGATTCTGTCTAATGGAATAACTCGAGAAAAACCGATTACTAGATCACTGATAATGATTCTAGCCACTTTTCTAAGTGTAGTGGTGAGAAAATATACATGGGATGGCATGGGAATGAATTTGGTGTATAACAAAGTCTAAAAATAAAGAGAATACTGTGGGGGATGAAAATTTTTAATATTGTGAATGGATATTTAATTAACAAAATTTATTGATTAATGTATTCATATGGTGAATTGTAGAAAAACTTTTGAGTAGAGTTTTTTTATTTCACTTAATTAGCTTTTATTAGAGTGTTAAGTCTCTAATTAAAGAGAATACTCTTCACACAACCAAAACTCTTGTCTAATTAGTATGTTATGTGTCTCACTTGATAGTATAAGAGATATACATGAAAAAGACATGGAGATACACATTAATATACAAATTAGAATACACTTAGAAGAGTTCTTGGAGAAGAAAAGTCTCATATGTTGGGGTACTATAGAGAGGAGTACTCTCTACTAGATTCCACAAGTTCTAACAATACAATTTTACCTAGTGTAACCTCAGGTGCCTGGCCTTCTCCAGCAGTACAAACTGCTTCGGCTATTGTACCATGGGAGACCGACGCGTTCTCTTGAGTAAAGGCACAGAATCTGTTTTAAGGGAAGCGTGTTGAACACGTGCCTCATCCTCAACCACCAATGCCCATTTGTTCTTTCTTTCAACCATGGAGACTAAAAGATGACCTTGTTGAAGAATTGACATTTTGAAGATTTTTGGTTTGAATCAATTTAGATATGTATAACGAGATTACAAGATGACATGTTTCAAGCTTGTTAAAGACCACACAAAGGATCAGAAAAGAAGATGCAATTCATACTTTTGTTAAAGACTACGGTTTGAATCAATTTATTTACATTTGTTGTATTTCTTTTTAATTTCCTTACACGGTTCGTGTACTACTATTTCCCATAATTGTACAAAAGGGTATCTTTATAATTTTTATTAATATTATTTTAATAAAATCTTGACCCATGTCGTATAATTACAAGTTAACACGCTAAGATCTGTTTGGAAACACTATATATATCACACAATATCCTATTATCCGGATTCTTGAATACATCATTGAATTATACTCTATGAAACACCAATAAAACAAGATAGATCAGTCTCTTGCTAGTTCTATTATTTCAAGTTTTTTTAGTTTTGCTATAGATTTTTTTCAATTGGAATATGTCTGTCTGTAACTTCCTAAGCGTATAAAACAAATACAAAAAGAAAGCTTTGATACCACAAATGGTGTATAAGGAAATATGTAAAACAAGCAACCGATACTATCATCAGCGTTATAGACAAATATAGCTACTTGCGTGAACAATTGGTTTCCAAAAATTCTACCTTTTAATGTATAGTTCTTAGACCTTGGGGTGTGGTCATCGGGGAGGGGGTCGGTGACCGCCACCTCAGCAGCCCACCGACGGGAACACCCCCCATCCTTTGGATTTTTGTGCAAAAGGGGAGATTCCCCCGTCCAAATTTGTTTGTCCTTTTCCTCTTTTTCTTATAAATAAGATAATAAAAAAAATAGAAGGGGGAAGAAGGTGGAATCATTTCCATCAAAAGGGGGAGGGAAGGGGAAAGCAAGATTTAGCAACTGTACGCAAAGCTTTCAATCGAATTGAAAAACAAGATTTAATCAAATTGAAAAACAAGATTTAGCTAACCTGTACGCAACTGTAGATAGTTAAATCCAACAATTGTACGCAAAGCTTTCAATCAAATTGAAAAACAGGATTTAATCGAATTGAAAAACAAGATTCAGCAAACCTGTATGCAACTGTAGATAGTTAAACCCGACAACTGTATGCAAAGCTTTCAATCGAATTGAAAAACAAGATTTAGCAAACTTGTGAATATGAGCGCCTTATGTGATTTGAGATGCAGTGGTGTTTGACGGCATACGGGGACAAGTGCCAACATATGGGAATGGGCGAACAGGAACGATGGAGTTAGGAGGTTGTATGTAGCCTAACTCACACCCCACATCCTATATTCCTATCTATTAAATAAAAATTATCAACGTGTGTTAGTAGGTACTTAACATGTCAACAAGTCTTTAATGTGTTTAGACACCGAAATTAACAAGTCTTATCATGTGAACTTGTTTAAGACACGAAACCTATTAAGATCAAACACAAAACTTGTTAAGATCATGTAGATTCATGTCGTGTTATCGTGCTCATTTATGAAAATTGCCAGCCCTATTGGTATACCCTCTCTATATCTTACGGGTTAGGTCACTTCCAGTTTCAAGTATAGAATAGCCAGATACCAAAAACTGGTTACAGGTTTCCTTACCTGGTGCGGTTTTTGTGCACCTTTTGTGCACCTCAACTCAAAACGGACATAAGAAAAGGGCCAAACGTATACAAATGACTTAGATATTTGCGTTATATGTTGAATTGTTGATAGGGGTGAGCATTTTATGGTTTGAACGCACGAGAACTTTTGACCCGACCTGCGAGAACCATGGACCCGAACCATTTTAAATATGTGGGTCGATTTCCGGCTATAGATTTATATGAATTATCAGTTCCAACCGAGTCGGGTCAGTTCCAAACCCATGGTTCTAATATAAGAACCACTAGAATTGTTTGTATTTTAGTTAGAATATGACTTCTAAATAGATTGATAATGTATAAAAAAACTACAATTTATAAAAATGATCCAATAGATATGTATTGTTAACGCAAAAAATAAAAAAAAATACTCTTTTTCAGTCTTTTCATTATTCTTTTTTACGTGTTATTGTAATCGATTTCATCTAATCTTAATACAATATTAAAAAATATTATTTATAAGAATAACAATGTATTTTTGTGAAATTCTTTTTGCTTGATGTATATGTATTTATGCGATACATCTATATCTATATACCTTAGTAAAGAAATTCGATGGATAGATAGGTAATTTTACATCAACTTTAAGATGGCATACCAAGAGCCATAGTGTAATTCCCTAATATTTTTACTAAATTCTTCCACTTATACCCTTATTGTACAACTTTTGCGGCCAATAGTATAAACCACTAATGCAATAGGAAAATTAACCCAAACCATGGACCTTGAAACCTTAGCATTCAACTCATCCCTTCATCAATGGCCCCCTTGAATGGTATAATAAATGTGAGTAATATCTTTTTTGATTAAAGCATTCATTGTTTTTGAAACCTTTTGAATGAAATTGAATCATCTATTATATTCATAATATTGTTATTGTGCTTAATGGCAGTAACAGAACTCTTCTTTAATTCTAGTTTATCAAGCTTCCACTATATATAATTCTTCATTGCTTAAAGATGTCATGGCATGGATTAATACGCATATAACTTGAATCCATGGTGTTTTCTTATCAATTTTTATCCACCAACTTCTATATTTGATCTTTACTGCATGAAGTAATTAGTGTTTTATGTATATCATCAATCTCTTTAGTTTTGAAAAAGTGTTCATAATATGTTGCAACTTGCAAGTGGCATCTCAAGTTGGTCCACGACAAGTGGTTTAACAAGTAGTCCTTATTTTTCCTTGTATCTTGTATTATTTGATTGATGATATGGATTAACTGTGTGTTCTGATATGTAATGATAGTACTAATATGGAGTAAATCAACTTAAATCACATCCAAAAATGTATGAAGGATATGTGCGTATGACATAGAGTGACTACTTTAAAAGAATTTCCATGTATGCCACGAACATCTATTTTTGCAATTTTTATTTAGTGTTTAAATTTATATTCATAAGACTTATCCTTTTTATAAGAGTTGAGAGTGGGGAGATCATGTTATCTTATGCAGATTCTGTAACCTATTCATCTCTTTGGCTAAATTATTGATTAAAATTTAAAACAAACTTTTCTTAATTCTTTCTTGCAGTAATGGGTTAAAATTTTTGTTCTGTCCTTGTTCAAAGATACATGTTTGATTCAGATTCTTCCGAAAGTGTAGAAATCAAAACATACAAATAACGAATATTTTAGAATACTCTTATTCAAGGATTTAAACATACAAATAACGAACACAGTAACAAAATATTTAAATTTGCATTTAACCTATAAATCAACTAAATATTCCATGTAACTTTTATAGTTCAAATAAAACACCAATACTAATTACAGATCATCCCCACTATCTAGCAACTCTAAGCCCTATCTTTCTAGCATACTCCTCATGTTTAGCTTGAGGTAAAGCCTTAGTAAAGGGGTTGGCCAGATTTAGATCCGTGTGAACTTTGTTTATTATGATGTCTCCAAGCTTTATTATCTCTCTAATATAGTGGAATTTTTGAGTATATGACTTGTGGTTTGATGTGGCATTAGTTCCTTTGCAAGAGAAATGGCACCAGTATTGTCACACAATATCTGGATCGGTTTCTTTATGCTATGCACAGCGTCAAGATCAGTAATGAACTTCTTCATCCAGACAGCCTCCTTTACAGCATCCGATGCAGCATTGTATTCTGAATCACAGGTGGATTGAGCAACCACACTTTCCTTAGACCTCTTCCAAGTAACAGCCCCACCATTTAGAATGAAAACATATCACGTCTGTGACCTTGAGGACACAATTTTGAAGTCATTTTGTTGAGTGTGAATCTAAGTGATTTCATATCAACATAAAAGTGATTGTACCCTTATACTATTCATACCTTATGTGGGTGATGAATGTGTTCACCAAAGTTACACGAGAAGACTTATAGTTAAGTACTTATGAATTAATGGTAAAGCCTTTGAGATCAAAGGCAAAAACGTTGAATTCTTAGACTGAATAATGGAAAATGCATGTTTATGTAACATACATATGAGACTATATGAAAAAAATAAAATCTCATGGTCATGTCTAAAATAAGAATGAATGTTGGTAAGAGTTAATGCATTTATCTCTCAAGGCTATGAAGAATCAGAATGATGCATCTTTTGTTCATATGCTAGAGTATTGTAGTCTAAAGCATGATAGACTAGTACATGTTAATTAAGATGCTCTGTGGAGATTAAGTTAACTTTAAACATTCAAATTATAAGATGGCATGAGAAAGAATTTCGTGTATAACAAAGTCTAAAAATATAACTTGATTCTGTCTAATGGAATAACTCGAGAAAAACCGATTACTAGATCACTGATAATGATTCTAGCCACTTTTCTAAGTGTAGTGGTGAGAAAATATACATGGGATGGCATGGGAATGAATTTGGTGTATAACAAAAAGTCTAAAAATAAAGAGAATACTGTGGGGGATGAAAATTTTTAATATTGTGAATGGATATTTAATTAACAAAATTTATTGATTAATGTATTCATATGGTGAATTGTAGAAAAACTTTTGAGTAGAGTTTTTTTATTTCACTTAATTAGCTTTTATTAGAGTGTTAAGTCTCTAATTAAAGAGAATACTCTTCACACAACCAAAACTCTTGTCTAATTAGTATGTTATGTGTCTCACTTGATAGTATAAGAGATATACATGAAAAAGACATGGAGATACACATTAATATACAAATTAGAATACACTTAGAAGAGTTCTTGGAGAAGAAAAGTCTCATATGTTGGGGTACTATAGAGAGGAGTACTCTCTACTAGATTCCACAAGTTCTAACAATACAATTTTACCTAGTGTAACCTCAGGTGCCTGGCCTTCTCCAGCAGTACAAACTGCTTCGGCTATTGTACCATGGGAGACCGACGCGTTCTCTTGAGTAAAGGCACAGAATCTGTTTTAAGGGAAGCGTGTTGAACACGTGCCTCATCCTCAACCACCAATGCCCATTTGTTCTTTCTTTCAACCATGGAGACTAAAAGATGACCTTGTTGAAGAATTGACATTTTGAAGATTTTTGGTTTGAATCAATTTAGATATGTATAACGAGATTACAAGATGACATGTTTCAAGCTTGTTAAAGACCACACAAAGGATCAGAAAAGAAGATGCAATTCATACTTTTGTTAAAGACTACGGTTTGAATCAATTTATTTACATTTGTTGTATTTCTTTTTAATTTCCTTACACGGTTCGTGTACTACTATTTCCCATAATTGTACAAAAGGGTATCTTTATAATTTTTATTAATATTATTTTAATAAAATCTTGACCCATGTCGTATAATTACAAGTTAACACGCTAAGATCTGTTTGGAAACACTATATATATCACACAATATCCTATTATCCGGATTCTTGAATACATCATTGAATTATACTCTATGAAACACCAATAAAACAAGATAGATCAGTCTCTTGCTAGTTCTATTATTTCAAGTTTTTTTAGTTTTGCTATAGATTTTTTTCAATTGGAATATGTCTGTCTGTAACTTCCTAAGCGTATAAAACAAATACAAAAAGAAAGCTTTGATACCACAAATGGTGTATAAGGAAATATGTAAAACAAGCAACCGATACTATCATCAGCGTTATAGACAAATATAGCTACTTGCGTGAACAATTGGTTTCCAAAAATTCTACCTTTTAATGTATAGTTCTTAGACCTTGGGGTGTGGTCATCGGGGAGGGGGTCGGTGACCGCCACCTCAGCAGCCCACCGACGGGAACACCCCCCATCCTTTGGATTTTTGTGCAAAAGGGGAGATTCCCCCGTCCAAATTTGTTTGTCCTTTTCCTCTTTTTCTTATAAATAAGATAATAAAAAAAATAGAAGGGGGAAGAAGGTGGAATCATTTCCATCAAAAGGGGGAGGGAAGGGGAAAGCAAGATTTAGCAACTGTACGCAAAGCTTTCAATCGAATTGAAAAACAAGATTTAATCAAATTGAAAAACAAGATTTAGCTAACCTGTACGCAACTGTAGATAGTTAAATCCAACAATTGTACGCAAAGCTTTCAATCAAATTGAAAAACAGGATTTAATCGAATTGAAAAACAAGATTCAGCAAACCTGTATGCAACTGTAGATAGTTAAACCCGACAACTGTATGCAAAGCTTTCAATCGAATTGAAAAACAAGATTTAGCAAACTTGTGAATATGAGCGCCTTATGTGATTTGAGATGCAGTGGTGTTTGACGGCATACGGGGACAAGTGCCAACATATGGGAATGGGCGAACAGGAACGATGGAGTTAGGAGGTTGTATGTAGCCTAACTCACACCCCACATCCTATATTCCTATCTTTTAAATAAAAATTATCAACGTGTGTTAGTAGGTACTTAACATGTCAACAAGTCTTTAATGTGTTTAGACACCGAAATTAACAAGTCTTATCATGTGAACTTGTTTAAGACACGAAACCTATTAAGATCAAACACAAAACTTGTTAAGATCATGTAGATTCATGTCGTGTTATCGTGCTCATTTATGAAAATTGCCAGCCCTATTGGTTTACCCTATCTATATCTTACGGGTTAGGTCACTTCCAGTTTCAAATATAGAATAGCCAGATACCAAAAACTGGTTACAGGTTTCCTTACCTGGTGCGGTTTTTGTGCACGTTTTGTGCACCTCAACTCAAAACGGACATAAGAAAAGGGCCAAACGTATACAAATGACTTAGATATTTGCGT
Source organism: Ambrosia artemisiifolia (assembly GCA_032199755.1). Taxonomy (NCBI): domain Eukaryota; kingdom Viridiplantae; phylum Streptophyta; class Magnoliopsida; order Asterales; family Asteraceae; genus Ambrosia; species Ambrosia artemisiifolia. The sequence continues at coordinate 19,376,338 of CM063512.1, forward strand.
TATATGTTGAATTGTTGATAGGGGTGAGCATTTTATGGTTTGAACGCACGAGAACTTTTGACCCGACCTGCGAGAACCATGGACCCGAACCATTTTAAATATGTGGGTTGATTTCCGGCTATAGATTTATATGAATTATCAGTTCCAACCGAGTCGGGTCAGTTCCAAACCCATGGTTCTAATATAAGAACCACTAGAATTGTTTGTATTTTAGTTAGAATATGACTTCTAAATAGATTGATAATGTATAAAATGTGAGCGAAAGATTTTGACTAAAACAGGATTAATTGATCATACAAGTCACAAAACCAGGTGCGGAAACCCTAGCTTTGAACAAACACATAAAACTCTAATCAAAACACAATCAACATCATTTTCAAAGCTTTTTCATAGATTAACTTGTTCAAATACTTGATTACAATCACACTTTAGTTAATCTAGAACACTTAGACACTTTCTCAAAATAACCTGGAACCTAACCTGAACACACACACAAAACTGAAACTCTCTATAAATCACAAATACACAAAATCTATATATAGGCTCTGCACGTTCGCCCAGTTGATGTGGTCGAATGTGGAATTCTTCCACATTCGCCCACTTTATGGTACGAACTTGTTCTTCAGATCAGTTCCATTCTACCTTCGCCCATTCAACTTCTACATTCGCCCACTTATACTTACATTCGCCCAGACTATTTCCACATTCTACCCATCAGCATCTCTTAACATATGTTAACATGTAGATCCAATCACTAGTCGCAATACGTGCATCTACAAACTCCCCCTCGACTATTGATTGGATCGTCTTCTGTCTTCGTCCATTGCTTTGTTCAACAATTTAATTCTGAGCTGTTTCTTTTGCTCTTTGGTCATTTCAGGCTCCAACTTTCTCTTCACTGGTTTTGATACATTCGCCATCTTCACCATTTTTCCAAGTTTATTATCCAAGTTACTCCCCGAGTTTATATCGTATGCAAAACAAACTCCTACAACCTGAGTATACTTCTTAGCTTGATCAGCGTCATTCGGCTCATGATGAATCGGATTGTAGAAAAGCATGATGATGTCTTCAAAAGTACAGTTTATCAACCACATAGGATCAAATACATGAACATGCTTGTATTTGTCCTTCCCATCTCTCAAAACTATCACTGCTTCAGCCTTCCTCCAATCATAATACCAGAATATAAAGTAAGCACTGAAATGTTGTGGCATGGGCATCAAAGGTATTTTCCTCATCACTTCAGGTGCTTTGTAAATCAAAGTAACCCTTTTCAGCTTGGTTTTAGGATCAATATCCCTATGAACTTTCCTTCTGGGATATTGAGGCTTGAATCTATTCCATTTCGTTCTACTCTCCCAAACCAACTTATCTGCACACAAACCGACATGAGTATTGTTTACTGAAGCTCCGGACATAGGGAATCTGCATAGATCTCTGACCGCCCAATACGGTAGAGTTAGCAAATCAATGAATCTGTAGAAGTACAGAATTCCTGATTCCCATTTGGCAGCTAAACACTTCAGTCTGCTCAAATATGTCCACCCGAGAGCTCTGCCTTTAAACTTAGCATTATGGAATCTATAGAAATTTCCTTGAGCTTCAGGCTTCGGTCGGTTTTCATCCATTTCTCTCAACTTCTTCAAGTAAGTCTTCAACTCATCAGTCTGACTTGAAGATTCTTGCTTATCAGCTCCAAACACCTTCTCAACAAACTCTGCACTCCTTTTCTTTGCCTTCTTCTTTGCTGAAGTGTTCGGAATCTCAGTAAAGTCAGGAAATATCACATCTTCATCAGTCTGTCTGAAGTACTGTGGATATTCCTCATGAGTTATATCTTCAATTTCCACTTCATCAAATTCAGGAGTATTCTTATCATCTGAGTGATTTCCAATATCCTTTTCAGGAATATCTGGAATCGACTCATCCACTACAAACTCCTCAAATGTTTTCCCTACTTTCTGTGCAAGGCCATCAAGAATTTCCTTTGCCACAGCAGCAGGTACTTCACCTTCTTCAAGATCAGGATCGTTGTATTCCAGTTCATATCTCATATCATCCGTCTGGAATATCTCAGCAAAACGTCCTGTGAACTCAATCGTCCATTCTCTTCTTTCCAACATATCTCTGTAAACATTCTTTGCATCGTCACTCAGAGATCTCACCTTTTCGTTCCAGAAGATACTTTCATCTGAATCTGTGTTCTCTCCTTTCTTCTTCTTAGAACTTGATTCTCCAGCATCTTTCTTCTTCGGTGTTCTCTTCTCAAAAGTAAATTTGGAAGTGTCATCTCCTCCTTCATCATTATCACTATCATCACTACTATCATCATCTTTCTGACTCCCAGACCCTTCTGCATCATCATCATCATCTTTCTTACTATCCTCATCATCACTTTTCTCTGATTCTTCATCTTCTTCATCATCATCATCTTTTTCTTTATCCGAATCAGAAGGCTCAAAGTCAACTTGCTCTTCTTCTTTCTCCTTATCTTCTTCACCATCCTTCAACTTGGGTGCAACATTGTACAAATCATCAATCAAATCACTAAGGCGTTTGTTCTCAGCCTTTAGCTCTTTGTTATCCTCCTTGATTGCTTTTATTCTGTTCTTGTTCCTAGAACATTTAGCCTCAAGCTTCTTATTCTTCGCTTCAAGCTTCTTAACTTTCTCATCAATCTCATCTTGATTCGACTTTGAAGCAACCACAATCTGAAGCATTTTCTCTTCATTCTGCTTAAACTTGGCAATCTCAGCTTGTTGAGCAACTATCATCTTCATCATCTCATCCATTTTCTTATTCACCTGCTTCATCACGTCATCAGCAACAGTGACTTTCTTGGATTTAGATGGCTCAACTTCTGTTTCTTTTTCCTTCTGAGGCTTTCTAAACATGTCTAACACATTATCCAGTGCAATGTTAAATTGATCCACTGGTAATTGCTCAGCCTCCTTTGTCTTTTTCTGCTTCTTAGATACTGGTGAAGACAGCTTTGATGATGTACCAGCATCGGGTACTCTTTTTCCTTTCAAAAGTTGGGCAATCTCTTTCTCCCTCAACTGTTTAGTACTTGTCTTCTTTGCCGTTGTTTTGTGCTTTGGTTTTGGCAAGTTTACTACAACAGTTTCTCCAGCATTAAGTTCATCCATATCAACGCCTAAACCTTCATCTTCAACATTCACAGACTTCTTACTCTGCTCAGCTTCTTCAATCGTCTTGTTCAGTGATTCAGACTCACCAACCATAGTGGCCTTACGTTTGGTGGTCCTAACGTTTTCAGCATCCGAATCCCACTGTTCCTCTTCCTTAGTTTCCTCTGAATCAACAGATTCTTCATCAACCAAACCTGTACCCTTCTTTGCAGTCGTTTTCTTTCTCACCACCCGTTGCTTCGAACTTCCTTGGTCAGTTTTTCCCTTACCCTTCCCTTTGGCTCCGGGATTAACTACCTGTCTCTTCCTCTTAGTATTAGCGTCTGCATAAACTAAAGGATCGTCATTATCGGAATCGCTTTCAGTATGCCTAGCCTTTTTCTTTCCAGGATCAGTGTAATCCTGTTTCGCTAGAGCTCCAAACAATCTTTTGTATGGTGGCCTTTCATTGTCTGGCACACCCTTATAACCTTTCATTCTCACCAAAGTTCGAATGTTCATGTGATCTTGTCCTATCACCTGTGTAGGATCCTTCCTCAAATTAGGATACTTATGGTCAAATATCATCATCAGGAATCTTGGGTATAACATGAACTGCTTTTTCTTCAATCCCTTTAACATCTCCAGCATATGATCAAGTATCATCCCAGACACGTTGAATGGTTTGTTGAGAGTCAACGCAACCATCAACGAGCTTAGACTTCTCCTCATAACGTCATATCCTCCACTCACACATCCAAACACATGGATTATGACGTGTGCAAAATATTTGAATTGCACGCTCAGCTTTCCCTTATGAATGGAACCATCAGTAATCGCTCCTTTATACTTCATTCTTAGGAAACATGCCTTCTGTTCAGTCCATGATAATTCTCTGGGATCTTCGCTCACTTCAAACTTTATTTGAAGAGCTTCTCTTATATCAGACTCTGTTATAAACATCTCCATATCTTGTATCTTGCTCTTTATGATTGTCTGATTATCCCAAAAGTCATACTTCGCGTTCTTGTAAAAGTCTTCAACTATATCCTTGTAGATAATAGTCGGAGTAGCTAAAGCATGTACAACCCTGCTTCTCTTCAAGAACTCTATAATCCCGGTAAACTCAGTATTCTTTTCCACTTCTCCGAGATATGCACAGCAGTTATGGGATCTTTCAAACGGCCAACTGCTTGCACTTGATGATTCACCCTCCTGAACATTCTCTGAAACTGGATCTGTAACAATATTCTCCACTGGAGTCTCCATGTTCTTAGTTTGGTCAGCCATCTGCACATCAAAATCAAAGAAATACGTCAAAAATAGAAAATCGACAAAAATTCAAAATTTTAAGATTTTAAAGTTCCACATTCGCCCGTTTTCATAGGATCGAATGTAGAAATTATGGTGCGAATGTGAGATTTTCTGGTTGAATGTGAAAAAGAATTGAATTAAAAACACATTCGTCCAGTTTGAGATACATTCGCCCGTTTTAGCTTCACCTTCGCCCGTTTTTGACCCGAAGGTGAAACCTGTTTATCCCAAAAATTCAAAAATTTTTCAAACTTGTTTTTAACACATGATTTTGATTAGGATATGTTCTAAAGTGGCCGAACAACACTCGTCCATCATCAATTGTTACCAATTTTCAATATATATCAGTTTTTAAAGGAAAATTAGGGTTTTATTCACCAATCAATCGATTAACCAATTAACCTATGTTATAACCCTAATTTGTTAATCATTCTCCCCCTAAAAATGATATAGATTGAAATATAATCAAAATTAATCATAATCAAACACCCTAAGTCCCGTAATTCTAAAACCCTAGGTTCGGTAACAAAAATGACGATTCTGATCTCTTCACAGCTCCATCACCTGTGGTTTTAGTATAGAAACGATCAGTAATTAAGCAGGAATCAAATGCACAAGAAAAATAAATCAAAGCAACAAGGTGTCAGGATCGAAAGAAAATTTTGAAAAAAATATGACTGAAGGTTCGAAGGTGAGGCAGCTTATATAGAGGAAGCCACATTCGCCCGTTCTCCTGGTCGAAGGTGGAACACATCTACATTCGCCCAAAATGAATTGGACGAATGTACATTCTGTTTACCCGAAAGTGAACTTTGTTTAAACAAGCCCACATTCGCCCAGAAATAACACCCGAATGTGAAGATTTTTCCACATTCGACCCAATAAAGGGGCGAATGTGAAATGGAAAAATCTGAAAATTTTGCCAAATCACGAATTCGAATCCCGTTCAACATTTTTCAATCTGTTAAACTTCCAAAACGCATATTTTCACTTTTTGAATGATACAAAGCCCAGATGGTGTTATCAAATCTCAGAAATTGACCATCAAGCATCCCCGGTTATCAAAAATAAAGCAGAAATGCAAAAATTTTGGGTTTTTCTGAAATTTTAACAAAACACACCTAAAATCTTTTTGGATTTTGTATCTTTTTGACAATAAAAGTAAATTTCAACAAAGTAAAATGCATCAAAGTAAATGAAAACAGTAAACATTTTGTGATGTCCGGTAAGAGGATCATATCAGTTTTCTGAGAAATCTGATCACAGCGTTGATCTATTTGATTAATATTATCATTAGAAACAGTATGTGACACGGCAATTGCTGATATTGTGGTCCACATAAGCTCACATGCAGACAATTACGCAATGCTTTAAAATGATACGAGTTAGGTGTATTAGACTAACACGATGTGGTGCCCACACACACGACATACTCCCGTATCAAGTAATTGCACAAAGCTTCGGCGTAACGCGTGATTATGTCAGAGTTATCCGTAAAAGTTACAAAGTATATAGCACAGAGGTGTACAGGTCAGCAAACGAATGCAGCAGAGTAACATGTGCATATACACTAGGTTGAGGCTGATATTGACCACTGATTTGCATCAGTAAATCAATACGATGTAATAATGATCTTTGATCAATTAAAACATAAAGTTCCTCAATTCGGTAACTTTCGGTTTTGGCAATTAAGCTCTTTTAGCAAATATTCTGATAAAACTAGGTCCGTAAATTAATACGACAAAAGTTTAATCAGAATATCCCGGATAACCATAACATAACGACCCGAAACCTCAGATTTTGGCAATCCTATCAAACGAAATTACGGTACTAAGACCATATGCCCATGAGGTGTTCAGCCACGAACACGTAGTTCGTTATGTTTGTATCACTAATGCACGCAATATTTAGTCTACGAAGCCTATCAGCATATCACACGTAGTCAACATACGCCTCATTATACTATACAATTCTTTAGCCTGTGTCAGATCCCTACTGATGTACTATCATTTCCTCTTTTTATCCAGGAAATCATTTTGGATTTTCTAATTTTTAGGTCTTTTTGAATTTTTTCAATGTTTTTGGTTTTTCTGATAAAATGGCTCCCCCTAAAATAAAGAACATATTTTTGGGTTTTTTTTTTTTTTAATTTTTCTGAAAAACAATAAAAACAAAAATTTGAAAGAAACAATCCACTCGAAAGCATCAACTTCTTTGAGGATTAAACAATCCCCTCGAAAGCATCAACTTCTTTGAGGATTACGATAGTAAAGAGAAATTCCCAATTAGCAAAGAGAAATTCCCAATTAGCAAAATATTAAAAAAACTAAAACTAAAAAGCGATAAACCGAGGTGCCGATTAGTCCTGTTTTTCCTTTATATTGTTTACTTTTAAAAGATATTCAAAGCGGGATCTGTCAAAAGCTTTTGTAAACAAATCTGCACGTTGGTAGTCAGTATGAATTTTGACCATATCTATCAATTCCTTAGCGTAACAATCACGGATAAAATGATATTTGATCTGGATATGTGTCGCTTTAGAATGATTTTCAGTATTTTTAGTTAATGCGATTGCGGCTTCGTTGTCACAGTGTATAGGGGTTTTAAGAAACTGCAAACCGTAATCCACCATCTGCTGTTGGATCCAGAGCACTTGCGAACAGCAACTCGAGGCTGCAATGTACTCGGCTTCACAGGTAGATAGCGCCACGGAGGTCTGCTTCTTGCATTGCCAGGTGACTAACCTGCTCCCTAAAAACTGGCAACCAGCTGTAGTAGATTTACTATCTTTGTCACAGTCGCCCCAATCTGCATCACTAAAAGCAATAAAATCAAAATCATCATCATTAGGGTACCAAAGTCCTTTTGAGGGACAACCCTTCAGATATCGAAGGATACGCTTGACCGCCGTCAGATGACTTTGTTTCGGCTTCGATTGATAGCGGGCATAGAGACACGTTGCGTACATAATATCTGGTCGAGACGCCGTCAAATACATCAGAGATCCGATGATTGCTCTGTATGTAAATGGGTCCGTCAGCTCCCCCTTAGCGTCCACTCCAATCCCGTGATTGGGTTGAATCGGGGTATCCATCGGCTTGGAATCCTCCATCTGGAACCGGCTCAAGATATCGGATACGTATTTCGTCTGGTGAATGAAGATCCCGTTGGGTCTTTGGTCCACCTGCAAGCCTAGGAAAAACTGCATCTCCCCCATTGCGCTCATTTCGAACTTTTCCTGCATGACAGTTTCGAACTCCCTGCATAAAAGCTCGTTAGTTGAACCAAATATTATATCATCAACGTAAATCTGCACCAGAAGCAAATCATCCCCTGGTTTCCTCGTGAATAGGGTGCAGTCGACGAGTCCGCGCTTAAATCCTTTGGTGATGAGGTATGTACTTAGCTCCTCGTACCACTGTCTCGGAGCCTGGTGCAAGCCATATAAAGCTTTGTTCAGCACGTAGACCTTATCCCGGTGGATTGGGTCCTCAAAGCCTGGTGGCTGCCCGACATAAACCTCTTCCTTGACTTTTCCGTACAGAAATGCGCTCTTGACGTCCATTTGATAAACTTTGAATTTCTTATAGGAAGCAAACGCAAGGATCATCCGAATAGCTTCAATGCGTGCTACCGGTGCATAGATTTTGTTATAATCAATCCCTTCGATTTGATGGAAACCCTGCACGACCAATCTGGCTTTGTTACGAACAATAACCCCACGATCATCCTTCTTGCACTTAAACACCCATTTAGTGCCAATCTTCTTTCTTCCCGGCGGCAAATCCGTGAGCGTCCAAACTCCCAATTTCTGGAATTGTAAAAACTCCTCCTGCATAGCTTCAACCCAGGCATCTTCCTTCAAAGAGTCCTTATATGTCCTTGGCTCTACCTGCAACACATAACACGCAAACGACCAATCATTTTGACTACCATATTGTTGAATTTTGGCATATAATGCTAAAGCACCAAAACTCTCTGGCGAGTTAACACTTCTCAGCTGCCCTCTGGTCATAACACTGCTTCCAGGATCACCGATAACTTGCTCTAGCGGGTGAATACGATGAATCCGAGATTCTGGATATTCAGGTACAGTAACTCCCGTCTGAACAGTCAAGTTCTCTACAGCATCCCGATCATGACCCGTGTTAGATGATGAAGCAACATCTGGAGTTGGAGTTGGGTTCACTGGCGGTGCCTCTGGTTCTTCTGCATGTTCAAGAATGACTTCTTCAAATTGTTCATCTTCAGATTCTGAAGAGTCTAGTGAAGTTGAAGCCTCTTGAAACACTTCTTCTTCTTGTATAGGAGCATTGGTATCATTAGAAGCTGGTAGGGGGTTCACGGTGATTGGACGCACCAACGGTGAAGTCGTCGCGTTCTCACACTCGTAAAGTAATCTGATAACAGCTTCTTCAACCAAGATATCTAGATTGAATGATTCAAAGAAATCTTTGTAATCAAACATCCAATCAGGACCCGTGCCTTGCAAATTTTGTGTATATCGTTGACCTTCCACGTTAGCCCAATCCTCCACCCGACGAGTTCGTTTGTTGTATACCCGTTTGAGCGGGGTTGCATATCCAACAAAGTATCCCTCCTCAGCTTTAGGACTAAACTTCTCGCTTGGATTCAACATCGTGCATGGTGCCCCAAAAGGTTCTAGATACTCTAAGTTCGGCTTTCTTCGGTGTAACAGTTCATAAGATGTTTTACCAAACTTCTTCACTGTTAGAACCCGATTGAGTGTATAATTTGCTGCATAAATCACCTCGTTCCAGAACATTACCGGAAGATTTGAATCAGCGAGCATTGTTCTAGCCGCTTCAATTAGAGTCCTATTCTTTCGTTCAACAACACCGTTCTGTTGTGGGGTGTACGGAGCCGAATATTCATGATGTATCCCTTTGCTTTCACAAAGTTCATCCATCTTGGCATTTTTGAACTCCGTCCCATTATCACTCCGAATTCTCTTTATCTTCACATTGTAGAGATTCTCCAATCGAGTGAACAGAACTTTTAAGTTGTTAAAGGTGTCACTTTTATTCTGCAAACACATCACCCATGAAAATCTTGAGTAGTCATCAGTGACAACTAAACAGTAAAGCTCTCCAAGATGACTTTTGCGCTTGACCGGTCCGAAAAGATCCATGTGCAATCGCTCAAGTGGCATCTCTACAGAGTTAACTTTCTTCACTTTGTGGGACTGTTTGTGTTGCTTCCCCTTCTTACAACTTACACACTTGTCATTCAGATGGAAATGTTTCACATTTACTCCATCGACAAGCCCATTTCTCACAAGTTGATTCATTTTTCTCAGATGAATGTGCCCCATTCTTCGGTGCCACATTATCGATTCTTTCTCGGTCGACTTGGATAGAAAACAGGTTATTTGCCCCTGTGCTGTCATCGCCTTGGACATATCAAGAATATAGAGATTGTTGACGCGAGGTGCCTTCAACATTATCCACTCCTTTGGAATTTTGAAGCCCGGTTTGAGAATATAACAGGATTTGTCATCAAAATGCACAGTAAATTGTTTATCACAAATTTGACTGATGCTCAACAGATTATAATCGATCTGTTTCACATAAGATATTCTCTCAAAGCTCACTATCCCATTACTCACGCTCCCCTCCATCATAATATATCCACCTTTATTTCCAGCGAATGCGACATACCCTCCATTGATGTTCTTCACGTCGAACAACAAAGCAAGATCCCCTGTCATGTGGCCTGAAGCTCCACTATCAACAATCCAAAGACTGCTAATAGGGCCAGCTGAAGCTCCCTGCACACAAAAAGTAAATCATTTAGTTCTTTCGGGGGACCCAAGCCTGAGTCTTGGGTCTTGGAATATCATTTTTCACAGAAACATTCTCAGAAACATTTTCAACAACTTTTTGTTTTGGATCAATCTTTTTCTGATTGTTCAAAACATTTTCCTTTTTCTCATTGTCCTTTGAAGTAGAGGCTCCTGGAGTACCATTGGGTGACCAAGATTGTTCAGTTCTTTTCAAGATACGAAGCTGAGACTTTGGATTCTCAGTCGGTTTCTGAACATTGTTTGCGAAAGAAACTTTCTTGGTTACCTTATCTGATTTAACAGACTTAGGTCCAACATTTGACTTGACAATTGGTTTAGGTGGAACCTTTTGCCTATCATTTGTTGTGTTCACCACTGGTTTTCTCTATGATTGTTCCATAGCAATCCGATTTCTTCGATCATATTGAATTGGACGATTGTTCCTCTTTTGATAAAAATTGTTTTGATTGTAAAACTGTTGTTGTTGAGGAACAACTCGTCTGTGTGGTGGAACATAATGATCAATCGGTTTTCTCATGGAATTCCTCACTTCAACTTCGTGCCTTTTATGCCTTACATACGGGCACTGAGCAAGTAAATGCCCTCGTTCCCCGCATTTAAAACATGCACGGTACTCTTCAAAAACATTTGGAGCATTTGGTTGAGCAAATGATCTAACAGGATATTGATCATTATACTGTTGATTCCTCAAACTCTCAGGGAGTGGCCCTTTTGAGTAAGCAGGCTCATGAAAACCATTAGCTCTGTTTTTGGGTCTAATGAACTCTGTGACATGGACCTTTGGTTCTTGAGGAACATCCAAAAATAATTTCTTTAAAATGGCAGGTGGAATTTCATTTGTTCTCTCATGTTTTGGGAACCAAATGGTGCTTTCTTGCCAGATTTTATCAATTTTAGCATAGTTAGCATTTTTTATTGGAAATTCCTCGTCAGAGATGATCTTATCAGATCCTTCCATCCGATAAAACACCTTGACAGGTTTGTCACACGGTTCATTTTTATCATTCTTCTCAAGATCTTTCTTAACAACATTCTTTTCAGACTTTATCTCACGATGAGCATTTGCCATCGGATGCACATGTTGAGATGATGAAACTGGTTCAGTAGTAATGATGTGATTTTCTTTTGGAATTTCACATGCATTAATATTTTGAACATTACCAGTATCATCACTCTCAGAATCTGAATCCACACTCTCAGCAGTAACACCCTCATCATTCAAACCTAAAATCGGTCTCACATCGGAATGTGGATCACCAATACTCGAGGTATTAGATTCATTTTCCGATGATGAGTCTGATTTTACCGAGCTCTCCGGTGTCACTTGATGACAGTTATGGTTTTCAAAAAGCACCGGAGATGGCACAGACTTGTAATTAGTGGTTTGGTCATCAATGATGTGGTCTACCACATAAGCAATGTGCTTATAGCTTTCCAACTTTTTGTTTATTTTTTCAGCAAAGCATTTGATGGCGGCCATTTCCAACTTGGTGTTTTCAATTTCATTGATATAGTTGTTAATTGCAAGTTGTTTTAATGATAAAGTGTTTTTCAAGTCGGAAATGTCCTTTTTATAGCCATCTAGTACCTTGTTGAAAGCATTCAACTCTTTGCGAGTAGATTGACTGTTCATGATAGCACTATCACCTTGAACACGGAGTTGTTTGTTCTCCTCAGTCAATCTATCACAGGTACCACAATATTTATCACTTTTAATATCAGTGCTACATTCAGAACTTACAGGTTTTGGCGAATCAGTCATGGCCATCAAAGCAAAATGAGCTTCCTTTCCAGCGAAAAACTTGGAATAGTCAATCTTGGTGAAAGCATCATCAGCAATGCACGACTTCCTTGTCATTAGAAAATCAGCTTCTGCTAGCAATTGATCAATGCCATCATCTAGTGATGTAACACTTGCTTCTGTATCCGATTCACTATCTGAATCTGAATAAACCGATTCACACTCCTCAGAAACATCAGAAACAGTATCAATCACCACTCCAGAATTAGCATCCTCAGCCTTAACCTCAACAGATTCAGTCTCCAATTCCATTTCAGCCTCAGACACATCAACTTCATCCTCAGTTTCTTTCTTCTCATCAACTGTTACCGACTCTTCAATATCAACCTGACAAGCAACACAAGCCACATTGCCACCAGTAGTAATCTCCTCAACACCTATCTGCAAACCCGACCAATCAAACCGTTCATCTTGTTGAGTCACCAATGCTTGATTCTGACTGATATTCTGTTGTGTTTCATTTGGTGTAGTGATCGGTATAACTGTTCGGTTAGTGTTGGTAGGTGATTGGTTTTGAGTCTGGTTTGGTGTGTTTGGTTGTCTGTTTTGGTTGTTGTTAGCATTGTTTTGACGGTTTTGGTAGTTGTTGTTATTTTGGTAAGAAACTTGGTTTTGGTTTTGTTGTTGACGGTTCTGGTAACTTGCATTGAATGGGTTTCTATTACCTTGTTTTGGTGGCTGTGTGCATTCTCTTTTAAAGTGACATTTCCCTCCACAGTTAAAACAAGTCACTTTCTCCTTATTGAACCCGTAGGTTGTGTTAGGAGAAGTTCCCAAATCTGTTCTACCCGTCTTCTCAATAAATTCCGTTGCTCTTCTCATAATGCTCGCAAAAGCCCACTGGATATCAATGTAGATGCGTTTTGCGACTAGTGATTGGATGTTAACATATGTTAGAGATGCTGATGGATAGAATGTAGAATCAGACTGGTCGAAGGTAAGCAGAAGTGGGCGAAGGTAGAAGTCAATTGCGCGAACGTGGAATAGACCTTGACTGAAGATGTAGGTTCGTACCCTTAACTGGGCGAATGTGGAAGAAGTCCACATTCGACCACAGTATATGGGCGAACGTGCAGACATTATAAATAGAAGTTGTGTTTTTGTAATATAGAGAGTTTTAGAAAGTGTGTGTTTAGAGGTCAGGTTCCTGGTTTGTTTGAGAGTGTCTGTATTTTATCTAGATTAACTATAGAATCATTGTAATCAAGTTTATGAAAAAGTTAATCTATGAAAAGCTTTGAAAATGATGTTGATTGTGTTTTGATTTGAGTTTTATCAGTTTTGTTCAAAGCTAGGGTTTCCGCACCTGGTTTTGTAACTTGTATGATCAAATAATCCTGTTTTAGTCAAAATCTTTCACTCACAAAGTGGTATCAGAGCATAGAGGATCATACAACAACAAATTTGATAAACTCAGAGCTGATTTGGACCTAATTTTGATCAAAATACATCTGTTTTTGAATGAAAATGGTTTTTGAGTGTTTTTGATTGATTTGAAGTTGATTTTGTGGTTAAACTTCAAAATTCCAAGAATTAAAGTTGTTCCAAATCAATTCCGAATCAAAACCTGATTAAGATCATTCAAATCCACAAACTTTTGAAAATCAGAGATCAAAATAACCGTTTTTCAAAGTGTAACCATTTTTCAAACCTGAAATGGGCGAACCTGGAACCTAAGTGGTCGAACCTGAGTGTTTTTGGGCGAACTTGAGTAGTTTTTGGTCGAACCTGAGGTATTTTTGGGCGAACCTGAAAAGTTTTTGTTTGAAGTTTTCACTTTCGGGTCACATTTTCCACTTCAGATTGATCGGGCGGGCGAACGTAGAATTAAAACGGTCGAACCTAGGATCATACTGGGCGAAAGTGGAATTGGGATAGTGTATTTTACATTCTGGTGAGATTTTACCTTCGAGTGATATTGTTTGGGCGAATCTACATCAGAAAGGGACGAAAGTGAGATTAATTGGGCGAACCTAGGATTAGTTTTTTGAAAATTTTCTAAGTGTTGAATTTTTCGAAGTTCGTGATCATGTGGAATTTTCCGACTACTCCGAGACCAGCAACGACACAACCACAACAGCAAGTGATGGACCCATGGACGGTGGCAGCACAAAAGACGAGCACACAGTCTTCGCAACCGATTAACTAAATGGCGATGACTAGCTCGATGCCTCAAAGCGTAGCACCTCCAGCACCACAACCTGACTACTGGGGAGTAGCAGCAGCGGTGGTAAACACTCAAACTACAAATGCTATTTCCACACTGATTAATGATTTGTCTTCAGGTAGCGGGAATCGGCCACCGAAGCTTATGGAGATACAAGAATACAATCAGTGGCAGAACAAGTTCAAGATTCACTTGGAAGGCATGGGAGCGGAGGGAGCAGAGGCATGGAGTATGATTGCTAAAGGTTACACAGCACCAGTTTTGGAGAATACAGGTGAACCAGTTCCATTGGAGAGCATGTCTGAGGAAGAGAAAAAGAAGTTTGCTGTGGAGAAGAAAGCCTTTTCCCAATTGACTCAGGCAATCACAAATGATCTTCTGCATCAATTTGGGACTTGTACAACGTCTAAGCAATTGTGGGATATGCTTAAGAAGAGGCATGATGGGAATGAGAAGACTAGGAGCTTAAGGATGGATGAACTAAGAAAGGAGTTTGAAAATTTTTCTTATATTGGCAATGAAACTTTAAAAGAATTAACTCCTAGATATAGTCATTTGCTAACTGAATTGTCAAGTTATGGTATACAGATTCCTATGAAGAATTTGGTGGATAAGTTTGCAGATGCTTTACCACCTTACTGGGATCAGCATGTGGAAGTTCTCAGGGAGAAGGATGCATACCAGTACTGGACTATTCAAGAGTTTATTCAGAAGCTGGAAAACAAAGAAATGGAAGAAAAGAGGAAAGCTAGAAGAGCACAGGTTCCTCAGAATCCTAGCTTATACTTTGGAGGCACTCCAGTTTCAGTTAATAACTCAAGTTCAGGAGTTGTGGCACCACATGTTGCGTGCATTTCCAATGTTATGGAATCACCAAAACCTACCATCAACTACATGGCACAAACTTCATCCTACTCGCAACCATCAATCTTACCACAACAACAACAATATAACAATTCCTACATTTCACCATTCTCACCAAAGCAACAAGCAGCCTTTTATACTGATAGCCAATCTCAACAATCACCTCACTCAATGAACCAAAGTACTCAACCTAATCAACAACCAGTGGTTTTGGAGACTTCTAACTTGGGAAATGTGACGGTTGAAGTTGCTCAGCAACACATTGCTCTAGTCTCTGCAATGGTTTCATCTTACAACGGGTTGGTTGCTAGTCAAATTGGGAACAACAACTTAACCAATGAAGACTATGCACAGATTGACAAAGAAGAGATGGAACTGATTGATATTCAGTGGGCTTTTGCAAGCATAATGAGAAGAGCAACAGAGTTTATTGAGAAAACAGGTAGAACAGATTTGGGAACTTCTCCTAACACAACCTACGGGTTCAACAAGGAGAAAGTTACTTGTTTTAACTGTGGAGGTAAAGGTCACTTTAAACGAGAATGCACCCAGCCACCAAAACAAGGTAATAGGAACCCATTCAATGCAAGCTACCAGAACCGTCAACAACAAAACCAAAACCAAGTTTCTTACCAAAACAACAACTACCAAAACCGTCAAAATAACTCTAACAACAACCAAAACAGACAACAAAACACATCAAACCAGAACCAAAACCAATCTCCTAACAACACTAACCGAACAGTCATACCAATTACTACCCCTAATGAGACACAACAGAACACCAATCAGAATCAAGCTTTGGTGTCTCAACAAGATGAGAGGTTTGATTGGTCGGCAATGCAAATTGGTGTTGAGGAAATTACTACTGGTGGCAATGTGGCTTGTGTTGCTTGCAAGGTTGATTTTGAAGAGTCAGTGACAGTTGATGAGAAGAAAGAAACTGAGTTTGAAAGTGATGAGTCTGAGGCTGAAATGGATGTGGAGACTGAACATGTTGAGGTTAAGGCTGAGGAAGCTAATTCTGGAGTGGTGATTGATACTGTTTCCGATGTTCCTGAGGAGTGTGAATCGGTTTATTCTGATTCAGATAGTGAATCGGATACGGAAGCAAGTGTTACTTCTCTAGATGATGACATTGATCAGTTGCTAGTAGAAGCGGATTTTCTGATGACGAGGAAGTCGTGCATTGCTGATGATGCTTTCACCAAGATTGACTATTCCAGATTCTTTGCTGGAAAGGAAGCTCATTTCGCATTGATGTCCATGACTGATCCGCCAAAACCTGTAAGTTCTGAGTGTAGCACTGATATTAAAAGTGATAAATATTGTGGTACATGTGATAGATTGACTGAGGAGAACAAACAACTGCGTGTTCAACGTGATAGTGCTATCATGAACAGTCAATCTACTCGCAAAGAGTTGAATGCTTTCAACAAAGTATTAGATGGCTATAAAAAGGACATTTCCGACTTGAAAAACACTTTATCATTGAAACAACTTGCAATTAATAACTACATAAATGAAATTGAAAATACTAAGTTGGAAATGGCTGCCATCAAATGCTTAGCTGAGAAAGTAAACAAAAAGTTAGAAAGTTATAAGCACATTGCTTATGTGGTAGACCACATCATTGATGATCAAACCACTAATTACAAGTCTGTGCCATCTCCGGTGCTTTTTGAAAATCATAATTGTCACCAAGTGACACCGGAGAGCTCGGTAAAATCAGACTCATCATCGGAAAATGAATCTAATACCTCGAGTATTGGTGATCCACATTCCGATGTGAGACCGATTTTAGGTTTGAATGATGAGGGTGTTACTGCTGAGAGTGTGGATTCAGACTCAGAGAATGATGATACTGGTTGTAATCAGACTGTTAATGCATGTGAAATTCCAAAAGAAAATCACATCATTACCAATGAACCAGTTTCACCATCTCAGCTTGTACATCCGATGGCAAATGCGCATCGTGAGAAAAAGTCTGAAAAGAATGTTGTTAAGAAAGATCTTGAGAAAAATGTGGTAAACAAAGATCTTGAAAAGAGTGTTAAGAATGAACAGTGTGACAAACCTGTCAAGGTGTTTTATCGGATGGAAGGATCCGATAAGATCATCTCTGACGAGGAATTTCCAATCAAAAATGCTAACTATGCTAAAATCGACAAAATTTGGCAAGAAAGCACCATTTGGTTCCCAAAACATGAGAGAACAAATGAAATTCCACCAGCAATTTTAAAGAAATTGTATTTGGATGTTCCTCAAGAACCAAAGGTCCATGTCACAGAATTCATTCGACCTAAAAACAGAGCTAATGGTTTTCATGAGCCTGCTTACTCAAAAGGGCCACTCCCTGAGAGTTTGAGGAATCAACAGTACAATGATCAATATCCTGTTAGATCATTTGCTCAACCAAATGCTCCAAATGTTTTTGAAGAATACCGTGCATGCTTTAAATGTGGGGAACGAGGGCATTTACTTGCTCAGTGCCCATATGTAAGGCATAAAAGGCACGAAGTTGAAGTGAGGAATTCCATAAGGAAACCGATTGATCATTATGTTCCACCACATAGACGAGTTGTTCCTCAATAATCACAACAGTTTTATAATCAAAACAATTTTCATCAAATAAGGAACAATCGTCCAATTCAATATGATCGTAGGAATCGGATTGCTATGGAACAATCATGGAGGAAGCCAGTGGTGAACACAACAAATGATAGGCAAAAGGTTCCACTAAAACCGATTGTCAAATCAAATGTTGGACCTAAGTCTGTTAAATCAGATAAGGTAACCAAGAAAGTTACATTTGTTAACAATGTCCAGAAACCGACTGAGAACCCAAAGTCTCAGATTCGTATCTTGAAAAGAACTGAACAATCTTGTTCACCCAATGGTACTCCAGGAGCCTCAACTTCAAACGTTAATGAGAAAAAGGAAAATGTTTTGAGCAATCAGAAAAAGATTGATCCAAAACAAAAAGTTGTTGAAAATGTTTGTGAAAATGTTTCTGTGAAAAATGATATTCCAAGACCCAAGACTCAGGCTTGGGCCCCTTGAAAGAACTAAATGATTTACTTTTTGTGTGCAGGGAGCTTCAGCTGGCCCTATTAGCAGTCTTTGGATTGTTGATAGTGGAGCTTCAGGCCACATGACAGGGGATCTTGCGTTATTGTTCGACGTGAAGAACATCAATGGAGGGTATGTCGCATTCGCTGGAAATAAAGGTGGATATATCACGATGGAGGGAAGCGTGAGTAATGGGATAGTGAGCTTTGAGCGGATATCTTATGTGAAGCAGATTGATTATAATCTGTTGAGTGTCAGTCAAATTTGTGATAAACAATTTACTGTGCATTTTGATGACAAATCCTGCTATATTCTCAAACCGGGCTTCAAAATTCCTAAGGAGTGGATAATGTTGAAGGCACCTCGCGTCAACAATCTCTATATTCTTGATATGTCCAAGGCGATGACATCACAGGGGCAAATAACATGTTTTCTATCCAAAGCGACAGAGAAAGAATTGATAATGTGGCACCGAAGAATGGGGCACATTTATTTGAGAAAAATGAACCAACTTGTGAGAAATGGGCTTGTCGATGGAGTAAACGTGAAACATTTCCATCTGAATGACAAGTGTGTGAGTTGTAAGAAGGGGAAGCAACACAAACAGTCCCACAAAGTGAAGAAGGTTAACTCTGTAGAGATGCCACTTGAGCGATTGCACATGGATCTTTTCAGACCGGTCAAGCGCAAAAGTCATCTTGGAGAGCTTTATTGTTGAGTCGTTACTGACGATTACTCAAGATTTTCATGGGTGATGTGTTTGCAGAACAAAAGTGACACCTTTAACAACTTAAAAGTTCTGTTCACTCGATTGGAGAATCTCTACAATGTGAAGATTAAGAGAATTCGGAGTGATAATGGGACGGAGTTCAAAAATGCAAAGATGGATGAACTTTGTGAAAGCAAAGGGATACATCATGAATATTCGGCTCCGTACACCCCACAACAGAACGGTATTGCTGAACGAAAGAATCGGACTCTAATTGAAGCGGCTAGAACAATGCTCGCTGATTCAAATCTTCCGGTAATGTTCTGGAACGAGGCGATTTATGCAGCAAATTATACACTAAATCGGGTTCTAACAGTGAAGAAGTTTGGTAAAACATCTTATGAGCTGTTACACCGACGAAAGCCGAACTTAGAGTATCTAGAACCTTTTGGGGCGCCATGCACGATGTTGAATCCAAGCGAAAAGTTTAGTCCTAAAGCTGAGGAGGGATACTTTGTTGGATATGCAACCCCGCTCAAACGGGTATACAACAAGCGAACTCGTCGAGTGGAGGATTGGGCTAACGTGGAAGTTCAACGATATACTCAAAATTTGCAAGGCACGGGTCCTGATTGGATGTTTGATTACAAAGATTTCTTTGAATCATTCAATCTAGATAGCTTGGTTGAAGAAGCTGTTATCAGATTACTTTACGAGTGTGAAAATGCAACGACTTCACCGTTGGTGCGTCCGATCACTGTGAACCCCCTACCAGCTTCTAATGATACCAATGCTCCTATACAAGAAGAAGAAGTGTTTCAAGAGGCTTCAACTTCATTAGACTCTTCAGAATCTGAAGATGAACAATTTGAAGAAGTCATTCTTGAACATGCAGAAGAACCAGAGGCACCGCCAGTGAACCCAACTCCAACTCCAGATGTTGCTTCATCATCTAACACGGGTCATGATCTGGATACTGTAGAGAACTTGACTGTTCAGACGGGAGTCACTGTACCTGAATATCCGGAATCTCGGATTCATCGTATTCACCCGCTGGAGCAAGTTATCGGTGATCCTGGAAGCAGTGTTATGACCAGAGGGCAGCTGAGAAGCGTTAACTCGCCAGAGAGTTTTGGTGCTTTAGCTTTATATGCCAAAATTCAAAAATCTGGTAGTCAAAATGATTGGTCGTTTGCGTGTTATGTATCGCAGGTAGAGCCAAGGACATACAAGGACGCTTTGAAGGAAGATGCCTGGGTTGAAGCTATGCAGGAGGAGTTATTACAATTCCAGAAATTGGGAGTTTGGACGCTCACGGATTTGCCGCCGGAAAGGAAGAAAATAGGCACTAAATGGGTGTTTAAGTGCAAAAAAGATGATCGTGGGATTATTGTTCGTAACAAAGCCAGATTGGTCGTGCAGGGTTTCCATCAAATCGAAGGGATTGATTATAACGAAATCTATGCACCAGTAGCACGAATTGAAGCTATTCGGATGTTCCTTGCGTTTGCCTCATACAAGAAATTCAAAGTGTATCAAATGGACGTTAAGAGCGCATTTCTGTACGGGAAAGTCAAGGAAGAGGTTTATGTCGGGCAGCCACCAGGCTTTGAGGACCCAATCCACCGGGATAAGGTCTACGTGCTGAACAAAGCTCTATATGGTTTGCACCAGGCTCCGAGACAGTGGTACGAGGAGCTAAGTACATATCTCATCACCAAAGGATTTAAGCGCGGACTCGTCGACTGCACCCTCTTCACGAAGAAGACTGGGGATGATTTGCTTCTAGTGCAGATTTACGTTGATGATATAATATTTGGTTCAACTAACGAGCTTTTATGCAGGGAGTTCGAAACTGTCATGCAGGAAAAGTTCGAAATGAGCGCAATGGGGGAGATGCAGTTTTTCCTAGGCTTGCAGGTGGACCAAAGACCCGACGGGATCTTCATTCACCAGACGAAATACATATCCGACATCTTGAGCCGGTTCCAGATGGAAGACTCCAAGCCGATGGATACCCCGATTCAACCCAATCACGGGATTGGAGTGGACGCTAAGGGGGAGCTGACGGACCCATTTACATACAGAGCAATCATCGGATCTCTGATGTATTTGACGGCGTCTCGACCAGATATTATGTACGCAACGTGTCTCTGTGCCCGCTATCAATCGAAGCCGAAACAAAGTCATCTGACGGCGGTCAAGCATATCCTTAGATATCTAAAGGGTTGTCCTTCAAAAGGACTTTGGTACCCTAATGATGATGATTTTGATTTTATTGCTTTTAGTGATGCAGATTGGGGCGGCTGTGACAAAGATAGCAAATCTACAACAGCTGGTTGCCAGTTTTTAGGGAGCAGGTTAATCACCTGGCAATGCAAGAAGCAGACTTCCGTGGCGCTGTCTACCTGTGAAGCCGAGTACATTGCAGCCTCGAGTTGCTGTTCGCAAGTGCTCTGGATCCAACAGCAGATGGTGGATTACGGTTTGCAGTTTCTTAAAACCCCTATACACTGTGACAACGAAGCCACAATTGCATTAACTAAAAATACTGAAAATCATTCTAAAGCGAAACATATCCGGATCAAATATCATTTTATCCGTGATTGTTACGCTAAAGAATTGATAGATATGGTCAAAATCCATACTGACTACCAACGTGCAGATTTGTTTACAAAAGCTTTTGACAGATCCCGCTTTGAATATCTTTTAAAAGTAAACAACATAAAGGAAAAACAGGACTAATCGGCACCTCGGTTTATCGCTTTTTAGTTTTAGTTTTTAATATTTTGCTAATTGGGAATTTCTCTTTGCTAATTGGGAATTTCTCTTTACTATCGTAATCCTCAAAGAAGTTGATGCTTTCGAGGGGATTGTTTAATCCTCAAAGAAGTTGATGCTTTCGAGTGGATTGTTTCTTTCAATTTTTTTTGTTTTTATTGTTTTTCAGAAAAATTAAAAACCCAAAAATATGTTCTTTATTTTAGGGGGAGCCATTTTATCAGAAAAACCAAAAACATTGAAAAAATTCAAAAAGACCTAAAAATTAGAAAATCAAAAATGATTTTCTGGATAAAAAGAGGAAATGATAGTACATCAGTGGGGATCTGACACAGGCTAAAGAATTGTATAGTATATGAGGCGTGTGTTGACTACGTGTGATATGCTGATAGGCTTCGTAGACTAAATATTGCGTGCATTAGTGATACAAACATAACGAACTACGCGTTCGTGGTTGAACACCTCATGGGCATATGGTCTTAGTACCGTAATTTCGTTTGATAGGATTGCCAAAATCTGAGGTTTCGGGTCGTTATGTTATGGTTATCCGGGATATTCTGATCAAACTTTTGTCGTATTAATTTACGGACCTAGTTTTATCAGAATATTTGCTAAAAGAGCTTAATTGCCAAAACCGGAAGTTACCGAATTGACGAACTTTATGTTTTAATTGATCAAAGATCATTATTACATCGTATTGATCATCTGATGCAAATCAGTGGTTAATATCAGCCTCAACCTAGTGTATATGCACATGTTACTTTGCTGCATTCATTTGCTGACCTGTACACCTCTGTGCTATATACTTTGTAACTTTTACGGATAACTCTCGCATAATCACGCGTTACGACGAAGCTTTGTGCAATTACTTGATACGGGAGTATGTCGTGTGTGTGGGCACCACATCGTGTTAGTCTAATACACCTAACTCGTATCATTTTAAAGCATTGCGTAATTGTCTGCATGTGAGCTTACGTGGACCACAATATCAGCAATTGCCGTGTCGCATATTGTTTCTAATGATAATATTAAACAAATAGATCAACGCTGTGATCAGATTTCTCAGAAAACTGATATGATCCTCTTACCGGACTTCACCAAATGTTTACTGCTTTCATTTACTTTGATGCATTTTACTTTGATGCAATTTACTTTTATTGTCAAAAAGATACAAAATCCAAAAAGATTTTAGGTGTGTTTTGATAAAATTTCAGAAAAATCCAAATTTTTTGCATTTCTGCTTTATTTTTGATAACCGGGGATGCTTGATGGTCAATTTCTGAGATTTGATAACACCATCTGGGCTTTGTATCATTCAAAATGTGAAAATATGAGTTTTGGAAGTTTAACAGATTGAAAAATGTTGAACGGGATTCGAATTCGTGATTTGGCAAATTTTTCAGATTTTTCCATTTCACATTCGCCCCTTAATTGGGTCGAATGTGGAAAAATCTCTACCTTCGGGCTGTTTAAAACGGACGAATGTGGGTTTTTATACCATAATTCCACCTTCGGGTGAT
This sequence comes from Ambrosia artemisiifolia, assembly GCA_032199755.1. Taxonomy (NCBI): domain Eukaryota; kingdom Viridiplantae; phylum Streptophyta; class Magnoliopsida; order Asterales; family Asteraceae; genus Ambrosia; species Ambrosia artemisiifolia. The sequence goes on from CM063512.1 coordinate 19,399,527, forward strand.
TTTTTCCACTTTCGGGTCATTTATTTGGACCGAAGGTGGCCCTTATATATAAGTCCTTTTCACATTCGAACCTCATTCAGTGTTCTTCAAAATTTTTCTTTTGATCTGTCACCTTGTTGCTTGGATATATTTTTCTTGTGCATTTGATTCCTGTGTGTTTACTGATCCTTTTCATATAAAAATCACAGGTATTGGAGCTATAATCAGGCCGGAATCGTTGTTTTAATAACCGGACCTAGGGTTTTAGAAATCAAGGACTTAGGGTGTTTGTTAATGCTTGATTTTGTTTACATTTCAATATATATCAGTTTTAGGGGGAGAGTGTATAACAAATTAGGGTTATTACATAGTTTGATTGATGAATCGATTGTTTAAGTTGATAAAACCCTAATTTCCTTTGAAAACTGATATAAATTGAAAATTGGTAATAATTGACAATGGACGAGTGTTAGTCGGCACTTTTAGGAGTCATTTAAATCAACTTTACAGATTAAAAACAAAGTTGAACAATTTTTGAATTTTTGGGTTGAACAAGTTTCACCTTCGGTCCATGAAACGGGCGAAGGAGAAGGATTGTGGGCGAATGTAACTTCAAAACGGGCGAATGTGATTCTTATTCAAAATTTATCCACATTCGACCAAAACGTTTTATATTCGACCAGAAAAACTCACATTCGACCTTGACAAAACGGGCGAATGTGGAACCTTAAAAACTTAAAATTTTGAAATTTTGTCGATTTTGTATTTTGACGTTTGTTTCTGTTTTTGATGTACAGATGGCTGAGGAACAAGAAAATATTGAGACACCAGTAGAAAATGTGATTACAGATCCAGTCCCAGAGAATGTTCAAGAGGGAGAATCGTCAAGTAAAAGCAAATGGCCGTTCGAGAAAACCCATAATTGTTGTGCTTATCTGGGAGATGTAGAGAAGAACGTTGAGTTTACTGATATCATCAAGTTCTTGAAAAGAAGCAGAGTTGTGTATGCTTTGGCAACTCCGACTATTATCTACAAGGATATAGTTGAAGATTTCTACAATAACGCGAAGTATGATTTCTGGGATAATCAGACTATCCTTAAAAGCAAAATACAAGACATGGAGATGTTTGTTGGGTCTGCTGACCTGGAGAAGAACAGATGATAGAAAGCCAAAATATACTAAGTGTTGATCAAGAATAAATAACAGTGGTTACAAGAAAGCTTCCTCCAAAGAACTGCTGATTCCCAAACTGCTGATGCTTAAACAACTGATACAAGACAACTGCTGCTGATGAAAGGTCTGATGGATAAAGTCTGAAGAGCAAAAGTCTGATAAAGAACAAGTGCTGATCAAAGATCTGAAGAACAAAGGTCTGTTGAACCAACAGCACTTTGGTTCAACAGATGATAAGAAGACATCAGAGCTTTAGTTTAACAGAGTTTTTCTTTCAGTAGTTTCATCGTAACAGTAGTTTATTGTTTAACAGATGTTGTAGTTTGTTAGTCAGTTAGGGGTCGCTTTCTAGGTGACGTCAGCTAAGTGATCATCAGAGGTTTGTACTTGTCTATAAATAGAACAGTACTTGTACTGTTCTATTGGTCACTCGTCATTCTCTTTAGACAAACAAACTCTGAGTGATCAGGCTGAGGGGGAGCTTTAATTGTACTATTGTAATCTTTCAGTTTAATGAAAGCATTCGATTGATAACAATTATTCTCTATGTTTTGATTATTCTTTATTCCGCTGCACTTTCCATTTATACTTCATTCATAATTCATAGTTAATCAAAACAATCCAATACTCAGATCCTAACAATTGGTATCAGAGCTTGGTCCATTAAATCTGATCTAATCAATCAATTTAATACACAGATCAGCTCATAATCATTGATATCGTTTGTTTTGTCGGGTTAAAACAGAGTAATAGTTTATTTTCGTTTCAACAGTTAGTAAACAGACTTCGTTTTTGAAAAACCAAGAGAATGACTTCACTTAATCAAGATCCACACAACACTGGCACACACAACAAGCCTCCGATGCTTGTCAGGTCAGAATACAACATCTGGCAGCGTCGGGTAGCTCATGTGTTAGCACAACAGAACACAGGGTGCTGGAAATCGGTAGTATTTGGACCACATGTTCCAATGGTACCGAGTGCCGAGGATCCAAAGATCCAAGTACCAAAGAGTGTTGAGAACTACTCAGAGCAAGATTTTCAAAAAATCGAGCTAGATGCCAAGGCTTTCAGCATAGTAGCCATGGCACTGCCGAATGATATCTATGCCGGTCTCTTGCACTGCAATAGTGCTAAAGAATTGTGGGATGCTCTTAAAGAGCAATTCGGGGGAACTGATGATGTGATTGAAAACAACCGTGAAATACTTAACCAACAATATGAAACGTTCAGTCACATAAAAGGGGAGTCATTAACACAGCAGTTTGAAAGGTTTAACTGTCTAATTAGTGAACTTAAACTGGTTGGTCTAACTTTTCCTAATTCAACACTGAATCATAGGTTTCTTAGATCACTTCAGGACAAATGGGACACTATAGCTATAGTTATGAGAAACTCTATCGGATTCAAAGACCTAACCCTGACCCAGCTTCATGGTAAGCTCCTGACTTATGAAAGGGAGCTTAACCAGAAAAAGAAGCTCCAGGACTCTGGCAAAGTGTCAGATGACTATGTATTTGGTAATACTGCACTGTTGGGTCAGAATGATGGTTCTGGAAGTAGTAAGGATCAGGGTTATGATCATTACATTGACATAACAACTGGTTTCAATAATGATTCTTACTCATCACCAAACAACTGTGCTTTCACAGCCAGTGGTGATATCCAGGCTTCTGATAATTCATCTTTTGTGTACAATGACTTGCAATACATTGACCCTTTGGACCTAGAAGAAATGGACATTCTACATCAGGTTGCCCTGCTCAGTATTAGAACCAATAACTTCTATAAGAAAACTGGCAGGAGGTACCCAGGTTTACATGGTGGGTCAAAGGTTGGGTTGGATAAATCAAAGATAAAGTGTTACAAGTGTCATAGAATGGGTCATTTTGCTAGGGAGTGTAGGAGTCAAAATGGAGTTCCTATGATTACCTATCCAAATCAAAGACCACAGACCAACACTTATCAAACCATCCCTAATGTACCTAATGTGCAAAACACTGCTCACTTTGCACAGACCCAAACCACTGTTCCTGTGCATTATGTCCAAACCACTGTTCCTCAGTATCACTATGTCCAAACACCTGTTGCTCAGGCCCCTGTGCCAATGACTGTTACTCCACCCTCTGCTCCTGCAGAGACCAGTCAACCAGGTCAACAGAGTTTCTTTACTCAAGGCTTTGTTGATTGGAGCAGTCTACCAGATGAGATAACAGATGACAACATTGCTCTAGTTGCTAACACTGAAAAGGATTTTTGTTTTATGGCACTAGAAACAATTGTTGAAGAGACTGATTCTGAGGAAGTGGTGTCTATGTCTGAAAATGAGACTGATGGTGTTGTTGGTGAGATTGTTTCAGCTGAAGAATCTGAAGTGGAGGTTGTGAATCTATCAGACCCCTGGGGTAGTGATGACTGTGACTGCCAGTGTAACTGTGCCTTGATGGCTGCTGCTAAGGTATCTCCTCAAATCTTAAATGACTTGTGCTCAGACAAATGTATTGTAGCATTTGCTAAGATAAAAGAGGTGAATGAAAACTTTAGAAAGAAAATTTTGGATTCTGAAATTCAGTTTGAAAAACTTACAAAAGAGTTAAAATCAAAAATATCTGAAAAAGAGTCTGAAATCAGCAGTTTAAAACATGAAGCAAGCATAACCAAAGACCAGCTTCAGACTATGATAACAAAATATCATAGTTGTAAGAAGGAGCTTGAGTCCACCCAAGTTGAATGTAAGAAATGGGTGGAATCATCAAAGGGTTTTGAGATGATTGTCAACCAACAATCTAAAAGTCATGTGAAATTTGGGTTTGGTTTTAAAACCACTGATCAAGTTTCACAAACCACTGACAAAAAGGAAACACAGTTGGTTGAGGTCATCCCTACAAACTCAAAAGGTCAAGAAATCAAGGTTACTGAACCCAATGGCAAGAAAATCATTCTTGAAAAGTTGGAAGGTACACCCTCATTTGATGAAATTGAGAAATATCAATTTAAGCCTACATGGTCAGATGAGTGTGAAGTCCTTGAAAATTTCAAACCAATGACCTTCAAAACCTCTGATGGTAAAATGGCACCACAGGCCAAAGTAATCCCTCTAGTAAGTCTTCCAACAGATGATGAAACATCTGTTGAAAAGAAGAAAGAAAAAGGGAAAGCTAAGAACAACTTGTTTTGTGATTTTTGTGAAAAGAAAAACCATGTCACCAAAAACTGTTTTCTTCTAAAAGCATATGACATCAACAAAACAACAAGTTTAAATGATTCAAAATCTAAAGAATGCTCAATCTGCAAGAAAAAGAATCACAAAACAAAAGAGTGCCTATACCTCAAAAATTTTGATGAAAAGATAAAAGAGTATAAGGCTAAAACTCTGGAAAGTCAAGTGGTAAGTACTTCAAAAGGAAAACCAAAACAGACTTTTGAATCAGTTCAAACATCTGTTACCAAAAGTCTGAACAAAAACTCTGCTCCCAGAGAGGTTCAGGTAACAGATGCTCCACCTGTTAACAGATTACCAAGAGGATATGGACAACCCACTTGTCACCGTCTGCCACATGTTTATGAAGAGCCCAAGAGGCCTTCAAAACCAAAAGTGAACAGACACCCTCATGGTTTTCAACAACTGATAGGAAATGATCAAACATCTGCTGGACCAAGTGTTGACATACAAGCACTGGCAAATGGTCAACTGCAGCTGTTGAACCTAGTTCAAAAGCTAGTCCAAACCACTGATCATTCTCCTCAACTTAAGGCTGAGACAGCTAAGGACCCATCCAAAGCCAATTTGGCTTTGGACACTCACCAAAACTAAAATCCTTACTGATGTGCAGGGAGCTTCTGCTTGTTTAGACAGTTTATGGTATGTAGATAGTGGAGGCTCCAGGCACATGACTGGATGTAGAGCCCTTCTTCTGGACTTTCTTGCTCATGGAGGGGGTGATATATCTTTTGGTAATGATTCTAAAGGTAAAGTGTTGGGTTCTGGTACTGTCAAAGCAGGGAGGCTTAAGTTTGAAAATGTTAATCTAATAGACAATCTAAAATTTAATTTACTTAGTGTATCACAAATGAGTGACAAAGGCTTTAGGTCATTCTTCACTAAGCAAACTTGTAAGATTGTTGGCCCAGAGGCTGTAGAAAAGATTAACACCATCATTGCTGAGAGCAAAGCACAACTTGTTGCTCACAGAAGTGGCAATGTGTATGTGGTTGATATGTTGAAGGATAATCCTACTGCAAATGTCTGTCTGTTCTCAGCTGCCTCTACCAAAGAGACAGAATTGTGGCATAGGAGACTTGGTCACACCAATCTTCAAACTATCAACTCACTCTCCAAACAAAACCTTGTCAGAGGTTTACCATCAAAAGAATTCAAATGTGATGAGCATTGTGTTTCCTGTTTAAAAGGTAAACAACATAAAAGCTCTTACAAATCCATTCATGAGTCCAAAACTAGTCAGTGTTTACAAATGTTGCACATGGACTTGTTTGGCCCTGTTAAAATCATGAGTCTAAGAAGAAAAAGATTTTGTCTTGTCATAGTTGATGATTTTTCTAGGTTTACATGGACTTACTTTTTACACTCTAAGGATGAGACTGCAGGTATCTTGAAGGACTTTGTCACCAAAGTTGAAAAACAATATGACTTGCCAGTAAAAGTCTTTAGAAGCGACAATGGAACAGAGTTTAAGAATAAGGAGTTGGATGATTTCTGTGTGTCAAAAGGGATTGTAAGGCAGTAGAGTATCCCAAGAACACCAGAGCAGAATGGGGTGGTTGAAAGGAAGAACATGACTCTCATTGAGGCTGCAAGAACAATGCTAGCAGATTCTGGTTTACCTCTGTCCTTTTGGGCAGAAGCTGTAAACACTGCTTGCTATGTTCAAAACAGAGTTTTAATCAACCCTAGACATCAAAAGACTGCTTATGAAATTCTGTTTAAAATCAAACCACTGATATCATTTTTCAAAGTCTTTGGCTGCCCATGTTTCATTTTAAATCTTAGAGATTCCATTTCAAAATTTGCAGCCAAAGTGGATTGTGGATATTTTCTGGGGTATTCTTCTATTGCAAAGGCCTATAAAGTGTTTAACACAAGGACTAAAACAATAGAAGAAACTCTGAATGTGAAGTTCAATGAACTTTCTTCTTTAAAAATCCCAGCAAACCCTGCTGAGTTGTTTGATTTAGATAAATTCAAATTTGAAGATATTGCTGTCAAAACTAAACCTGCAGGTACTCCACAATCTTCACAACAAGACTACAGAATAGATGTTGTGGTTCCAGACCACTACAAAGTCTATCCTGCATCAGAGGAAGCAGTGGTTCAAAACAACTGTCAAAACTCTGTCACAGCTGAGTCAGCCACTGTTGGCCAGTCTTACCTTCAAACCTCTGATTCACCCAGCCAATCCACTGTCCACTCATCTGTTGACAAGAGTCAATCATCTGTTGACAAAAGTCAGTCCAATCTTACACCACTTGGACCCATTCCTCCACCTCCATTCCAAACATCTGTTGCCTCTTCAGAAGTGCCAACAGATGTTATGTCAACAGAGTCTCCAAACCTCTGTCCTTCACCACAAAATGCCATCATACCATATCAGGGAGATCTAATCTACCTAAGAGCTCATCCACCAGACCAAATCATTGGCAACATCAGAGAAGGTGTGCTCACAAGGAGCCAATCTTCAAACATCTGTCTTTTTGCAGGCTTTCTATCCCTTACACAACCTGTCAAGTACCAAGAGGCACTGAAAGACAACAGTTGGGTAGAAGCTATGCAAGAAGAACTCCTTCAGTTCAAAAGACAACAAGTATGGGAACTTGTACCACTGCCTAAGGATGTCTGTCCAATTGGCACAAAGTGGGTCTTCAAAAATAAAACTGATGAAAGGGGTATAGTTGTCAAGAACAAAGCCAGGTTAGTGGTTCAAGGCTTCAGACAAGAAGAGGGTATTGACTATGATGAAACCTTTGCCCCTGTAGCAAGGTTAGAAGCTATCAGACTTTTCTTAGCCTTTGCTGTCAACCACAACATCAAGGTGTATCAGATGGACATCAAGTGTGCCTTGCTATATGGCAAAATTCAGGAGGAGGTCTATGTATGTCAACCACCTGGCTTTGAAGACACATTCCATCCTGATCATGTTTACAAGCTTAACAAAGCATTGTATGGACTCAAACAAGCACCAAGAGCCTGGTATGAAACTCTCTCTACTTTTCTCTTATCCATTGGTTTCACTAGAGGTAAAATTGATAAAACCTTGTTTTTAAAATGGAAAGGAAAAGATTTAATGATTGTTCAAATATATGTGGATGACATCATTTTTGGATCCACATGTAATAAAATGTGTGAGGAGTTTAGGGAACTCATGACAGCAGAGTTTGAAATGAGTGCTATGGGTGAGCTTCAGTGCTTTCTTGGTCTCCAAGTAAAGCAACTGCAAAATGGCACTTTCATTCATCAAAACAAGTATGTGAAAAACTTGTTAACAAAATTTGAGATGAATGATTGTAAGCCATGTAGTACACCCATGAGCACTGTCAAGCCACTCACTGATGATGAAAAAGATGAACTTGTTGATCAGACACACTATAGATGCATGATTGGGTCTTTATTGTACTTAACAGCATCCAGGCCAGACATTATGTTTGCAACCTGTGTGTGTGCTAGATCTCAGGCTTCTCCTAGAAAGTCTAACCTTATTGCTGTGAAAAGGATCTTCAGATACCTAAAAGGTGCTCCCACACTTGGTATCTGGTATCCTGCTAATGGAAACATTGAGCTTTCAGGTTATTCAGATAGTGATTTTGCTGGCTGCCATACCACAAGGAAGTCCACATCAGGAGGGTGCCAGTTTCTAGGGAATGCCTTAGTTTCTTGGCAAAGCAAAAAGCAAGCAGCTGTTTCAACATCCACTGCTGAAGCTGAATACATTGCTGCTGCAAGCTGTACAGCTCAACTTATGTGGCTTCAGAATCAACTACTAGATTTTGGGATAACTGCACTGAGGACTCCACTCATGTTGGATAGTCAAGCTGCTGAAAATATCATCAAAAATCCAGTCTCCCACTCAACCACCAAGCACATAGATATCAGACATCATTTTGTCAGGGATAGCTATGAAAAGGGTTTGATTTCTCTGCACCATGTTCCAACAGAGGATCAGTTGGCAGATGTGCTGACAAAAGCTTTAGACACATCTACCTTCACAAATCTGATTTCTCGAATTGGAATGTTAAACATGGATTAAACACAACAAAAATGTTTTCAATAAAAACATTAAAATGTTTTCAGAAAATCAAATCTTGCTAAAGTAACACTTTGGTTGAAAAATCTGTTTTAAAAAAACCACTGATCCAGATAAAACAACCACTGTTTCATTAAAACCTCTACTAGTTGAAAAATCTGTTTCAAACATCTGATCAGATAAAACAACCACTGCTGGTTGAAAAATCTGTTTCAAACATCTGATTAGATAAAACAACTGTTTTCATCAGTCTTTTGGTTAAACAACAGAGGTTGGCAACAGAGGTTTAACAAAACAGCTGTATACCACCAGATGTTTCAACCATCAGATGTTTGCCACGTCTGCTCTCAAAAGCAGAGTTTTGCCACATCAGCGGTTTAACCAGAGCCTATAAAACCCTGTTCCTTCCCCCAACAGCAGTTTTACTGTCTCATTGTATTCAAAATACTAAAAACCGCTCTCGTCTTCCTCATAACCCTCAATCTATCTCAGGGATTGTTTTCAGACTTGGTATCAAATGTGAAAGCCATAAAATTTGGCTCAAACAATGCTTTTCTGCTCTACCCTAGAATTCTAAGTGTAATTCTACAAAAGATTTTACCTGAAAAGGATTTTCAAAAGGGTGAGTCTTTCAAAATGAAAAGTCTTGTAGAGGATGAAATTTTATATGAAAACAGGATTATATGATCATACAAGTTGCTAAACCAGGTGCGGAAACCCTAGCTTAGAACAAACTGATATAAACTCAATCAAAACACAATCAAAGTCATTTTAAAGCTTTTCATAGATTAACTCTTTCAAATACTTAGTTACAGATCAGTTACAGTTAATCTATCACACTTCTAAACACTCTCAACACACTCTGGAACACACCTCAAAAACACACACTCTAAATGACTCTCTTAAACTTACAAAAACACGAAATCTATATATAGGACCTGCACGTTCGCCCAGTTGTGATGGTCGAACGTGGGTCAATTCCACATTCGCCCACATCAGGTGGTCGAATGTGTCTTCCTGTCAGTCTTGTTCTAGATTCGTCCATGCACAAGCTACCTTCGCCCACATCTATGTCACCTTCGCCCATTCTTGTTTCCTTCGCCCCTTTAACCACTACTAACATATGTTAACATATCTAATCATTAGTCGCAAAAACGCATCTACAAACTCCCCCTCGACTATTGATTAGATCGTTTTCTGTCTTCATCCATGGCTTTGTTCAGCAACTTGATTCTAAGCAAACTCTTCTGTTCTTTCGTCATCTCAGGCTCTAATCTCCTCTTTACCGGCTTTGACACATTTGCCATCTTCACCTTCTTGCCAAGCTTTCCTTCCAAATTACTACCAGCATTAATGTCATAAGCAAAGCAAACACCAACAACCTGTGTGTATTTCTTTGCTTGATCTGCATCGTTCGGCTCATAATGAATCGGATTATAAAAGAGCATGATGATGTCTTCGAAGGTGCAATTGATCAACCACATAGGATCAAATACATGAACATGCTTGTATTTGTCCTTTCCATCTCTCAACACAATCACTGCTTCTGCCTTCCTCCAATCATAATACCAGAAAATGAAGTCAGCACTGAAGTGTTGAGGCATAGGCATCAAAGGTATCTTTCTCATCACTTCAGGTGCCTTATAAATCAAGGTAACCCTTTTCAACTTGGTTCTGGGATCAATATCCCTGTGAACTTTCCTCCGGGGATATTGTGGTTTGAATCTGTTCCACTTAGTTCTACTTTCCCAAACCAATTTGTCTGCACACCAACCGACATGTGAATTATTCACTGAAGCACCTGACATTTGGAATCTGCACAAATCTCTAACCGCCCAGTACGGTAGAGTTAGCAAATCAATGAATCTGTAAAAGTACAAGATTCCAGATTCCCACTTAGCAGCTAGACACTTCAGCCTGCCTAAGTATGTCCACCCGAGAGCTCTGCCTCTGAACTTTGCATTATGAAACCTATAGAAGTTTCCTTGAGCTTCAGGCTTTGGTCGGTTTTCATCCATCAATCTTAACTTCTTCAAATACTCCTTCAATTCATCAGTTTTATTTGAAGATTCTGGCAAATCAGCTCCAAGTACTTTCTCTACAAACTCAGCACTCCTCTTCTTTGCCTTTCTTTTAGCAGACGTATTATGTCTCTCAGTAAAATCAGGAAACACCAAGTCTTCATCAGTTTGTCTGAAGTACTGTGGATATTCCTCATGTGTGATATCCTCTATTTCAACTTCCTCAAATTCAGGGGTTTCTTTGTCATCAGAGTGACTTCCAATATCCTTTTCAGGAATATGTGGAATCGACTCATCAACAATGAACTCTTCAAACGTTTTCCCTACCCTCTGTGCAAGTCCATCTAAAATCTCCTTTGCCACAGATGCAGGTACTTCCCCTTCTTCTAGATCAGGATCGTTATATTCCAATTCATATCGCATGTCATCAGTTTGGAATATTTCAGCAAAACGACCTGTGAACTCAATGGTCCATTCTCTTCTTTCTAACATGTCCTTGTATACTTGTTTAGCATCATCAGACAAGGACCTCACCTTCTCATTCCAAAACACAGTCTCATCATCAACATTCTCACTCTTCTTCTTTGAACTTGACTCACCTGTGTCTTTCTTCTTCTTTGAAGGTGGTCTCTTTTCGAATGTAAACTTTGAAGTATCATCTCCTCCATCATTATCATCACTACTACTACTATCATCCTCCTTTTGACTTCCCGAACCTTCAGCATCATCATCATCATCATTATTATCATCTCCATCATCACTCTTTTCCGATTCTTCATCCTCATCATCCTCATCTTCCTCTTTGTCAGATTCAGATGGTTCAAAGTCAACCTGTTCAACCTCTTTCTCTGTATCTTCCTCACCCTCCTTCAGCTTGGGTGCAATGTTGTACAGATTATCTATCAGCTAACTGAGGCGTTTGTTTTCAGCCTTCAATTCTTTATTGTCTTCTTTTATAGCCTTATATCTGTTCTTGTTTCTCAAACATTTCCCTTCAAGCTTCTTATTCTTAGCTTCTAGCTTCTTTACCTTCTCGTCTATCTCATCTTGATTTGACTTTGAAGCTACAACTATCTGAAGCATCTTTTCTTCATTCAGCTTGAACTTGGCAATCTCAGCTTGCTGAGCCACTAACATCTTCATCATGTCGTCCATCCTTTTATTCACCTGCTTCATCACATCGTCATCCACAGTGACCTTCTTAGACTTTGACTTTGACTTAGATGGCTAAATCTCAGTTTCTTTTCCTTTCTGAGGCTGTGTAAACATGTTAAGAACATTATCCAGTGCAATATTGAATTGATCCACTGGTAATGTTGTAGCCTCCTTAGTCTTTTGCTTCTTAGTGGCTGGTGAAGATTGTTTAGATGACGTTCCAGCATCAGGTAATCTCTTCCCTTTCAAAAGTAAGTTTAATTCTTTCTCTCTCAGCTGCTTGGTACTTGTTTTCTTTGCCATGGTTTTGTGTTTGGGCTTGGGCAAGTTAACCACAACGGTTTCTCCTTCATTCAACTCGTCCAAATTTACAGTCAACCCTTCATCTTCAGCACCAACAGATTGCTTGCTCTTCTTAGCTTCTTCAATTGATCTGTTAAGTGATTCAGACTCACCAACCAAAGTGGCCTTTTGTTTGGTAGTCCGGACATTTTCAGCATCCGAATCCCACTGTTCTTCAGTCTCAGTCTCCTCTGAATCTACAGACTCTTCATCTACCAAACTAGTACCCTTCTTTGCAGTAGATTTCTTCCTCACCACTTGTTGTTTTGAACTCCCTTGATCTGTCTTTCCCTTACCCTTCCCTTTGGCTCCGGGATTGACAACCTGCCTTTTTCTCTTTGTGCTTGCATCAGCATAAACCAACGGATCATCATTGTCACTATCACTATCAGGATGCCTTGCTGTATTCTTTCCAGGATCCATGTAATCCTCTCTAGCCAAGGCTCCAAACAATCTCCTGTAAGGTGGTCTCTCATTTTCAGGCACACCTTTGTAACCTTTCATTCTCACTAAGGTTCTAATGTTCATATGATCCATAACTAGTATCTGTGTTGGATCTTTCTTCAGGTGTGGATATTTGTGATCAAAAATCATCATAAGGAATCTAGGATAAAGCATGAACTTCTTAAGCTTCAACCCTTTCAACATCTCTAACATATGATCTAAAATCATTCCAGCAACGTTAAATGGTTTGTTGAGAGTCAACGCAACCATTAACGAGCTCAAACTCTTCCTCATCACGTCGTATCCTCCACTAACACATCCAAACACAAGTATAATAACATGAGCAAAATACTTAAACTGTACTCCTAGTTTCCCTTTGTACATAGAACCATCAGTGATCGGTCCTTTGTATTTCATCCTCAGGAAACAGGCTTTCTGCTCAGTCCATGATAATTCCCTTGGATCCTCACTGGTTTCAAACTGGATCTGGAGAGCTTCTCTGATATCAGCTTCAGTGATAAACATCTCCATTCCCTGAATCTTGCTTTTGATAATAGTTTGATTATCAAAGTAATCATACTTGGCGTTGTTGTAGAAATCCTCAACTATATCCTTGTAGATAATAGTTGGTGTGGCCAAAGCATAAACCACTCTGCATCTCTTCAGAAACTTGATGATCTCAGTAAACTCCACGTTCTTCTCAACATCTCCCAGATACGCGCAACAATTGTGAGTCTTCTCAAACGGCCATTTATTACCGCTTGATGATTCTCCTACTTGTACAGTCTCTGGAACTGGATCAGTAACTGCAGTATCCACAGGAATCTCTATATTTTCTTGTTCTTCAGCCATCTGAAACATAAAATCAAAATAAACGTCAAAACATGAAATCGTCAAAAACTTGAAAATTTTAGACTTTTGAAATTCCACATTCGCCCATAATTCACTGGTCGAATGTAGGTTATTGTGGCCGAAGGTGTAAACTTTTGGTCGAATGTAAAGTGATTTTGATTAAAATGATACATTCGTCCGTTTTAGTCTACCTTCGTCCGTCCAGTTCCACATTCGTCCAATCGACGAGCCGAATGTAGAAACTGGTTTAAACCCAAAATTTAAAAATTTTCAAACTTTGTTTTCAAGCCTTGATTTTGATCAGAATCTACCCTAACATGTCCGACTAGAACTCGTCTATCATCAATTGCCCTAAATTGTCATTCTATATCAGTTTTCAATAGAAATTAGGTTTTATTATTTTCATTCAATCAATCACTACTTTAAACAATGTTAAAACCTAATTCCTTTAATCCTCTCCCCCTAAAACTGATATGGAATGATTTTCTATCAACATTGATTATTAACAAACACTGGAACATCAAGAACCCTAAAACCCTAAGGCCGTTTATAAAACAAACGATTCCAGCTTTGTTACGTCTCCATTACCTGTAAAAAGTATATGGAAATGATCAGGATACACTAGGGAACAAAATGCACAAGCAAAGGATTCAAAAGCAACAAGGTCTGGTTATGAAGAAATTTTGAAAAATTTTGAAGTGAATGGTCGAATCTGGTTTGAGCATATATATAAGCTCCACCTTCGCCCATTCCATCTGGACGAATGTACAAAAGAGTCACCTTCGCCCCAACCAAATGGCACGAAGGTAAAACTATTTACCCGAAGGTGGAATGGAAGTCAAAACTTCTCATTCGCCCAGTTGTAAAACGCCCGAAGGTGGAAAAATTTCCACATTCGTCCCATTTAAGGGCGAATGTAAAATGGAAATTTTGAAAAATTTTGCCAAATTACAAATTCGAATCCCGTTCAACATTTTTCAATCCGTTAAGCTTCCAAAACACAAATTTTCACTTTTAGAATGATACAAAGCCCAGATGGTGTTGTCAAATCTCAGAAATTGACTATCAAGCATCCCCGGTTATCAAAAATAAAGCAGAAATGCAAAAGTTTTGGATTTTTCTGAAATTTTATCAAAACACACCTAAAATCTTTTTGGATTTTGTATCTTTTTGACAATAAAGGTAAATTGCAACAAAATAAAAGACATCAAAGTAAAATGAAAGCAGTAAACATTTTGTGAAATCCGGTCAGAGGATCATATCAGTTTTCTGAGAAATCTGATCACAGCGTTGATCTTTTTGTTTAATATTATCATTAGAAACAGTATGTGATACGTCAATTGCTGATATTGTGGTCCACGTAAGCTCACATGCAGACAATTACGCAATGCTTTAAAATGATACGAGTTAGGTGTATTAGACTAACACGATGTGGTGCCCACACACACGACATACTCCCGTATCAAGTAATTGCACAAAGCTTCGTCGTAACGCGTGATTATGCCAGAGTTATCCGTAAAAGTTACAAAGTATATAGCACAGAGGTGTACAGGTCAGCAATTGAATGCAGCAGAGTAACATGTGCGTATACACTAGGTTGAGGCTGATATTAATCACTGATTTGCATCAGATGATCAATACGATGTAATAATGATCTATGATCAATTAAAACATAAAGTTCCTCAATTCGGTAACTTCCGGTTTTGGCAATTAAGCTCTTTTAGCAAATATTCTGATAAAACTAGGTCCGTAAATCAATACGACAAAAGTTTATCAGAATATCCCGGATAACCATAACATAACGACCCGAAACCTCAGATTTTGGCAATCCTATCAAACGAAATTACGGTACTAAGACCATATGCCCATGAGGTGTTCAGCCACGAACGCGTAGTTCGTTATGTTTGTATCACTAATGCACGCAATATTTAGTCTACGAAGCCTATCAGCATATCACACGTAATCAACACACGCCTCATTATACTATACAATTCTTTAGCCTGTGTCAGATTCCCACTGATGTACTATCATTTCCTCTGTTTTACCAGGAAATCATTTTTGTTTTTCTAATTTTTAGGTCTTTTTGAATTTTATAATGTTTTTGGTTTTTCTGATAAAATGGCTCCCCCTAAAATAAAGAACATATTTTTGGGATTTTTGACTTTTCTGAAAAACAAAAACAAAAATTTGAAAGAAACAATCCACTCGAAAGCATCAACTTCTTTGAGGATTAAACAATCCCCTCAAAAGCATCAACTTCTTTGAGGATTATGATAGTAAAGAGAAATTCCCAATTAGCAAAGAGAAATTCCCAATTAGCAAAATATAAAAACTAAAAACTAAAAAGCGATAAACCGAGGTGCCGATTAATCCTGTTTTTCCTTTATATTGTTTACTTTTAAAAGATAGTCAAAGCGTGAACGGTCAAAAGCTTTAGTAAACAGATCTGCACGTTGGTAGTCAGTATGAATTTTGATCATATCGATCAATTCCTTAGCGTAACAATCTCGGATAAAATGATATTTGATCCGGATGTGTTTCGCTTTAGAATGATTTTCCGAATTTTTAGTTAATGCAATTGCAGCTTCGTTGTCACAGTAAATAGGAGTTTTTAGAAACTGCAAACCGTAATCCACCATTTGTTGTTGAATCCAGAGTACTTGCGAACAGCAACTCGAGGCTGCAATGTACTCGGCTTCACAAGTAGATTGTGCTACGGAAGTCTGTTTCTTGCATTGCCAGGTGATTAACCTGCTCCCGAAAAACTGGCAACCAGCTGTAGTAGATTTGCTATCTTTGTCACAGCCGCCCCAATCTGCATCACTAAAAGATATGAAATCAAAATTATCATCATTAGGGTACCAAAGTCCTTTTGAAGGACAACCCTTCAGATATCTAAGGATACGCTTGACCGCCGTCAGATGACTTTGTTTCGGCTTCGATTGATAACGGGCACAGAGACACGTTGCGTACATAATATCTGGTCAAGACGCCGTCAAATACATCAGAGATCCGATGATTGCTCTGTATGTAAAAGGATCCGTCAGCTCCCCCTTAGCGTTCACTCCAATCCCGTGATTGGGTTGAATCGGGGTATCCATCGGCTTTGAGTCCTCCATCTGGAACCGGCTCAAGATGTCGGAGACATATTTCGTCTGGTGAATGAACATCCCGTCGGGTCTTTGGTCCACCTGCAAGCCTAGGAAAAACTGCATCTCCCCCATTGCGCTCATTTCGAACTTTTCCTGCATGACAGTTTCGAACTCCCTGCATAAAAGCTCGTTAGTTGAACCAAATATTATATCATCAACGTATATCTGTACTAGAAGCAAGTCATCTCCCGTCTTTTTCGTAAAGAGGGTGCAATCGACGAGGCCGCGCTTAAATCCTTTGGTGATGAGGTATGTACTTAGCTCCTCGTACCACTGCCTCGGAGCCTGGTGCAAGCCATAAAGAGCTTTGTTCAACACGTAGACCTTATCCCGGTGGATTGGGTTCTCAAAGCCTGGTGGCTGCCCGACATACACCTCTTCCTTGACTTTCCCGTACAGAAATGCGCTTTTCACGTCCATCTGATAAACTTTGAATTTCTTATAAGAAGCAAACGCGAGGAACATCCGAATAGCTTCGATTCGTGCTACCGGTGCATAGATTTCGTTATAATCAATCCCTTCGATTTGATGGAAACCCTGCACGACCAATCTGGCTTTGTTACGAACTATTACCCCACGATCATCCTTCTTACACTTAAACACCCATTTGGTGCCAATCTTCTTCCTATCCGGCGGCAAATCCGTGAGCGTCCAAACTCCCAATTTCTGGAATTGTAATAACTCCTCCTGCATAGCTTCCACCCAGGCATCATCCTTCAAAGCGTCCTTGTATGTCCTTGGCTCTACCTGCGACACATAACACGCAAACGACCAATCATTTTGACTACCAGATTGTTGAATTTTGGCATATAAAGCTAAAGCACCAAAACTCTCTGGCGAATTAACGCTTTTAAGCTGCCCTCTGGTCATAACACTGCTTCCAGGATCACCGATTACTTGCTCCAGCGGGTGAATACGATGAATCCGAGATTCCGGATAATCAGGTACTTGCACTCCCATCTGAACAGTCAAGTTCTCTACAGCATCCAGATCATGACCCGTATTCGATGATGAAGCCACATCAGAAGTTGGAGTTGGGTTCACTGGCGGTGCCTCTGGTTCTTCAGCTTGATCAAGAATAGCTTCTTCAAATTGTTCATCTTCAGATTCTGAAGTGTCTAATGAAGTATTCCTTTGTTTTCACAAAGTTCATCCATCTTGGCATTTTTGAACTCCGTCCCATTGTCACTCCGAATCCTCTTTATCTTCACATTGTAGAGATTCTCCAATCGAGTGAACAGAACTTTTAGATTGATAAAAGTGTCGCTTTTATTCTGCAAACACATCACCCATGAAAATCTTGAGTAATCGTCAGTGACGACTAAACAATAAAGCTCTCCAAGATGACTTTTGCGCTTGACTGGTCCAAAAAGATCCATGTGCAGTCGCTCTAGTGGCATCTCAACAGAGTTAACCTTTTTCACTTTGTGGGACTGTTTGTGTTGCTTCCCCTTTTTACAACTCACACACTTGTCATTCAGATGGAAATGTTTCACGTTTACTCCATCGACAAGTCCATTTCTCACAAGTTGATTCATTTTCTTCAGATGAATGTGCCCCATTCTTCGGTGCCACATTATCGATTCTTTCTCAGTCGCCTTGGACAAAAAGCATGTTATCTGCCCCTGTGATGTCATCGCCTTGGACATATCAAGAATGTATAGATTGTTGACGCGAGGTGCCTTCAACATTATCCACTCTTTAGGAATTGTAAAGCCCGGTTTCAGAATATAGCAGGATTTGTCATCAAAATGCACAGTAAATTTCTTGTCACATATTTGACTGACACTCAACAGATTATAGTCTATCTGCTTCACATACGAAATCCGCTCGAAACTCACTATCCCATTGCTCACACTTCCTTCCATTGTGATATATCCACCTTTGTTTCCTGCGAAAGCTACATACCCTCCATTGATGTTCTTCACGTCGAACAGCAACGCAAGATCCCCTGTCATGTGGCCTGAAGCTCCACTATCAACAATCCAAAGACTGCTAATAGGGCCAGCTGAAGCTCCCTGCACACAAAAAGTAAATCAGTTAGTTCTTTCGGGGGACCCAAGCCTGAGTCTTGGGCCTTTGAACATCAGGTTTCAAAGTAACATTATCACAAACATTTTCAACAACTTTTTGATCAATTTTTTTTTATTGTTCAAAACAGTTTCCTTTTTCTCATTAACCTTTGAAGTTGAGGCTCCTGGAGTACCATTGGGTGACCAAGATTGTTCAGTCCTTTTCAGGATACGAATCTGAGACTTTGAGTTCTCAGTTGATTTCTGAACATTGTTAGCAAATGTAACTTTCTTGGTAACCTTATCTGATTTAACAGACTTAGGTCCAACATTTGATTTGACAATCGGTTTTGGTGGAACCTTTTGTCTATCAACTGTTGTGTTCACCACAGGCTTCCTCCATGAGTGTTCCATAGCAATCCGATTCCTTCTATCATAGTGCATTGGACGAGTGTTCCTCATTTGTTGAAAATTGTTATGATTATAAAACGGTTGTGGTTGTTGAGGAACAACTCTCCTATGAGGTGGCACATAATGATCAATCGGTTTTCGCATAGAATTCCTCACTTCAACCTCGTGCCTCTTGTGCCTTACATATGGGCACTGAGCAAGTAAATGCCCACGTTCCCCACACTTAAAGCACGCACGGTACTCTTCAAAAACATTCGGAGCATTTGGTTGAGCAAATGATCTAACAGGATATTGATCATTGTACTGTTGCTTCCTTAAACTCTCAGGGAGTGGCCCTTTTGAGTAAGTAGGCTCATTGAAACCATTAGCTCTGTTTTTAGGTTTAACAAACTCTGTGACATGAACCTTTGGTTCTTGAGGAACATCCAAATACAACTTCTTTAATAAAGCTGGTGGAATTTCATTTGTTCTCTCATGTTTTGGGAACCAAATAGTACTTTCTTGCCAAATCTTTTCAATTTTAGCATAATTGGCATTTTTTATTGGAAAGTCCTCGTCAGAAATGATCTTATCGGATCCTTCCATCCGATAGAACACTTTGACAGGTTTGTCACATTGTTCGTTTTTATCATTCCTTTCAAGATCTTTCTTAACCACATTAAGATCTTTCTTTACAACATTCTTTTCAGACTTATTCACATGATGAACACTTCTCATCGGAACAATTTGAGATGATGAAACTGGTTCATTTGTAATGATGTGATTTTCTTTTGGAATTTCACATGCATTAACAGTTTGGTTACAACCAGTATCATAACTCTCTGAGTCTGAATCTACACTTTCAGCAGTAACACCCTCATCATTGATTCCCAAAATCGGTCTAACATCGGAATTTGGATCACCAATACTTGAAGTATTAGATTCATTTTCCGATGCTGAATCAGATTTTACCGAACTCTCCGGTGTCACTTGGTGACAATTATGGTTTTCAAAGAGAACCGGAGATGGTACAGACCGATAATTGGTTGTTTTATCATCAATGATATGGTCTACTACATAAGCAATATGCTTATAACTTTCCAACTTTTTGTTTACTTTCTCAGCAAAGCATTTTATGGCTGCCATTTCCAACTTGGTGTTTTCAATTTCATTGATATAGTTGTTAATTGCCAATTGTTTTAAAGACAAAGTGTTTTTCAAGTCGGAAATGTCCTTTTTGTAGCCATCTAATACTTTGTTAAAAGCATTCAACTCTTTGCGAGTAGATTGACTGTTCATGATAGCACTATCACGTTGAACACGGAGTTGTTTAACCTCCTCAGTCAATCTATCACATGTACCACAATATTTTTCACTTGTATTATCAGTACTACATGCAGAACTTACAGGTTTTGGCGGGTCAGTCATGGCCATCAATGCGAAATGAGCTTCCTTTCCTGCAAAGAATCTGGAATAATCAATCTTTGTGAAAGCATCATCTGCAATACACGACTTCCTTGTCATCAGAAAATCCGCTTCTGCAAGCAACTGATCAATGTCTTCATCAAGAGAATTAACACTTGCTTCTGTATCCGATTCACTGTCTGAATCAGAATAAACCGATTCACACTCCTCAGGAATGTCAGAAACAGTATCAATCACAACTCCAGAATTTGTTTCTTCAGTTTGAACTTCAACATCAACCTCAGCATTAACCTTAATAGGTTCAAATTCCCCATCCATCTCAGCCTCAGACTCATCACTTTCAACCTCAGTTTCAACCTTCTCCTCCATCGTCACTGAATCTTCAATATCAACCTGATATGCAACACAAGCCACATTGCCCCCAGTAGTGATTTCCTCAACACCTATCTGAATACTCGACCAGTCAAACCTCTCATCTTGTTGAGTAACCAATGCTTGATTGGTATTCTGTTGTTCATTTGGTGTAGTGATTGGTATGACTGTTCGGTTAGTATTGTTTGGTGTTTTGGTTTGTGTCTGGTTTGGTGTGTTTGGTTGTCTATTTTGGTTGTTATTAAAGTTGTTTTGACGATTTTGGTAGTTGTTGTTGTTGTTTTGGGAAGAAACTTGGTTTTGGTTTTGTTGTTGACGGTTCTGATAGGTGGCATTGAATGGATTCCTATTGCCTTGTTTTGGTGGCTGGGTGCATTCACGTTTAAAGTGACCTTTTCCTCCACAGTTAAAACAAGTCACTTTCTCCTTATTGAACCCGTAGGTTGTGTTAGGAGAAGTTCCCAAGTCTGTTCTACCTGTCTTCTCGATAAACTCCGTTGCACTTCGCATTATGCTCGCAAAGGCCCATTGAATATCAATGAGTTCCATCTCTTCCTTGTCAATTTGTGCGTAGTCTTCATTGGTCAAGTTGTTATTACCAATTTGACTAGCAACTAATCCATTGTAGGATGAGACCATTGCAGAGACTAATGCAATGTGTTGCTGAGCAACTTCAACAGTCACATTACCAAGGTTAGATGTCTCCAAAACCACTGTTTGTTGGTTAGGTTGGTTCAATGGTAGTTGTTGAGATTGGCTAGCAGTGTAGAAAGCTGCTTGTTGCTTTGGGGAGAATGGTGGAATGTATGAATATTGGTATGGTACTTGTGGTTGTGGTTGTGATAAAGATGAAGTTTGTTGATGGTAGTTAATGGTAGGTGATTCCACAACATTGGATATACATGCAACATGTGGTGTAACTAGCCCTCCTGAGCTTGTACTTGCTGGAACTGAAGATCCTCCAAAGTATAAGTTTGGATTCTGAGGAATCTGTGCTCTCCTAGCCTTCCTCTTTTCTTCCAATTCTTTGTTTTCCAGCTTCTCAATGAACTCCTGAAGAGACCAGTATTGATAAGCATCCTTCTCCTTCAGAACATCTACATGCTGATCCCAGTTTGGTGGTAATGCATCTGCAAACTTGTCCACCTGTTTTGCCATAGGAATCTGTATACCATAGCTAGACAATTCAGATATCAAATGATTAAATCTAGGAGTTAGTTCTTTCAAAGTTTCATTTCCAACATAAGAAAAATTCTCAAACTCCTTTATAAGTTCTTCCGTCCTCAAACTTCGAGTCTTCTCATTTCCATCATGCTTCCTTTTAAGCATATCCCACAGTGCCTTAGAAGTTGTGCAAGTCCCGAATTGATGCAAAAGATCATTTGTGATTGCCTGTGTCAATTGGGAAAACGCCTTCTTTTCCACAGCAAACTTCTTTTTCTCATCCTCAGCCATGCTCTCCAATGGCACTGGTTCACCTGTGTTCTCCAGAACTGGTGGTGTGTAACCTTTAGCAATCATGTTCCATGCTTCAGCACCTTCCACTCCCATGCCTTCCAAATGTATCTTGAACTTTTTCTGCCACTGATTGTATTCTTGAATCTCCATAAGCTTCGGTGGCCGAGTCCCGCTACCTGAAGACAAATCATTAATCAGTGTGGAAATAGCATTTGTAGTTTGAGTGTTTACCACCGCTGCTGCTACTCCCCAGTAGTCAGACTGTGGTGCTGGAGGTGCACTTTGAGTCATGTAGTTAACCGGTTGCGAAGACTGTGTGCTCGTCTTCTGTGCTGCCACTGTCCATGGGTCCATCACCTGCTGTTGTGGTTGTGTAGTTACTGGTGTAGGAGTAGTCTGATAACGCCACATGATTACGAACTTCGAGAAATTCAACACTTAGAAAAATTTTCCAAAAACTATCCTAGGTTCGCCCAAAAGTGCTTCAAATTCGTCCTTTTTGGTTTCAGGTTCGCCCAAAAGTTCTCTCCCGAAGGTAAAATCTCACCAGAAAGTAAAAACACACTAACACTTTTCACGTTCGCCCAAAAAGTTCCAGGTTCGCCCGTTCTTATTCTACGTTCGTACCCCCGATCTCCCGAAAGTGAAAAATGTGACCCGAATGTGAAATATTCAACTGAAAAACTCTACGTTCGCCCAGAAATCCCTAGGTTCGTCCAGAATTTCACTCACCTTCGACCAAAAACTCACACATTCGCCCAACACACTCCAGGTTCGCCCATTTTAACTTTTGAAAAACGGTTACACTTTGAAAAACGGTTATTTTGATCTCTGATTTTCAAAAGTTTGTGGATTTGAATGATCTTGATTAGGTTTTGCTTCGGAGATGATTTGGAACAACTTTAATACTTGGAATTTTGAATTTTATCCACAAAATCAACTCTAATTCTTTCAAAAACACTCAAAAACCATTTTTATGTAAAAACAGATGTGAATTGATGAAAATAATGTCCAAATCAGCTCTGAGTTTATCAATTTGTTGTTGTATGATCCTCGAAGCTCTGATACCACTTTGTAGAGGATGAAATTTTATATGAAAACAGGATTATATGATCATACAAGTTGCTAAACCAGGTGCGGAAACCCTAGCTTAGAACAAACTGATATAAACTCAATCAAAACACAATCAAAGTCATTTTAAAGCTTTTCATAGATTAACTCTTTCAAATACTTAGTTACAGATCAGTTACAGTTAATCTATCACACTTCTAAACACTCTCAACACACTCTGGAACACACCTCAAAAACACACACTCTAAATGACTCTCTTAAACTTACAAACACACGAAATCTATATATAGGACCTGCACGTTCGCCCAGTTGTGATGGTCGAACGTGGGTCAATTCCACATTCGCCCACATCAGGTGGTCGAATGTGTCTTCCTGTCAGTCTTGTTCCAGATTCGTCCATGCACAAGCTACCTTCGCCCACATCTATGTCACCTTCGCCCATTCTTGTTTCCTTCGCCCCTTTAACCACTACTAACATATGTTAACATATCTAATCATTAGTCGCAAAAACGCATCTACAAGTCTAACTGATGAAACTTTTACAAGAATGCTAGGTTCTTCAACCCAAGAAAAAGCAACAAAAGTACAAAAAGTTTCTAAAACACAACCAAAGAGGACAAAGACAACAACTGTTGTTGAAACCTCTGTTGGTGAGCCCACTGCTCCTGGTGATCATGGCACTTCATCCAGTGCTGTGAAACCCACACCAGCCTCCAAAAGAAACTGTCCATCCTCCAAAACAACCACCAAAACCAAAAAGGGACTTCTGGAAGATGAGATACCAGAAGCTAACCCTGTTGCATCACCAAAGCAACATGAAACCACTGTTGTTACTTCCTCACAACAGTTGGAGATATCTCAACCAAAGCAAACTCCTCAAGATTCCTCACAAAAGGAACTTGTTGTAAGCCAAAGGGAACCTCAAACTGAGGCATATGAGTCACTTGATCATATGTTTACAAGCCCATCTCCCAGGGCTAATCAGCTTCTTACTCCACCTACATCACCACCACATGTCCCACAAACAATGCAACCCCTGTTTGAGGCTATTGACAAAACTCAGGACAACCCCAGTTCCTCTCCTTCACCTATCACTGAGAGTATGCCACTACCAGTGACTGGGGCTGAGGAAAGTCAATCAGCCATCCCACAAACAGATGAGGAGGTTATACTCCCAGAAGTCAATGTTACTTCTGATGAGGTTTCAAGAGAAGCAGCTACTACTGCTGTAGAGACCATTGTCTCACAGCAGGACAGTGGTTCCATTGCTAAGACTTCCTTGAAGGCAACAACTGATGAAGACACAATTGTGTCTCCTAAAACAGTTGGAAGTCCCCAGAACCAAGACAAAGGGGCAGCAGGTTCTTATTCTATGGATTCACCTCCTAGAACTGAACCAGCTAAAACTACCTCTGGTAGGGACTCAGATGAACCTATTAATTTGGGTGATGAGTCAAAACTTCAAGAATTGACGGATAAAGTTCAAAACCTTGAATCCTCTGTTGCTGACATCAAATCTGATGTCAAGTCAATATTGGAAACATTGAATAACTTTACAAAAAGTCAACCATCCACTGCTGATGTTGCTAATGAGCTATGGAAGTCTGTTTCCCCCATCATCATAGCTCACCGAAAATTAGCAGATCAGACACAGGAGACTTACATGACTTTGATCAGAAATATGGTGGATGCCAGATTTAATGACACAAAGGCTGACATCAAGGTGATTAAAGACCATCTGCTGAAGACCACTGGCTCTGCCCCTACCACAATTCTCAGAGATGAAGATGATGATGAATTCACTGCTGATGATGCCAAAAAGGGGGAGAGTGGCAGAGATAGGCTACCAAAACTTGATCCATTTGGTGCACCACCCTCACAAAAAGGGAAGAAGCCAACTGCTGACAAACCAGGGTCACCTAAATCAGCTCCACAAACTCAACAACCAAATGTTCAGATCCCTGTCTCTGAACCAGCAAAAGCATCAAAGGCAAAAGAAGTTGATACTTCAGCTAATGAAAAGGCTGAAAAGGCTGCTCAAGACAAAAGAAAAAGGGCTGACACTTTGGAGGTAAAAGCAGAGATGTTGGTGCAAAAGAAAAAGGAACAGCAGCAGGAAGTGGAAGATGTGAACACTTCAAAGAGAAAGAAGATGCCAGCCAAACACACCAGAAAACCACCTTCCAAACTAACTGCTGAAACCTCTGATGTACAAACACCTGTTACCACAACCACTGCTCCACAAACCACTACCACCACAACCTCTGCTACCCAAACCACTGAACCTAAAACCACTGCTAAAACATCTGCTCAACTCAAACCAGTAACCAAACCAATTACTAAACCAACCACAACTCAACCAACTCCCAAACCTACTCCAACACAAACCACTGCCAAACCTACTTCAACACAACCCAAAACCCAAACAACTGCTGGTTCCACAAAAGGACCAACAGATGTTTCTCAAACCACAGCCTCATCCTCACCTTCACCCAAAATCTTGTATAGCAGAAAAAGGAAATCCACCTTTGTTATACAAGATGAAAACATCCACAACACACCACCTAACACCCCAATCTCATCCACACCAGTCAATGCCATTCCACTCACATCTTACTCACCACACACTGCCCAATACAGATCACACAGACCACCACCAACCATCACTCCATTGGCTGAGAAGTATCCCCTTGAGTTGGATCTAATCAAGGGGGAACTTCAATCCTTCTACAATACTGATCAGCCATCAGAAAGATCCTTCCCATCTCTTAAAGGCTTCCCTGTTCCACTCAACATGGACACATATCTCAAATACAAGGGTGAACAGGCTGATGCTGTCATCAAAGAGAAGTGCAAAGGGAAGGATGACATGACTGCTCAGGGCATCCATTCAGCAGAGCTTAGCAAACTCAGAAGGATTGAAGATTATGCTAAGACCCTGAGCAACTCCATGTCAACCATGCCTCTCAGCAGACACTTGGAGATGGAAGTAAGGGATTCACTGCTGGAACAGATCTTGGCATCCAAGCCCTATAAAGCAACAAAGAACCAATTTACAGGCTGGACCACACATGCTCTAAGGGAAGAACTAATCAGAATAGAGAACATGGCCAAGAATCCTCCTGCTAAGGCCTCTGCTCCTGATTTCAAAAAGGGGAGAGATGAAGCTAGAGCCTTAAAATTCAGAAGAATGAGACAAGAGCTTGTAGCAGCTAAGTATGGAGAGATGAAGTCTGTTGCCAGATGGTCAGAGATCAGGCTAATTGAAACATACAAAAAGCTTGAACAAGAAAGAAAGACCAATCCTGATCTTCCAAGAAAACCTGTGTATGATGATGCTCCCAAGAAACCCTCTCAGGCCTTTACATTAGATAGCTTGCTTGCAACCTCTGATCTTTCTATTGCTGCTCAAAGGCAATACAAGAAGCAGAAGGAAATGTCTGAAGAAGACACAAGGAAGTTCAATGAAACTTATGTAAAAGAGGGTCTCTTGAACCAACTTAGATTCTTCTCTGACCCTGTCACAGAGAAGTTCAGAGAACTCATTGGCAGGCCTCCATCTCCCAACTCATCCAAAATAAAGATGCATCCAAAACTGCTGATACTTAAACATCTGATACAAGACAACTGCTGCAGATGAAAGGTCTGATGGATAAAGTCTGAAGAGCAAAAGTCTGATAAAGAACAAGTGCTGATCAAAGATCTGAAGAACAAAGGTCTGTTGAACCAACAGCACTTTGGTTCAACAGATGATAAGAAGACATCAGAGCTTTAGTTTAACAGAGTTTTTCTTTCAGTAGTTTCATTGTAACAGTAGTTTATTGTTTAACAGATGTTGTAGTTTGTTAGTCAGTTAGGGGTCGCTTTCTAGGTGACGTCAGCTAAGTGATCATCAGAGGTTTGTACTTGTCTATAAATAGAACAGTACTTGTACTGTTCTATTGGTCACTCGTCATTCTCTTTAGACAAACAAACTCTGAGTGATCAGGCTGAGGGGGAGCTTTAATTGTACTATTGTAATCTTTCAGTTTAATGAAAGCATTCGATTGATAACAATTATTCTCTATGTTTTGATTATTCTTTATTCCGCTGCACTTTCCATTTATACTTCATTCATAATTCATAGTTAATCAAAACAATCCAATACTCAGATCCTAACAATGTTTATTACAGAGTCTGATATCAGAGAAGCGCTCCAGATAAAGTTTGAAGGGAGCGAAGATCCCAGAGAACTATCATGGACTGAACAGAAGGCATGTTTCCTCAGAATGAAGTATAAAGGAGCTATTACTGATGGTTCGATGCACAAAGGGAAGTTGAGCGTGCAGTTTAAATACTTTGCACACGTCATAATACATGTGTTTGGATGTGTTAGTGGAGGTTATGACGTTATGAGGAGAAGCTTGAGTTCGTTGATGGTTGCGTTGACTCTCAACAAACCATTCAACGTATCTGGGATGATCTTGGATCACATGCTGGAAATGTTAAAGGGATTGAAGAAGAAGTATTTCATGTTATACCCTAGATTCCTTATGATGATATTTGACCACAAGTATCCTAATTTGAGGAAGGATCCTACTCAGATACTTGGTCAAGATCACATGAATATACGAACGTTGGTTAGAATGAAAGGTTACAAGGGTGTGCCAGACAATGAAAGGCCACCATACAGAAGATTGTTTGGAGCTTTAGCTAAAGAGGATTACTCTGATCCTGGAAAGAACACGGCTAGGCATCCTGAAAGTGATTCTGATAACGATGATCCCTTAGTATATGCTGATGCTAATACTAAGAGGAAGAGACAGGTAGTTAATCCCGGAGCCAAAGGGAAGGGTAAGGGAAAAACTGACCAAGGTAGTTCAAAGCAACAGGTGGTTAGGAAGAAAACAACTGCGAAGAAGGGTACTGGTTTAGTTGATGAAGAATCTGTTGACTCAGAGGAAACTGAAGAAGAAGAACAATGGGATTCTGATGCTGAGAATGTCAGGGCTACCAAACGTAAGGCCACTATGGTTGGTGAGTCTGAATCTTTAAACAGATCAATTGAAGAAGCTGAGAAAAGTAAGAAGTCTGTTGGTGCTGAAGATGAAGGTTTAGGCGTTGACATGGATGAGTTGAATGCTGGAGAGACTGTGGTAGTAAACTTGCCCAAGCCTAAGCACAAGACCATGGCTAAGAAGACAAGTACTAAGCAGTTGAGAGAAAAAGAGTTAGCCCAGCTCTTGAGAGGTAAAAGAGTACCCGATGCTGGTACGTCATCGAAGCTGTCTTCACCAGTCACTAAAAAGCAGAAAAAGTCTAAAGAGGCAGAAACATTACCAGTTGATCAATTCAATGTTGCACTGGATAATGTACTTGATATGTTTAGAAAGCCTCAAAAAGAAAAGGATGCTGAAGTTGAGCCATCTAGATCCAAATCTAAGAAAGTCACTGTGGATGATGATGTAATGAAGCAGGTGAACAAGAAAATGGATGACATGATGAAGATGATAGTGGCTCAACAGGCTGAAATTGCCAAGTTCAAGCAAAACGAAGAGAAAATGCTTCAGATCGTAGTTGCTTCTAAGTCAAATCAAGATGAGATTGACGAGAAAGTTAAGAAGCTTGAAGCAAAGAACAAGAAGCTTGAGGGTAAGTGTTTGAGGAACAAGAACAGATTGAAAGCGATCAAAGAAGACAACAAAGAACTAAAGGCTGAGAATAAACGCCTTAGTGATTTGATTGATGATTTATACAATGTTGCACCCAAGTTGAAGGAGGGTGAAGAAGATAAAGAAAAAGAAGAAGAGCAGGTTGACTTTGAACCGTCTGAATCAGATAAAGAAAAAGATGATGACGAGGATGATGAAGAGTCTGAGAAGAGTGATGATGAGGATAGTAAGAAGGATGATGACGATGATAGTTGCTCAACAAGCTGAGATTGCCAAGTTTAAGCAGAATGAAGAGAAAATGCTTCAGATTGTGGTTGCTTCAAAGTCGAATCAAGATGAGATTGACGAGAAAGTTAAGAAGCTTGAAGCAAAGAACAAGAAGCTTGAGGGTAAGTGTTTGAGGAACAAGAACAGATTGAAAGCGATCAAAGAAGACAACAAAGAACTAAAGGCTGAGAATAAACGCCTTAGTGATTTGATTGATGATTTATACAATGTTGCACCCAAGTTGAAGGAGGGTGAAGAAGATAAAGAAAAAGAAGAAGAGCAGGTTGACTTTGAACCGTCTGAATCAGATAAAGAAAAAGATGATGACGAGGATGATGAAGAGTCTGAGAAGAGTGATGATGAGGATAGTAAGAAGGATGATGATGATGATGATGCTGATGGGTCTGGGAGTCAGAAGGAGGATGATAGTAGTGATGAGAGTGATGATAATGATGGAGGAGATGATTCGTCAAAGTTTACATTTGAAAAGAGAACACCTAAAAAGAAAGATACTGGAGAATCAAGTTCGAAGAAAAAGAAAGGTGAGAACGTTGATTCAGATGAAAGTATTTTCTGGAATGAAAAGGTGAGATCTTTGACTGATGATGCTAAACAAGTGTATAAAGATATGCTGGAAAGAAGAGAATGGACTATTGAGTTCACAGGACGTTTTGCTGAGATATTCCAAACAGACGACATGAGATATGAATTGGAATACAACGATCCTGATTTAGAAGAAGGTGAAGTACCTGCTTCTGTGGCAAAGGAAATTTTGGATGGTCTTGCACAGAGAGTAGGGAAAACTTTTGAGGAGTTTATAGTGGATGAGTCGATTCCAGATATTCCTGAAAAGGATATTGGAAGTCACTCAGATGATAAGAATACTCCAGAATTTGATGAAGTGGAGATTGAAGATATAACGCATGAGGAATATCCACAGTACTTCAGACAATTTGATGAAGATGTGATATTTCCTGACTTTACTGAGATACCAAACACTTCAGCAAAGAAGAAGGCTAAGCAGAGGAGTGCAGAGTTTGTAGAAAAAGTATTTGGTGCTGATAAGCAAGAATCTTCAAATCAATCTGATGAGTTGAAGAGTTATTTGAAGAAATTGAGAGAAATGGATGAAAACCGACCGAAGCCTGAAGCTCAAGGAAATTTCTATAGATTTCATAATGCTAAATTTAATGGCAGAGCTCTCGGGTGGACATATTTAGGCAGGCTGAAGTGTCTAGCTGCTAAATGGGAATCAGGAATTCTATACTTCTTCAGATTCATTGATTTGCTAACTCTACCGTACTGGGCGGTCAGAGATTTATGCAGATTCCCTATGTCTGGTGCTTCAGTGAACAATACACATGTCGGTTGGTGTGCAGACAAGCTGGTTTGGGAAAGTAGAACGAGATGGAATAGATTCAAGCCTCAATATCCCCGAAGGAAAGTTCATAGGGATATTGATCCTAAAACCAAGCTGAAGCGGGTTACTTTGATATACAAGGCACCTGAAGTGATGAGGAAAATACCTTTGATGCCCATGCCACAACATTTCAGTGCTGACTTTATTTTCTGGTATTATGATTGGAGGAAGGCTGAAGCGGTGATAGTGTTGAGAGACGGGAAGGACAAATACAAGCATATTCATGTATTTGATCCGATGTGGTTGATAAACTGTACTTTCGAAGACAGCATCATGCTCTTTTATAATCCGATTCATCATGAGCCGAATGACGCTGATCAAGCAAAGAAATATACTCAAGTGGTTGGAGTTTGTTTTGCATATGATATAAATGCGGGGAGTAATTTGGATAACAAACTTGGCAAAATGGTGAAGATGGCGAATGTATCAAAACCGGTAAAGAGAAGGTTGGAGCCTGAAATTACCAAAGAGCAGAAGAAACAGCTCAGAATAAAGTTGTTGAACAAAGCCATGGACGAAGATAGAAGACGATCCAATCAATAGTCGAGGGGGAGTTTGTAGATGCGTTTTGCGACTAGTGATTGGATGTTAACATATGTTAGAGATGCTGATGGATAGAATGTAGAATCAGACTGGTCGAAGGTAAGCAGAAGTGGGCGAAGGTAGAAGTCAATTGGGCGAACGTGGAATAGACCTTGACTGAAGATGTAGGTTCGTACCCTTAACTGGGCGAATGTGGAAGAAGTCCACATTCGACCAAAGTATATGGGCGAACGTGCAGACATTATAAATAGAAGTTGTGTTTTTGTAATATAGAGAGTTTTAGAAAGTGTGTGTTTAGAGGTCAGGTTCCTGGTTTGTTTGAGAGTGTCTGTATTTGATCTAGATTAACTATAGAATCATTGTAATCAAGTTTATGAAAAAGTTAATCTATGAAAAGCTTTGAAAATGATGTTGATTGTGTTTTGATTTGAGTTTTATCAGTTTTGTTCAAAGCTAGGGTTTCCGCACCTGGTTTTGTAACTTGTATGATCAAATAATCCTGTTTTAGTCAAAATCTTTCGCTCACAATCAATCAATTCCATCTCTTCTTTATCAATCTGTGCGTAGTCTTCATTGGTTAAGTTGTTA
Organism: Ambrosia artemisiifolia; assembly: GCA_032199755.1. NCBI lineage: Eukaryota > Viridiplantae > Streptophyta > Magnoliopsida > Asterales > Asteraceae > Ambrosia > Ambrosia artemisiifolia. Next base: position 19,431,100 of record CM063512.1, read on the forward strand.
TTCCCAATTTGACTAGCAACTAATCCATTGTAAGATGAAACCATTGCAGAAACTAGTGCAATATGTTGCTGAGCAACTTCAACCGTCACATTTCCCAAGTTAGAAGTCTCCAAAACCACTGGTTTTTGATTAGGTTGAGTAACTTGGTTCATTGGTTGTTGAGATTGGCTAGCAGTATAGAAAGCTGCTTGTTGCATTGGGGAGAATGGTGGAATGTAGGAATTGATGTATTGTTGTTGTGGTGGTGGTGGTGTGTATGATGGTTGTGAGTAAGATGAAGTTTGTGCCATGTAGTTTATAGTAGGTTTTGGTGGTTCCATAACATTTGAAATGCAAGCAACATGTGGTGCTACTACTCCTGAACTTGAGTTACTAACAGGAACTGAAGTGCCTCCAAAGTATAAGCTAGGATTCTGAGGAATCTGTGATCTTCTAGCTTTCCTCTTCTCTTCCATTTCTTTGTTTTCCAGCCTCTGTATAAACTCTTGAATAGTCCAGTATTGGTATGCATCCTTCTCCCTAAGAACTTCCACATGTTGATCCCAGTAAGGTGGTAGAGCATCTGCAAACTTATCCACCAAAGCTTTCATAGGAATCTGTATACCATAACTTGACAATTCAGTTAGCAAATGACTATATCTAGGAGTTAATTCTTTTAAAGTTTCATTGCCAATATAAGAAAAATTCTCAAACTCCTTTCGTAATTCATCCATCCTTAAGCTTCTAGTTTTCTCATTCCCATCATGCCTCCTTTTAAGCACATCCCACAATTGTTTAGACGTGGTGCAAGTCCCAAATTGATGCAACAGATCATTTGTGATTGCCTGAGTCAATTGGGAAAAGGCTTTCTTCTCCACAGCAAACTTCTTTTTCTCCTCTTCAGATATACTCTCCAATGGAACTGGTTCACCTGTATTCTCCAAAACTGGTGCTGTGTAACCTCTAGCAATCATACTCCATGCCTCTGCACCCTCCACTCCCATGCCTTCCAAGTGAATCTTGAACTTGTTCTGCCACTGGTTATATTCTTGTATCTCCATGAGCTTAGGTGGTCGATTCCCGCTACCTGAAGATAAGTCATTTATTAGTGTAGAAATAGCATTTGTGGTTTGAGTGTTTACCACTGCTGCTGCTACTCCCCAGTAGTCAGGTTGTGGTGTTGGAGGTGCCACACTTTGAGGCATCGAGCTAGTCATCGCCATGTAGTTAATCGGTTGCGAAGACTGTGTGCTCGTCTTTTGTGCTGCCACCGTCCATGGGTCCATCACTTGCTGTTGTGGTTGTGTCGTTGCTGGTCTTGGAGTAGTCGGAAAATTCCACATGATCACGAACTTCGAAAAATTCAACACTTAGAAAATTTTCCAAAACTTAGTTCTAGGTTCGCCCGTTTTTCCTTACTTTCGTCCCTTTCTGGTTCAGATTCGCTTAAACAGTACTCACCCGAAAGTAAAACTTCACCAGAAAGTAAAACACACTAACACACTTTCACTTCGCCCAAACTGGTTCAGGTTCGACCAATAATTTTCCACTTTCGCCCGCCCGATCAATCGAAGGTGAAAAATTGTACCCGAAAGTGAACAGTTCAACCAAGAAATTCCAGGTTCGCCCAAAAATCACTCAGGTTCGACCAAAAACGACTCAGGTTCGCCCAAACCTGTTCAGGTTCGCCCACTAAGTTCCAGGTTCGCCCATTTCAGGTTTGAAAAACGGTTACACTTTGAAAAACGGTTACACTTTGAAAAACGGTTATTTTGATCTCTGATTTTCAAAAGTTTGTGGATTTGAATGATCTTAATCAGGTTTTGATTCGGAATTGATTTGGAACAACTTTAATTCTTGGAATTTTAGATTTTAACCACAAAATCAACTTCAAATCAATCAAAAACACTCAAAAACCATTTTCATTCAAAAACAGATGTATTTTGATCAAAATTAGGTCCAAATCAGCTCTGAGTTTATCAAATTTGTTGTTGTATGATCCTTATAGTTCTGATACCACTTTGTGAGCGAAAGATTTTGACTAAAACAGGATTAATTGATCATACAAGTCACAAAACCAGGTGCGGAAACCCTAGCTTTGAACAAACAGATTAAACTCTAATCAAAACACAATCAACATCATTTTCAAAGCTTTTTCATAGATTAACTTGTTCAAATACTTGATTACAATCACACTTTAGTTAATCTAGAACACTTAGACACTTTCTCAAAATAACCTGGAACCTAACCTGAACACACACACAAAACTGAAACTCTCTATAAATCACAAATACACAAAATCTATATATAGGCTCTGCACGTTCGCCCAGTTGATGTGGTCGAATGTGGAATTCTTCCACATTCGCCCACTTTATGGTACGAACTTGTTCTTCAGATCAGTTCCATTCTACCTTCGCCCATTCAACTTCTACATTCGCCCACTTATACTTACATTCGCCCAGACTATTTCCACATTCTACCCATCAGCATCTCTTAACATATGTTAACATGTAGATCCAATCACTAGTCGCAATACGTGCATCTACAAACTCCCCCTCGACTATTGATTGGATCGTCTTCTGTCTTCGTCCATTGCTTTGTTCAACAATTTAATTCTGAGCTGTTTCTTTTGCTCTTTGGTCATTTCAGGCTCCAACTTTCTCTTCACTGGTTTTAATACATTCGCCATCTTCACCATTTTTCCAAGTTTATTATCCAAGTTACTCCCCGAGTTTATATCGTATGCAAAACAAACTCCTATAACCTGAGTATACTTCTTAGCTTGATCAGCGTCATTCGGCTCATGATGAATCGGATTGTAGAAAAGCATGATGATGTCTTCAAAAGTACAGTTTATCAACCACATAGGATCAAATACATGAACATGCTTGTATTTGTCCTTCCCATCTCTCAAAACTATCACTGCTTCAGCCTTCCTCCAATCATAATACCAGAATATAAAGTCAGCACTGAAATGTTGTGGCATGGGCATCAAAGGTATTTTCCTCATCACTTCAGGTGCTTTGTAAATCAAAGTAACCCTTTTCAGCTTGGTTTTAGGATCAATATCCCTATGAACTTTCCTTCTGGGATATTGAGGCTTGAATCTATTCCATTTCGTTCTACTCTCCCAAACCAACTTATCTGCACACCAACCGACATGAGTATTGTTTACTGAAGCTCCAGACATAGGGAATCTGCATAGATCTCTGACCGCCCAATACGGTAGAGTTAGCAAATCAATGAATCTGTAGAAGTACAGAATTCCTGATTCCCATTTGGCAGCTAAACACTTCAGTCTGCTCAAATATGTCCACCCGAGAGCTCTGCCTTTAAACTTAGCATTATGGAATCTATAGAAACTTCCTTGAGCTTCAGGCTTCGGTCGGTTTTCATCCATTTCTCTCAACTTCTTCAAGTAAGTCTTCAACTCATCAGTCTGACTTGAAGATTCTTGCTTATCAGCTCCAAACACCTTCTCAACAAACTCTGCACTCCTTTTCTTTGCCTTCTTCTTTGCTGAAGTGTTCGGAATCTCAGTAAAGTCAGGAAATATCACATCTTCATCAGTCTGTCTGAAGTACTGTGGATATTCCTCATGAGTTATATCTTTAATTTCCACTTCATCAAATTCAGGAGTATTCTTATCATCTGAGTGATTTCCAATATCCTTTTCAGGAATATCTGGAATCGACTCATCCACTACAAACTCCTCAAATGTTTTCCCTACTTTCTGTGCAAGGCCATCAAGAATTTCCTTTGCCACAGCAGCAGGTACTTCACCTTCTTCAAGATCAGGATCGTTGTATTCCAGTTCATATCTCATATCATCCGTCTGGAATATCTCAGCAAAACGTCCTGTGAACTCAATCGTCCATTCTCTTCTTTCCAACATATCTCTGTAAACATTCTTTGCATCGTCACTCAGAGATCTCACCTTTTCGTTCCAGAAGATACTTTCATCTGAATCTGTGTTCTCTCCTTTCTTCTTCTTAGAACTTGATTCTCCAGCATCTTTCTTCTTCGGTGTTCTCTTCTCAAAAGTAAATTTGGAAGTGTCATCTCCTCCTTCATCATTATCACTATCATCACTACTATCATCATCTTTCTGACTCCCAGACCCTTCTGCATCATCATCATCATCTTTCTTACTATCCTCATCATCACTTTTCTCTGATTCTTCATCTTCTTCATCATCATCTTTTTCTTTATCTGAATCAGAAGGCTCAAAGTCAACTTGCTCTTCTTCTTTCTCCTTATCTTCTTCACCATCCTTCAACTTGGGTGCAACATTGTACAAATCATCAATCAAATCACTAAGGCGTTTGTTCTCAGCCTTTAGCTCTTTGTTATCCTCCTTGATTGCTTTTATTCTGTTCTTGTTCCTAGAACATTTAGCCTCAAGCTTCTTATTCTTTGCTTCAAGCTTCTTAACTTTCTCATCAATCTCATCTTGATTCGACTTTGAAGCAACCACAATCTGAAGCATTTTCTCTTCATTCTGCTTAAACTTGGCAATCTCAGCTTGTTGAGCAACTATCATCTTCATCATCTCATCCATTTTCTTATTCACCTGCTTCATCACGTCATCAGCAACAGTGACTTTCTTGGATTTAGATGGCTCAACTTCTGTTTCTTTTTCCTTCTGAGGCTTTCTAAACATGTCTAACACATTATCCAGTGCAATGTTAAATTGATCCACTGGTAATTGCTCAGCCTCCTTTGTCTTTTTCTGCTTCTTAGATACTGGTGAAGACAGCTTTGATGATGTACCAGCATCGGGTACTCTTTTTCCTTTCAAAAGTTGGGCAATCTCTTTCTCCCTCAACTGTTTAGTACTTGTCTTCTTTGCCATTGTTTTGTGCTTTGGTTTTGGCAAGTTTACTACAACAGTTTCTCCAGCATTAAGTTCATCCATATCAACGCCTAAACCTTCATCTTCAACATTCACAGACTTCTTACTCTGCTCAGCTTCTTCAATCGTCTTGTTCAGTGATTCAGACTCACCAACCATAGTGGCCTTACGTTTGGTGGTCCTAACGTTTTCAACATCCGAATCCCACTGTTCCTCTTCCTCAGTTTCCTCTGAATCAACAGATTCTTCATCAACCAAACCTGTACCCTTCTTTGCAATTGGAATATGTCTGTCTGTAACTTCCTAAGCGTATAAAACAAATACAAAAAGAAAGCTTTGATACCACAAATGGTGTATAAGGAAATATGTAAAACAAGCAACCGATACTATCATCAGTGTTATAGACAAATATAGCTACTTGCGTGAACAATTGGTTTCCAAAAATTCTACCTTTTAATGTATAGTTCTTAGACATTGGGGTGTGGTCATCGGGGAGGGGGTCGGTGACCGCCACCTCAGCAGCCCACCGACGGGAACACCCCCCATCCTTTGGATTTTGGTGCAAAAGGGGAGATTCCCCCGTCCAAATTTGTTTGTCCTTTTCTTCTTTTTCTTATATATAAGATAATAAAAAAATAGAAGGGGGAAGAAGGTGGAATCATTTCCATCAAAAGGGGGAGGGAAGGGGAAAGCAAGATTTAGCAACTGTACGCAAAGCTTTCAATCGAATTGAAAAAAAAGATTTAATCAAATTGAAAAACAAGATTTAGCTAACCTGTACGCAACTGTAGATAGTTAAATCCAACAATTGTACGCAAAGCTTTCAATCAAATTGAAAAACAGGATTTAATCGAATTGAAAAACAAGATTCAGCAAACCTGTATGCAACTGTAGATAGTTAAACCCGACAACTGTATGCAAAGCTTTCAATCGAATTGAAAAACAAGATTTAGCAAACTTGTGAATATGAGCGCCTTATGTGATTTGAGATGCAGTGGTGTTTGACGGCATACGGGGACAAGTGCCAACATATGGGAATGGGCGAATAGGAACGATGGAGTTAGGAGGTTGTATGTAGCCTAACTCACACCCCACATCCTATATTCCTATCTTTTAAATAAAAATTATCAACGTGTGTTAGTAGGTACTTAACATGTCAACAAGTCTTTAATGTGTTTAGACACCGAAATTAACAAGTCTTATCATGTGAACTTGTTTAAGACACGAAACCTATTAAGATCAAACAGAAAACTTGTTAAGATCATGTAGATTCATGTCGTGTTATCGTGCTCATTTATGAAAATTGCTAGCCCTATTGGTATACCCTATCTATATCTTACGGGTTTGGTCACTTCCAGTTTCAAGTATAGAATAGCCAGATACCAAAAACTGGTTACAGGTTTCCTTACCTGGTGCGGTTTTTGTGCACCTTTTGTGCACCTCAACTCAAAACGAACATAAGAAAAGGGCCAAACGTATACAAATGACTTAGATATTTGCGTTATATGTTGAATTGTTGATAGGGGTGAGCATTTTATGGTTTGAACGCACGAGAACTTTTGACCCGACCTGCGAGAACCATGGACCCGAACCATTTTAAATATGTGGGTCGATTTCCGGCTATAGATTTATATGAATTATCAGTTCCAACCGAGTCGGGTCAGTTCCAAACCCATGGTTCTAATATAAGAACCACTAGAATTGTTTGTATTTTAGTTAGAATATGACTTCTAAATAGATTGATAATGTATAAAATGTGAGCGAAAGATTTTGACTAAAACAGGATTAATTGATCATACAAGTCACAAAACCAGGTGCGGAAACCCTAGCTTTGAACAAACAGATAAAACTCTAATCAAAACACAATCAACATCATTTTCAAAGCTTTTTCATAGATTAACTTGTTAAAATACTTGATTACAATCACACTTTAGTTAATCTAGAACACTTAGACACTTTCTCAAAATAACCTGGAACCTAACCTGAACACACACACAAAACTGAAACTCTCTATAAATCACAAATACACAAAATCTATATATAGGCTCTGCACGTTCGCCCAGTTGATGTGGTCGAATGTGGAATTCTTCCACATTCGCCCACTTTATGGTACGAACTTGTTCTTCAGATCAGTTCCATTCTACCTTCGCCCATTCAACTTCTACATTCGCCCACTTATACTTACATTCGCCCAGACTATTTCCACATTCTACCCATCAGCATCTCTTAACATATGTTAACATGTAGATCCAATCACTAGTCGCAATACGTGCATCTACATAAAAAAACTACAATTTATAAAAATGATCCAATAGATATGTATTGTTAACGCAAAAAATAAAAAAAAAAATACTCTTTTTCAGTCTTTTCATTATTCTTTTTTACGTGTTATTGTAATCGATTTCATCTAATCTTAATACAATATTAAAAAATATTATTTATAAGAATAACAATGTATTTTTGTGAAATTCTTTTTGCTTGATGTATATGTATTTATGCGATACATCTATATCTATATACCTTAGTAAAGAAATTCGATGGATAGATAGGTAATTTTACATCAACTTTAAGATGGCATACCAAGAGCCATAGTGTAATTCCCTAATATTTTTACTAAATTCTTCCATTTATACCCTTATTGTACAACTTTTGCGGCCAATAGTATAAACCACTAATGCAATAGGAAAATTAACCCAACCCATGGACCTTGAAACCTTAGCATTCAACTCATCCCTTCATCAATGGCCCCCTTGAATGGTATAATAAATGTGAGTAATATCTTTTTTGATTAAAGCATTCATTGTGTTTTGAAACCTTTTGAATGAAATTGAATCATCTATTATATTCATAATATTGTTATTGTGCTTAATGGCAGTAATAGAACTCTTCTTTAATTCTAGTTTATCAAGCTTCCACTATATATAATTCTTCATTGCTTAAAGATGTCATGGCATGGATTAATACGCATATAACTTGAATCCATGGTGTTTTCTTATCAATTTTTATCCACCAACTTGTATATTTGATCTTTACTGCATGAAGTAATTAGTGTTTTATGTATATCATCAATCTCTTTAGTTTTGAAAAAAGTGTTCATAATATGTTGCAACTTGCAAGTGGCATCTCAAGTTAGTCCACGACAAGTGGTTTAACAAGTAGTCCTTATTTTTCCTTGTATCTTGTATTATTTGATTGATGATATGGATTAACTGTGTGTTCTGATATGTAATGATAGTACTAATATGGAGTAAATCAACTTAAATCACATCCAAAAATGTATGAAGGATATGTGCGTATGACATAGAGTGACTACTTTAAAAGAATTTCCATGTATGCCACGAACATCTATTTTTGCAATTTTTATTTACTGTTTAAATTTATATTCATAAGACTTATCCTTTTTATAAGAGTTGAGAGTGGGGAGATCATGTTATCTTATGCAGATTCTGTAACCTATTCATCTCTTTGGCTAAATTATTGATTAAAATTTAAAACAAACTTTTCTTAATTCTTTCTTGCAGTAATGGGTTAAAATTTTTGTTCTGTCCTTGTTCAAAGATACATGTTTGATTCAGATTCTTCCGAAAGTGTAGAAATCGAAACGGGGTATGTTAGGATCTTTAATTTTATAAAAAGTGTTATTTTATTTATCCTCAATATATAGTTTCAATAACTAGCATTGTATTTATATGTGCTATCAATTTTGTATCTTTTGCAGTTATTTTCATGATCTTTTAGGCTGAGCTGCTCGACAACTCGATTTATCTTGAAGGAGTATGTTGTACAGTCTTTGATATAGTTTTTGTATTATTAAGAACCAGATTGATACCAGATAAAATAAAATTCATATTAGGATTTGGGTCTTAGCTTATATGTAACATATTAATTAGTGTGTAAAATAATGCTATATAACTATTCTTTTATCGTCAAATATTTAAATATGTATACACACATAAATCGTTTTGACCCGCTTCCTAACCCGACTGACCCGACTTATTTGGGAATTAAGTAAATCATTACTATTTGGGAATTAAGTAAATCATTACTCAGTCATTTCATAATTCAGTAATAATTCAAAACTTGTTTGAATATGTATTGCAAACCGACGAGAAGTTATAACAATTTTTTTTGTATGTTTTCAATTTGGTTGATGTCTTTGTGATTATTTTAGCCAAGTTGTCGCCACCTGTATACAAAAAAAGAGTTACAAGGTGGAATTTTAAACATAAGCATCAGGTGTATCTCATTTGATTGATATAATTTGTAGTTTCATAAATTAATTTATGGAAAAATTATAGAAATTGTCCTTTATGTTTACCTATTTTTTCAGTAGATGTCCTTAAACTTCAAAAGTGATGATAATCGTCCTATATGTTTTAAAATCTTTCAAGTCTCGTCCTTTAGTACTAACGTGGTTAGATTTTCTGGTTAAGTCAAGTCACGTGAAGGGCACATGAGGGTATTATTGACATTTCACCCCCTCTTTTGATTTCCCCCCTTTTAAAACCCTTCCCTGATATCAACATTAACCTCAATCAAATACCTTCTAAACAAATTAAACCCTAAACTTTCATCCCTCAATTCCACTCGAAAAACACTGAATCTATGGCGAATGATCAAGATAGAACACAAGGATGGTTTATTCGTGAACCAGATGATGATGATTACGAACCATATTGTAAGTCTCTGACCCTAGTAAACTCTAGTTTTCTTTACCTAAAAAGATCAAATTTTTAAAAAAAATTGAATTTTTTTTGTTGTTTGCAGATGATATGCCTAATCTGTTCACCATACGGCTTCATCATGGTGGAATGTTAACCAAGAGTCCAGGGCGTACTTATGAAAGGGGTAGGATCGACTTTGTGGACTACATTGACATCGATCTTCTATCAATGCATGAAATTTCAGACATGATAAATTTGTTAGGTTATTCTAGTGTTGATGCTATATACTACTGTTTCCAAAATCCTCAGAAGAATTTAGACGATGGATTAGAGGATTTAAGTTCTGATCAAGATGTTTTGAACTTATCCAAACATGTGGAAAAGCATAAGATAATCAATGTCTATAGTATTCATGGTTTAGAAAACATTAATGACTTTTTGTTGTCACCTAGTAAACCTAGGACTATTACCATTGAAGAAATAGATGAAACTGGACCTTATGCAATAGTCCCTGCAAAGTTAAAGGTTATAAGAAACCTTAATGTAGGCCAATCTTCTAAGGTTGATGGTGGGCAGTTTAGTGGTGTTACTCAAAATGCTGATGCTGGAGATTCGGCTAAGGTTGGTAGGTGTAGTGTAACTGAATTGGAGGTTGATCAGGATATGTTTTTATTTGATAATGGACCTATAGTTGATGAGGAAGTTATAGTAGGTGATGGGAGTGATAAGGAGGAAGCACATGATAATGAAGACAGTGACTCAGACTACATAGTTGATGAAAACAATGTGATGCCTGATCATGAAGTAGATATGAGTGATTACAGAATGCATGTTGACTATGACTAAGACAAATCCATTAGAGTTTCAATGCCCCTGGCAGCTTTTAGTATCTAAAGTTAAAAAGGATGAATCATGGGTGGTTAAAACTTTAGTTGAGGAACATAAATGTGTTCAGACCAGAAAGATTACAGCTTGCACATCTACATAATCTCAACAACTCTTAGATCAGATTGAGGAAAATCCAGATTTTCCTGTTAAAGCTGTTCAAGAACAGTTTCAAAGGAAATACGAACTTCGGATCTCTAGGATGAAAGCATATAGGGCTAAGTCACAAGCAAAGAAGATGGTGGAAGGGGATTACACATCACAGTATGCTATGTTGAGGGATTATGTGTTGGAGTTGAAAGATAAAAACCCAGGTACTACTGTTAAAATAGAAGTTGAAAGAGATACTGATACAACTGAAAATACAAGAAAGTTCAAAAGGATATATGTTTGTTTGGGTGCTTTGAAAGAGGGTTTTAAGGCAATAGGTAGGGATTTTCTTGGTCTAGATGGTACTTTCATGAAAGGGCCTTATCCTGGCCAGATCTTAAGTGCAGTGGGTGTTGACCCTAACAATGGTATATATCCAGTTTGTTATGCAATAGTAGAAGCAAAAAATTACAATGCTTGGTTATGGTTTTTGGATCTGTTGGGTGATGACTTAGACTTGGGTAGAAACTCAAACTTCACTTTCATCAGTGATAGGCAAAAGGTAACCCTTTTTTACATAGTTAATGATTATTATTTACATACTTATTAATGACATAACACTTGTTTACATGTTTACTAGGGCCTACTTCCTGCACTTTCAAGGTTGTATCCTTGTGCTGAGCACAGGTACTGTCTTAGGCACATTCATGAGAATATGAAGCCAACATTCAGAGGCAAGCTTTATAAAGATTTACTGTGGAAATGTGCTAGTGCAACAACTATACCAGAGTTTACTACTGCCATGAATGAGTTAAAGTCTGTGAACAAGGCAACACATTTGTGGTTGTCCAAAATCCCACCTCTGCACTAGAGTAGGTCTCAGGTCATAACCAAAGGACTTGTAAGGGCCAGACTGAGAAGGTGCAAAAGGTTCAAGGTAAGAAGGCTGGGAAAAGGGGAAGAAAAAAGAAGGCTGATGTGGGAGTGCAGGGTAACAATGACAAGGGGCAGGGTTAATTTTTAGTTTTGGAAGTGTTTTAGACAATGTTGATGGTATTTAATGTGTTTTGCATGTTTTCAGACATTATGTATGGTCTTATCTATGGTCTTTTATGTGTTCTGGATAATATTTATGTTTTGTTTAATATGGTATGTACTGAATCTATGGTATTTGGATGTTTATGTATGAATTAACTGTTTTGTTATCCATTTATGGTTGTTTAATATGGTTGTGCAGGCTTGTCTAATTATCAAAACCATTTAACCCATTTGGTTGTTTAATATGTTTTGTCAAAACTGTCCAAATATCAAAACCATTTGACCCATTTGGTAGTTTAATATGGTTGTCAAAACTGTCCATTATCAATCCTGACCCTTTTGACCCATTATCAAAACCTGACCATTTGACCCACTATCAAAACCTGACCATTTGACCCATTATCAAAACATGTCCATTAACCCATTATCAACTCATGTACATCTGCATATTAATACTAAAATGTGCATTATATGCACTTTCATTTCCACAAAAGATTGTTACAAAACAGGTCTGCTGATACATTAACATGGCTAATCATTCCATTAACTGCTTCATATACTACTACTACTAATACATACACTACTAATACATTATCAAAAACACCACAAATCCTATCCAACTCATAATCAGGAGCCTTTTCAGTTTGATAGCATCATCCATACTAGCTTTGACCTTCTGCTGAAGCTTGTTGTTTGCAACTATCAGATTGTTGTTACTCACTTCCAAATTGTTTTTGGATCTTAACAAACCAGGTATGATGTCCACACATCTTTGGCAGTTGTCTTCACACCACCCAATAAATCTACATCTGGAACTCTAATTTAAACATACAACATTGTATCAGAAATCGATGTAGATGGAACCCTAATTTAAACATACAACACCACCCAATTACCTGATCAGGACATGCATAGAACCGGCGACGTGGGTTTCTATCAGTCCAGGATGTGAGAATGATTGCTTGTTTACCACATTCACAGAACACTGGCCTCGTCATCTGATCGTTTGAGGATGGAACCCTAATTTGGTCGAATTGGGTAAAAGGTGTATCAGGGAAGGGTTTTAAAAGGGGGGAAATCAAAAGAGGAAGTGAAATGTCAATAGTACCCTCATGTGCCCTTCACGTGACTTAACTTAACTAGAAAATCTAACCACGTTAGTGCTAAAGGACGAGACTTGAAAGATTTTAAAACATATAGGACGATTCTCATCACTTTTGAAGTTTAAGGACATCTACTGAAAAAATAGGTAAACATAAAGGACGATTTCTGTAATTTTTCCTTAATTTATTTACTTTTATTCATAAACTCTAAAGCAAATAAATTATCTACATGTACAACACTAATTCTTTGTTCTGTGAAGGTGAATAGGATGGTCTTAAATTGTTTCAGTAAATCAGCATGGCCATGACATTATATAATAGTTATATGGACGTAGATGTGTACTTTGGTTTTAAATGTTAACTATGATTTTGGGTTGTAATAAACTAAACCGATAGGTTGGGTGGGCAGCTCGGTTGCAGCGACAACTTTTAGCAATTTCACCATCGACAAGTGTTAGCAATTTGGCGCTATTCAATGACTTCCAAAATATCTAGGTCGTTTAAATTATGCGGTTGGTTAAAATTTGTCATGCATACAATATTAAGTAGTTTATAATTTTAATAGTAATTTTTTATTTAAGAGAGACATGTAAGGCTTATGACATAGACTATAGTGATGCACCTAATTAATTTTTACACTTGCTAATTTCCAACATGTAATGAATATGTTCCAAATGACAGTATTAAAGTTTAGATATTGTGAGGTTTATTCATAAGGAACAAATCATAGTGAGTGTCCTACATCATCATCTTCTCTCACTTGTGTTCTTTGTTTCCATGCCGAGTTTGATTGGATTTTTTGGCTAGGTTGGTGTACTTTTGAAAAATATTGCTATTCAGATGGGTGCATATGTTGAGAACGTTAGTTATGTGTAAGTATTATTGGAATTCGTAAGATGGTTAGGGTTATTTTGTATGTACACACACGTAACTTTGTTTATCCATATGCATGTGCTCATATGAGATAGATAAAATAAAAACAACTGCAAATGACTATTGTAAGTTTTTTTAACATCCACTGGCATCAAAATTAACACATATGGTATACATGTATTCATCTATTAAATTGATTTGATTGTAAAGACACTAGTTTAGTTTTGGATGTATATTTTGTATGTTGTTAAAGCAATTTGAATCATAGATCACTTGAACTAATATATAAAATCACATGCATACAATTCAGCCCTTTATTCATTAACGATTCCAGTCATTCATACATCAATTCTACATACCCGCGGTAACGCGCGGATATTCCTAGTAGTTACATAATATATTTATTATATCCAAATTTAAAGTAAATATTTATATATGTTGCTCTGATGTGTGTGTGTGTGTGAAGTGTGTATTTGTGATTTATATGTAACACATTCGTATAATGTTTCGAGTGATGAAAATGATAAAAGTGTCACGAAAACATAAGTTGAGAAACGAAAAATGAATTAAAAAGGAAACTCGTGGGCTATTGTTAGAACCATATGGATGAATTAAATTAAAAAGTTCTAGAGGGTCAGACCCTTTACCCACCCCATCAGAACCTTTAGGATGCGGAACCAGATAGTCTTGGTTCGATTCGTGATTCCTAATTTCAACAATAAAAAGGGTATATAGTTCTGGTGGATGTGGGTCGGGCCAGGTTGGTTTCGTCCACCTGTTAAGGTCGTGTAGGTTCACGCCGTGTTATCGTGCCCATTTATCAAATTGCCAGCCCCACTGGTATTATACTAGCCCTAAATGAGTCTATAATCAACCTAAAACATCCTAAACTAACCCTAAAAAATCCTAAAACATTATTAAAACTCCTAAAAATGTATTTTTATACCGTGTGTCTCACTTTTAAAAACTATTGCTTTTTAAGTGCCTTGCACTAAAGCACCAGACTCACCCTTAGGGCCTTGAGTGCGCCTTGCACCTTTAACAACTATGGGTAAGGTCAGTTCCGGTTTCAAGTATAGAATACCGAGATACAAAAATCTGGTTCCAGGTTTCCTTACCTGGTACGGCTTTTGTGCACCTGTTGTGCACCTTGACTCGGAACGGGCATAAGAAAAGGGCCAAGACATATACAAATGGACTTTGATACTTGCGTCATATGTTGAATTGTTGAAACACCCTTGGGCCAAAATTATAAGCTTGGTATGTAACAAAAACAATCTAATAATTACGCTCAGTTTGCCCAATATTTGTTGGCTGTTGACAAATTAAAAGCCCATTTGACTATTACACGGTAGAGTATAGATAGGGCTAAAGCTCACATGTTGAATTGGATTAGACCGAAGCCCATATTTAGGCTTAAAACAAACGGCATGTATACGTAGAGGACTAGAGGTGCACAACCCAGTGAATTTTTTTTTTTGGCAGAACAAAATCGGTTTTATTGTTTTAAAACCGGTTAAGGTCAAGTCAGTCAAGGGCAAAATCGGATCAGCATAAATTATTTTGGCTTAAAAATAGGTTTCTAAACGAAAACCATACAAGATCGGATCTGTTTGAAGCTAGGTTCAACGTATTGTTTAACCAATAGTTTCCCAAACCAGATTGAAAATACATAGATTTAAACCCGTTTCAAACTGGCGGATCAAATTGACTCCAAACTAGTTTCATCCGAATTGGTTTTCAAATCAAATTCGGATCGTTTAAGATCCAGATGCTATTTTGTTTTGAAACTCAACATAGACGTCATATCATCATCATCATCATCATACCCAGTTAATCCCACCAATAGCAAAAGCTAAGGTAGGGTCTGATGAGGGTAAGATGTAGACAGCCTTACCTCTACCCCGTGGGAATAGAGAGGCTGCTTCCAGTGAGACCCCCGGCTCGATAGTGGTGTTGTATCAAGCCTTGGACATAAGGCGCATATCACTTAGCAATTGGGACAAACCCGATTGGTGCATGTAGCCCCTTGTCTTTGGGCTATCAACGTCATCACATGATGCATGATTAACCGTCAGTCATTTTTAACGTTATTTTCACAAAATCAGTAAAATAATGTTAAAATTAGTGCAACCGTATTTAATATTTCTATTTTTCTAAATACTACAAGGAAACTAGGAAACTGAAGTAAAGACACTCTTCAAATAGACTTTTAAGTCTGGTAAATCTGTACGTATTACATATATAATTTGGACCAGTTGAGTATCTATTTTTCTATTGGTTGAATATTTTAAATAAAGTGAATAACTATGAACTAAAAACTTGTTTTATGAGAAAATCTTCTTAATATCTAGCTATATTTGTTCTCCATTTCTATGTGTCAACTATACATGGACACAATCATTTATGCTGATCCATAGATTCTACGTATTTGCAAGTCTCGTATTTTTCGGTCAAATGCATCGATGTTATATCTATACAAAAAAAATATATAGGAAAGCTATGAAGATGATATGACATTCATTGGTGTCACCCCCCCCCCCCCCCCCCCCTCACTTGACTGTGTTGAGAATTAAAAAAAAAATCACATATAAAAGATTTCTCCTCCCAAAAACCCTAAAAGGTTTCTCCTCTCCATTCTTCCACAGCCACCTTCCTCCTCCTCTCCCATACTGGCGACCTCCCTCCTTCTCTCCCGCCACCAGCGACATCCCTCCTCTTCTCCACCCAGTCGGCCCTCCCCCTTGTGTCTCCACTTGCCACCATTGCCTCTCCCTCTCGTGTCTCCAGTCTCCACCGTCGCCTCTCCCTCTGTCTCCTCCCTCTCGTCGTCCCTCCTTCCTCTTCGTCTCCACCGGCCACCAATCTCGCCATTCGTCCCGACCACACCTCCTCCCTCTCCGATTGTTAGTGTCAATTATAACCAAGCGTAGGAAACCCTCTAATTCTGCTGTAAGATCTTATTTAATAACATACATAAGTAACTTTAGTTTTTTTTTTAATAAAAAATACATAAAGTTTGGATTTCTGATGTGTATGCTGTTATATATGGTGGGGCTGTTTGATGTTGCTTCGTATGCTTTTATGGTGGAGGTGAAGCACGGAGCCGTTATGTATAGTGGAGGTGAATCACAAAGGTTATAAGCATCTCCTTCGTTTTTCTTTTTGATTTTTTGTTGACCTAATCGATGCTAATCATATGATTATTATGCTTTCTGTTTCATGTAGGAGCACCTATCTTTATATGTTGGTGTGTATCGATGCTAATTGGTTGTTATTGATTTCATAAAAGGTTTAATTCAACGACACTCCTTATTTCCTTATTTTCGTGACCTAATTTGAACCAAAAAGTTAAAGTTGATCCTGTATATTTTGGGTAACTTAGTGTGAGACAATGATGATTTGGATTGGTTGGATTCGCCTCCTAAGATGCCTGTTAACAAGGAGAGCAAAGCGAGAATTCAATTATTAAGGAGATGAGGTATAGTAGTTTAGCTAGATTTATGGCTTCCGCGTTTTAATCTTCTAAGAAATATACTCTTTTGTTAGTGTCAATTATAAAATTTCAATTCTGTATTTTTGTTATGTTAAGTTATGGTTCCTGTATTTCTATTTGGATTTGGTTTTTGATATTAGTTCAATAGTTTGCTAACTTATTTAACTCTAATTTATATTTTAATATTAATTATTAAGAAAGTTTAGTTTTTAATGACATGAGTTTGAATTAATATGTGGGTATTATATTATTACTTGGGCAGATTTTGTAGATTGGAAGATGGTTCTTGTGGATTTCAGGAATCATTGGCAATCAACTGGTGTATTGTGTTTACACCCGCCTCATGATATAGTTAATGCTGCTAATGATCTTGCTAATTTAGTTAAAACTTGAGATTGGAGTTGGCCTGATGTTTTAGGTGGGTGGTAAGGTGGCTTTGCAATATGCGTTGAGTTGTGCCGTGGCAATTATGGTAGCGTGGCTAAGTTGCCCAAACATGTATTTTCGTATGTAAGTTTGTATTAAGTAGCAGACAGCGTAGAAACATCCATCAATTTTGCTTACTGAAATGATATAGTTTGATGTGTTTGTACTCTTTAATTTGTTTATTAAGTTGTTGAAGTGCTTTATAGTGTAGACCATTTTCTTGAATTAGGAACTGTACTTAAACTTTGTGTTATATGTAAGGCTAGATAAAATTATTTTTTTTTGAACAGTAAACATCTATATATAAATATAGAGCCAGCAAGAAACTGGAGGGGAACAATACAAAAAGGAAACAACAGAAAAAACGAGGAGCCAACACAGCTAACCCGAACTACACCAAGTCAAAAACATCAAAAAGAACCCACTTATCCCACACTGGGGTCGGCCCACTAGCCCTGTGCGATAACCACAGGAACGTGTCTTCCTTAATCAATTCCAACGTCTTGTGCACCGGGAGGAAATTGTTCTCGAAAGTCTTCAAGTTTCTGGCATTCCAAATCCTCCAAGTAGTAGCCATCGCAATCATCATAATTATTTTCTTCCACCTTTTACTACCGATTTGCGCCTTCAAATAATCCATAAGCTCAGCAAGAGAGTGAAAATCTGCAGGCCAATAAACTTTAATCCAGGAAAGCACGTTCCACCAGATGCTTTTAGCGAATAAACAAGACACGAAAACATGGTCTGGGGTCTCCTCATCAAGATTGCACCTGTCGCATCTTAGGTTGCTGAGCTGAACTCCCCTTGCTACCAAAGCACTTTTAGCGGCCACACGACCCATGCATCCTCTCCAAACCAACAGATTCGCCTTCATGGGGGCCCAATTGTTCCGGTCAAAAGCTTCAGCGTTTCCATTACCTGCGCGGCGCTTTGCAAGTTCCATCCTCAAACAACGAACAGAGAACGGAACTCCCTCTTCATTCTTCCAAAACCACATGTCAAACCCACTTTTTAGGCTCTTATTGTGCAGCATCTCCAACAGGACCCGAACCTGATTCCACTCAGCCGTAGTAATAGTGTCGCGTTTCCACTTCCAACCCAAAACGTGCTTTCACCTCTGTAACTGATGTATTCAGCTACAGACCCATTCTGTTCAGCAGCCATACTATACAAAATAGGAAATAAATCCTTCAGCGGCTCAGTTCCAATCCACCTGTCTTTCCAGAACCGAGTTTTATACCCGTCACCCACATGAACCTGCAAACAATCATGAATGTTGAGGCCCACTTTAAGTAACTCGGTTTCCACACTGGACACGTCCTTCCAAACACCTGGCATATTTTTATTAAATGGAACCATCTTTACTTCAGTCCTCGTCTTATGAATCGCCGCAATAACGCGAGCCCAAAGTTGAGTCGGATCATTCCTAAAACGCCACCACCATTTGGCTAGCATCGTCAAATTGAAGTCCGAAATACTTCCTACTCCCCTCCTCCTAGCCCCTTCGGTTTCAGAATTTTATCCCAACTGACCCATCGAAGTTTACATCTTGAACCCGTTTTACCCCAAACAAAGTCTCTGCGGATACCCTCTAGCTTTTTAATAATAGAGATAGACGCTTTAAAAATGGACAGAAAGTAGCTTGGGAGACTCCCTAAAACAGATTTTGCTAGGGTGATACGACCGGCCAACGAGAGGGATTTAGCTTTCCAAGAGGACAATCGGCGATGGAACTTATCGACCACCGGCTTCCAAAATTTAGATAATTTCATGTTGGCTCCGATGGGAATTCCGAGATAGTTAAAAGGAAAGGAGTCGGTCCTGCAGTTGAGAGTTCGGCCAAACGAGTGACTTCATCATCCTCCACTCCGACCTCGAAAAGACAGCTCTTGTCTTGATTGACATTCAGCCCCGTGACCAAACTTAAACATCTCAACAATCTAGACAGGCTGCGCACGTTATCCTCACTCCATTCTCCCACGAATAACACGTCGTCGGCATAACGAGGTGGGAGATAACTGGACCGTTGTTGGGAGTTTGGCAGCCCTTGAAAAACCCAAGAGATACCGCTCTATTTACGAACATATTTAGAACCTCCATCGCCAAGATAAAAAGAAACGGGGAGAGAGGGTCACCTTGCCTTAAACCTCTCTTATAAGAGAATTCATTCGTGGGGGATTCGTTTACGAGAACCGACCCTTTCCCCGTTTCTAAACACGTTTTGACCCAATCAATCCATAAACTCGGGAAGCCCATATATTCCAAAGTACGAAAAAGAAATTTCCAATTGATCGTGTCATAGGCCTTTTAAAAATCAACCTTGAAAATAAGGAGTTTGTTTCGGCTACGCTTAAACCACGACACCAATTCACTGATTATGAGTGGATTGTCGATAATGTTTCTATTACCTACGAAATCCGATTGCGTAGGAGAAATTAAGTCGTCCAAGAGAGGTTTGAGTCGGTTTGCTAAAACTTTGGAAATAATTTTGAGGATCGAACCGACCAAAGAAATAGGCTGAAGTCCGTAACCTTCTGAGGCTCAGAAATCTTAGGGATCATGGCAACAAAGAACGCATTGCATCCTGGGTTGAGACGACCAGCAGAGTGGAGGTAATTCATCATATTCATCACGGGTTCTTCGAGACTCGACTAATAATACTTAAAAAATTTACGTGTAAATCCATCGGGTCCAGGGGCCTTACCACCATCGCAATCAAACACAACGGATTTAACTTCTTGGTTAGATAAAATTATTAAATCATCAACTTTTTGTTTGTTGGTAATTAATTTTAGGTTTGAGATTGTGTTTATTGCATCTGAATTTGAAACATTTTTTGCTCTTTTAGTCTCTTTCTTGGCATATGTGAAGTGGGTTAGGCTAATAAGCTATTAATCGTTTTTCCCGTTCTGTATTCTATGTCGTATATGTAGTTTCCTTACCAGTGGTTGTGGAACTTGATATAGAGATGTGGTAAGTTTTTGAATGGTTACAACTTCCAACTTAAGTGATTGTTTAGTTGATTAGGTTAGGAATTATAGGAGTCATTTGAATGTGAGAGATTAAAGAGATGTTATGAGTTTTTGAATAGTTACAGCTTACTTAAGTGATTGTTTAGCTCATTAGTGATTAGGTTTTAGGTTAGGGAATATGAGTTATTATTGATTAGAATATTATGGACATGCAATTATTGAGTGTGAGGGATTGGAGAGATGTGATTATGTTTGTACTTTGAGTAGGTCTTACCAACAATAAGTTTGAATTCGGTTGTATTGGTGTTAAATAACTCTAAGTAATTAAATGACTTTGGTAACTGGTAAGTTAAATTTAGGTTCACGATGGTTTGAATTAGAAGTTTTTATAGTTTGTTGGTTGTTGAGGGTTGATAGTAGGGGTAGAAAAGTGTTGACAGCTATGGAAGATTGTGAGTTTTAGTGTACGCTTTTGTATGATTTATTGAGATGGAAATAAAAAATGCATACATTGGACATCCTAAATCTTAATATTCGAACTAGAATCTGTGTATCCCGGGATGCTCCCGGGGTATAAGCCAGACTAATAATAAACTAATATAACTTTAGACACATGTTATTCATTAGAGTCTTTTATTTTCTCGTCCCTTTCTCCAACTTAACTATCGATACTTATTTTTTAATAAAAATATTATTTATCCTACTTAATTAAGGATATTTATCTTGTAATTAAGGATACTATTTGTCTCTACTTACTTAATCATCGATAATTATTTTTAATTATCGATGATTTTTTAGTTAATGATAGTTATTATATTATTAACCAAATAAATTTATTACAAAATTATTAATACTTTAAATAAACGTTTTTTTACTTAAAAACTTCATTAACTTCAAACTTATATTAGCTAAAATACTAAAAAATGAAAAACAATAAAGATAATTATTTTATAAGTGATATCTAAATTTTTTTAAATATTTGATGTGGTTTGATGGTAAATAATAGTAAATATACAATATGGTAAATAATTAAAAAAATAGGTGGCATTGAAAAATCACAGTTAATTCCCCTTTGAAAAAAAAATGTTTTAAAAACTAACTTATCAAATTTAATAACTATCATATCAGTGTTAATTTTTTTAAGAGTTAATAACCAAGATTGTCGCTGAGGTTCGGCCAGTTTTGTCACATCAGTCCAAAATCCAAACATTTTACATTTGGGTCCTTCAGTTTTACTTTTTTTTTTTGCCAAATTCGTCCCTGACTCTAACCCAATTAAATATTGTCGTTAAGTTGAGGGGCTTTTTTTGACTTTTTACCTACAAAATCAAAGGCATCTTAGACATTTTGTATACTTTATTTATTTTAAATTTTTATTTCTATTTATATTGTTAGCCTTTAAATACAATAAAAGAAATAAATAACCAAATCCTTTAAGTATAAACACACACACACACAACACTGAAGAAAGAGAGAGAGAAGTTGAGACAGAGAGAGAGAGAGAGAGAGAGACAGGGCAGAGAAGAAACTGGTGCCTCCATCACCACCTGACACGGTAGCGTACGACAGAAACCGAATGGTTAGGGTTTCGATTGAGGTTTCAGTTGGGTTAGGTGTTGTGCAGGTTAGGGTTTCGATTAGGTTAAGTGTTGTGCATGTTAGGGTTTCGATTGGGTTATGTGTTGTGCAGGTTAGGGTTTCGATTGGGTTAAGTGTTGTGCAGGTTAGGGTTTCGATTGTGCAGGTTAGGGTTATCAGACGATGGTGGTATACGACAGTCTTGGGTTCTGTGAGGATGAAGGTTGGAGGTTATGGTGGTGGCGGTGGTGGGTGGTCTAAGGAAAGAAGTAGAAGTAGATGGAGATTGAGAGTGGGTGGAGAGGTGGGACGGTGGTGGAGGAGAGACGATGGTGGTGGGTGTTTGATGGTGGCTGATATGGTGGTGGTGGTGGTGGTGGTAGGTGACTGAGTGGGACGGGTGGTAGTGGTGACTGAGTGGGACGGGTGGTAGTGGTGACTGAGTGTTTTATAAAAGAGAGACAAGAGAGACAAAGCTTAGAAAAGAGGTGGGTCTCAAACGATAAAAAATATTAAAAAATAAAGGGTCAGGTAAAAATACATAAATACCCATCAACTTAACAAGATACTTTAACTGAGTTAGTGTCAACGACGATTTTGGCTATTAACTCTTTTTTTAAATACATATCTTGACGAATGTAGATGTTAACATATTACATTATATTTTATTTTATTAGTATAATACACCAAGTTTTTCAACCGTAAAATATATATATATATATTTTCTTAACATAACCTTTTTATTATTTATATAACATTACACTTATCAATCCATGTAATACACAGGATTGTAAACTAATAATGATATATAGAGAATAAAATTGTTAACACATTTTAATCAATTATTTTTTATTCTAATATAAATATAAGAGGAGCAGAAGGAATATAAAGCAGCAAAAACAAATTACAAGTCGCAAGGCAAGAGACAGGCTGCATGCTTACTTCTACCCCAACATCACTTGCTGGAACGCTATCCACGTGAAACATTATCATACAAACACAATTTTATATTTAATTCCACAAATCCACAATATAGGTCGTTGTATGTCTATATAACATCATTAATCATTTATGGTGGCTATATACAAATGCAACTTGTGCTATCTTGTTATGTGTTAGAGTTGTTGAACGGTTCGGTTGACGGCTTCAGGAATTCTTTTTGGATTTATCATGTTTTTTCTTCGAGCGGTTGGGTCACCAAATCTCTAATAACAAGTTATGCAACGAGCCTAAAACAACTTGAAACATCTCTTTAAGATTACATGCTAGATTTTGAAACCCATTCTTTGAAACCCATGATCTGTTTTAATAGGTCTCTGGCGACGCGAACAACACAAGTTCTAAACATGAACACGACTCCGTTTAACTACTTTATATCCCATGTTTATAACACAGTTATACGTTTTATGTACCAAAAAAGAGAAATGATGGATATTTGCCTCTTAATTCTAATTATTTAAAAAACGTAAAAAATGGCATAGTGTACTTTTTAGTTAATAGGTCTAATCGTGTCTTATACATGTTACCCATTACCAGCCCTAAATAAAACAGATCATCGATAAACTTTATTCAATGAAAATCAACCAAAGTTTCCATAGTAATAGAACGGATATTTCTAGAAAGCAGCTAACAAAATTCTAAAGATAAACATAAACAAACTTGAAAATTAGAGATATGCTATAATTCAAAATAAACTCAAATACGGATAAATTGATAGTTCCCTTCAAGCTAATGCCCATTTGCGAATCCAGCTGTAAACATTAGGCCTGGGTCGGATTCTAGACTTGATTCAGAACCAGGTCATGGGCCTAGGTCGATTGCTACTTGGTGTGGGTCGTCTGCATCATTCTCCCTCTCTTCAAAAGGACTCATCCTCGAGTCAAGCGGATCATCATTTTCTGGTACAAACGGTAATAGATCAGCAACATTAAAAGTAGCATAAACATCGTAGTGGCCCAGTAAATCAATTTTGTAAGCGTTATTATTGATGCGTTTTAAAACCTTAGAAGGACCATTAGCTCTTGGTTGCAAGTTTCCAAAACGAACCCCTAGGAAACGCTACATACATAAATGGATCCACACTAAATCTCCCTCTTGGAGGGCCTGTTGTATGCAAATTTTTCATGGGAAAGAATCACATCCCATTGATGGGGATTGCCACCCACAAGGCTACGAAGGAGATTCCCTATATAACGGTTTGTAACATTCGTCTGTCCGCCACCCTGTGGATGGTATGCACTGCTAAGTGAAGATGAGAACCCAAGAATTTCCGTAATGTCATCCGAAATGACCAACAAACTTGACATCACTATCTGAATTTAAAGACATTGGGACTCCATGTAGCTTAACAATCTCAGCACAAGATAGGTGGGTAACCTGAATAGCATCGTATGTCTTGGCACACAGAACAAAATGTGCCATCTTTGAGAAACGATCGACTACCACCACAATGGAATCTTTTTTACGTTGAGTATATAGAACTCCCACCGCAAAATCCAAACTTACATCCTCCCATGGCCCTTCTGGAACTGGTAATGGAGTATAAAGACTTGCATTGGAGTGATAAGATTTTGTAACATGGCACGTACAACACCAACCAATAATATGAGCAACACCCATACCCATTCTAGGCCACACAAACCTTTCCTGCACCAACTTGAGAGTTTTATCTCGACCAAAATGACCTGCGAATCATCCTTGATGACTTTCTAAGATAATAGCATCCAGTAAGGAATATTTTGGGATACATAAACGACTCCCCCGAAACTAGAAACCATGGTGGATTGTGTACCCATCTGGATAAAAGTTGCGGAACACATCAAACCCCTCAACCCAAATTGCAGTGAAGTAACAAACGAACGATATCAACTTAGGGCATTTGTTGCAATATTCATCACGCCTGCCTTATGCTTAATAACAAAAGAGAAGTCCTGTAATTATTCAACCCATTAGGCATTATGCGGTTGAACTTGTGTTGCCCGCTGAAAAAACGTAAAGCTTGATGATCAGAATACAAAATAAATTTCCCAGGTAACAAGTTGTATCTCCAATACTCAAGACTTTGTATAATGGCTTAATACTCTTTATCATATGTGCTAAGTTTTTGTTTTTCCTCATTTAACTTTTCACTAAAAAAAAGTAACTGGGCTGCCTTTCTTGATTAAGAACACCCCTAATGCCAAACCCGAAAGCATAACACTCAAATTGGAAGGTAATCTGAAAGTTGGATAAAGCTAGAACAAGTGCTTGCATGACTTGTTTCTTCAGTTCTTCAATAGCTTCAGTAGCGGCCTTAGTCCCTATGAACATATGTCTTTTTTAGGAAGTTTGTCATGGGTGCAACGATGGAACTAAAATTACGAATAAAATGATGATAAAAAGAAGCCAAACCATGGAAACTGCAAACCTCATGAATTGATGTGGGAGTAGGCCAAGAAGTGCTGGCATCAATCTTAGATTCTTCCATGCGAGGATCTTGTATGGAGATACGAATTCCAAAAGAGAACCTCGGAAGATAAGAATTACATTTAGCTTGATTAGCGTTGTCGTAAGATAGTAAAAACCTAACAAAGGTAATGAAGGTGTTGTGGTATATCTTGACTAAATAGTAAGATGCCGTTAAAATATATGACGACACAGGGACCAATAAATATTGTAAACACTTGATTCATTAAACACATAAATGTGTTTGGGACGTTTGAAAGGCTGAAAGGCAAGACCATCCATTCATAAAGTCCAACAGTATTTTTAAACGTCGTTTTCCATTCCACACCCAGATGCATCCGGATTTGATGATAGCCGTTGTGAAGGTCAATGTAACACCCCAAAATGCGTATATACACTTATTGTTAAAACGCTTGAAATCTAGGCTTAGCGAATAAAATAAACAAAACGCTTAAGCTAAACAATAAAATAAATTTGGTACTTCCGTTATTTACAAACTTAAAACGGGATTCTTACACAACTAGCATGGGAATATGAGGGGCTGAATGTGCCATTTAGACAAAGTAATAATAAAAGGGGGTTAAATTGAAAAGAGTGTGTTGACACACACTTCTGGTCGTTCATTTCACCACCCAAAACACATACATAAGAACTCAAACCAAAACACCCCTAAACCCTGCTAAAATCAAGAGCTTTTGTCAACGCATGAGGGAATTCTTGATCATCTAGTGTTATATTCATCATAAAGTAACCTTGGAACTCTTTTATTTTGCCAAAAACCCATGTATGTGGAAGATGGTGATTTAGGTTCTTGTCAAAACACGAATCTGATGACGTTGCACGATCTCGTTGTGATTAGGAACCTTAAATGCTTATAAACACCACATAGATGATTAAATTGAAGCTACGTGATGTTATGTTAATTCTTTAAGTATGTATGTGATGGGTTTATAGACTAGACTAAAACACCATGAGGTGATTGCATAATCTTGCATAAATAGCTATTGTGAAAGCAACATAAAGGTGCTAGGGACCAAATTTACATGTGTTGATAATCAACTAAGCATATGGTAAAATCCATGTAATCTAGAAGGCTTAGAAAACTAATTGTAAAATTGTCCACATATGTGGGATCATATGGTTAAAGTATGCGAGACACGAGCAATTAAACACCCATATGCATTGATTAATTAATAGGTGCTAAGCTTGAAGATTCGGCAAGCCGGAACGGTATGGATGTCAGATTATTGGAAATCAAGGAAGGTAAGTCACCCGATGACTTAAATCTTGATATATTCATTAGATGTTTTATGCTAGATTCTTTATTCGTAACTATGATGATAAATCGAACTAGATTTGTACCTTGTCCTTGTATAACCTTAGTTGAAGGATAAGATTAGCATCTTAATGGCCAAATGGATCATATGACGGGTAAGTCGTTCTACACTCAATTTCATATGTCATTGTATAACATTATTATCCTTGAGTATGTCTTAGTAGTTTAATTGACCTCGTAATTCCCAAGCAACATAAGGATTTCCAATAAGTATGCTTTACAAGATATGCGGACCGGGCTAATGATGACCTCGTAAGTAACACATGTGGTCGCGCACACGAGGCATGGCCGCAACGGTAGAAAGGCTTGAACGAATGGGTGTGAATCACGAATCAAGTATTGATTGAGAAGTCATATTATTCGACATAAGTTTGGGAATCATGAGTGTTCATATGTTTAAGTTAATCAACACCAAGTTAATCGTATATGCAAGAAAATGGGTAATCGAATCCTCATTCATAGTTTCTAGTTTGATAATAGCTTGTATTACAACAAATTTCGTCCTTGGTTAATCTAGGGGAAGTCCGAATGGTGTGGGAGGTCCCACTCGATTATGATCCTAGCTCGGTGAGGGCTTAACGGGTCAAATAAGGGTCCTATGTGTTATTAGGTCTTAATGACATGCTAGTAACTTCTTGATTCATGTTTTAGATGCAAACGTGTATGTTGAAATAAGGCATTTTGCCTTTGGTACAATGCCCTTGTAGGTGTTATGTTATAGGGATTGAAATGGGGGAGTTTTAGTCATAAAGAATGGGAAAACCAAGTCCCAACAGCTGCAGACGACCGTAACCTATGGTTTTAGACCGTAGGCTACGGCTTAGATACTCGAACAGGACCTAAAGGTCCCAACCTATAGCCCCCCGCTCCTCAAAAACTACCCAGCCATAGCCTACGGTTCCCAGAGGGTTCTTTTTCGTGGCTTGCCATCGTTTTAAACAACATTTTAACACATGTTTATCCCAACTTTTACATTTGTTTGCTAAATCTAAACGAGTCACATTGTATGGTTGACTTTAGGTGCGGCTAATAGGCGATAAAGGAAGATGATAAAGCTCACTCCTTTGAAGATCAAACGCATAGTATCCACAACGCTTCCGCAATTATGTTCCCGGGTTCAAGAGTTATTAGTTAACATTGTTAGTTAATCGAAAACGTTTTGTTCATGAACATGTTGGTCAAAAACTTACCTTTTGTGGTTTTTTGTGTAAAATCAATGTTTTTAGTGAAGGTAAACCAAAATTTTTTATGTTAATCTTGGTGAATCTTAGTAATTAAATGATGGGTCTTACAGTCAATCTCGGAGAAACCCGAGGCCACATCTAGTTGGTCAATTAAAAGTTAAAACCTTGGTATCGGAAATTGAAACCTTGGTATTGAAAAGCGATATTTGATAGTAGTTTTATTACCAGCTCTACTATCAATGCACATCCGATATGCCCCATCTGGTTTCGGTAGTAACAAAGATGGAACGGTACAAAGGTTCATGCTTTCCTTAATGAGGCCCTTGTCTAGGAGTTTAATAACATGGCGCTGCATTTCCTCGATCTCTTTTGGTTTCATCTGGTATGCTGGCTTGTTAGGAATGACGGGCCCTGGCATAAAGTCAATACAATGTTGAATGTCTCGCCTCAAAGGTAATCTTGTGGGTATGTCAGTTGCAAAGATGTCCTTAAACTTATCAAGGAAGGGTTGTACTTCAGTTAGATTGGTCTCGGCTAAAAATTTTTGTTCCACAATGATTAGGGCATAAACTAAAGGTGGAAGGAGGTAGACATGTAAAATCTATGAATGTTGATCTTATAAGAAATATGGCTTTTGTATTCATTTCGAGACTCTGGAGAGGGGCAAGTACTACGTATGTACCATCCCTAAACAAGTATGTGTTGTGAAATCCATCATGTTTGTTCGCATGTTATACTGCCACGGTCATCCTAATAACACATGGCATGCATCCATGGGATTATTTTGCACCAAACTTCATCTGTGTCTTTATCACCAATTAGAAGTTTACCAACATCTTTGAGTCACATCCATGTGGTTTAGCCTTGAGGCCTAATTTCTCCACCATACTCACAAGCACCAAATTCTCACAACATCCCCCATCTATAATAACTATACAAATCTTCCTTTTTCTTTACAACGAGTCAGGAAAATATTATTTCAAAGCCAAAAAGTATCATTAATGGTTGGGGTTTGGGAAACGCTGATAACCCGCTGCATTATTATTGTTTCACTTTGTCAGGATAAATGATTTCATTGATCGAATTAGTGCTATCTTCCTATTCCGTGTCGTATTTTGACAGTGTCTCTCTATTGAAAATAACCATGCTTATAATTGAACAAATCCAAGCAAAATGCAATAACCCATGACATTTGAAACAACACGTGAGATTATTAAGTTGGTGGGTGCACCCATCGACCCCCCAGGGTTTCTACTTTGATCGGACTAAGTTGAGTTCCCGGGGATGATGTGATAGCCCCATGATTGTTTTCGGCTTTTATTAGGCCAAGTCTTGTCTGGTACTCTTAAGTTTCATCTTGGTTTGTATTTAACCTTTTAGGGCCAATGGCCAAACATCTTTCAACCTCTAGTAAGTTTGGAGTTATACCACTTCTGCAATCTCGGGGTATGAGGCACCTAAAATTATAGAAATGACCTAGACTTCTTCCTCCGCATTCTTAACCTATCAAAATCAGCAATCAATTGCTCAACAGTGGAGGTCCGTTGGGATAGATTATGGTATTCTAGAAAAGCCTCTTGCCGGTAATTAGCAGGTAAAAAAATTCCACGTAACAACTTCTCATTTTAACCCAAGTTCTAACCTTTGACTTTCCCTCATGGATCCTTTTTTTGTATGATTGTACCACAATGAAACTGTGACACCTAGTAAATCTGAGACATTATCATACACGCGACTTAATTTCTATTAATAAATTCATTGTAAGTCTAGCAATGCCCAATTATATGCATTATTTAGATTTGAGGCGTCATGTTTTTCGTTTTGTTGCGTACCAATAAACCCTTGTCCTAAATATGTTGGTGATTATCTGGAAACATGAAATATTACTCGGGATTATTAAACAAAGTTAATTCAATGCCTATAGAAGACAATTTAAGATATAGAATTGGGAATTAGGGTTTGGAAACCCTAATTGAAGTGACGTCATCTCTAAACGTTGGGAATCAATCACTAACCCTAATTACACATCTGTCAAACCTTAATAACCCTTAACCACCCTAAACAAATTTTAATCTCTATGTTTTTCTACGTCTAGACCCTTCATTACCTTAATTAGGACCTAATTACACGTTAATTATTCTTAATCACTAGCTAATGATCCCAAACACCTTAAAACTCTAATTAAGCAAGTTTACCACTAAATAAGGTTGGCTTGGAGACCAAGGCAAAGCCTCGGCCCCAAAGGTACCTGGTGTGTTAGTTTTGGTATCATAAAATACATTATTTTCTCGTTGCCAAAAACATTGGTATTTAAACCTCAAAACAATGATTTTGGGAAATAGAGGATTTGTTACTAAACCATTACCTAGTTTTAAATTTATAACTAAAAGATAATTATTTAGAAACTAAAACAAATACAGAGGAAGAGAACCTGACGTGTGTAGAATATCAAGGGTAAATACTGAGTATCGTATTCCAGAGAATGCACTTTCCCCTAATCAACCTTTCATCACTTTGCGTTAATTGGGTTTTTAAAAAGAAAATCAAATGGAGGGATTCATAATGATAAATAGTTTTTGAAAAGGTTTTTGATTTTAAAATAAAAGATAGAATCGTAGGGATAGAAAATGTGCAAGTTGGAGGAACCCTCCAACAAGTAGATTAGTGAAATTAATAGCATTAATAGTTTTAATTATTGGTGAGGAAACCGTGTTTTGAACGGTCCCTTCAGGTTAAGAGATGGAAAAAGAAATAGACAATGGATGACGTTTTGACAACTAAATGGGTCACGTTCAGGGGACCTGCGTGAGTCCCCATAAAGGTGTCCTCGGGCTGCTGACTCGTAGGTCGGTCTTCTCCTCGTCGATCCTAACGCACACAAGTCATGTAGCTTATTGGAATGTTTGAGTCCTACTATTTAGGAACTTCCCAAACCACTGCAAAATCGCTTGTTGAAGCATTGGGTTTTCTAATTCATCTTCCTAAATTAATGTAAAGGCTTAATTCCTACCTGGAATCCCTTCCACCTCTCTTAACTCTAGCTTTTTGTACCGAAGGATCTCCCAATCCATCATCTTGTGTGACGACGGATCCTCTAAGAAGTTAACATCTGTGTACTAACGAGAGCTAGATAAAGTATCATTGTTTTAATTATCTTTACAAGTGACATCTTAAATATTTATTAATCAAGTAAATATAAGTTTGGTTTAGTGATTAAATGACTTAACAATTTCAACCCTTAACCCCCAAGACTTGTGAATGAAATCATAACAAAGGTGGAACATAATCCTAAAGGTGTTTGGCTCAAAAACCACGAGTGCACCCATAGGGTATCCTCCATTTGCCAAGAAAATCACTCACACATCTAGTGCGATACCAGAAACTTGTCACCCAGATCTGGTCCACTTCAGAAGCCTTTTCATAGAACCCGGGTTGGATGTCAAGAGCCCGAAGGATCTGTCTCATTATCGGTTTCCTCGCCTTGGATCTAGCTTGGAACTACCAGAAGCCGTACGAACCCTATGATAGTTTTAGTATTAGTTAAGTGTTGGTTTATTTTAAGTTTTTTAAGCTAACCACTAATTGAACATGTCACAAAAGATAAACAAACAAAGATTAGTTAAGAAGACAAACACACAAAATAACTAAAAATAAACTACTACTAATACATAAAAAGTCTAACAAATCGAATGGGTTCAGAGAATACTCGATGGATACAACCATCTAAAGATGAACAACATAAGAACATGTGACACCCCGCATTTTGAGGTTCATACTTTAACTAAACTCTAGTTAACTTTTACTTACATTCACAACATTTAACTTAACTAGGGTTAGTTAGATGAGTCACACGTTGCACAGTTATAGGTTAATAACTGCTTAAGAAGGTAATTCAAGGAATTACCGAACTACGTACACGAGTATCAAAGTGGTGAAATAACAAAGAATATAATTGTAAAATGATTGGTTGATATTATTTGCATTTATGTGCTTGTGTGTAATTATTTGTGAATTAATATGCAATTATGTTTATTTAGACGAAACGCGTCACCGAACTCGTAACCGACACCCGACAAATCAGCAAGAGAGTTCAGGCCTAAAAATATTGGGTTGAGTATTGGTAGTATGGATTAGTGGTTTAAAGCCCAAAAGAAAAAAAATCTGGAAGGCGCCGTGGCACGCAACCACCCTAACACAAACCCTCTGCGTGCAGCGAGGTGGGCTACTTCCTTGGAAAACAAGTTTAGGGTCTTTAAAAAGGATTTTAATCACCATATTTCTCATAAACACAACCCTAAACACTCTTATCAGCCTCCATACGAAAATAATACCTCCTAACCCCTGTCATAACCTTCATCAATCATGTTTCGAAGCTTTAGTTGTGTTTTTATCAACCGAACGAAGAGCTTTAATTATGTTATCAAACCTTTTGTGTTCTAATCTTCTTAATTTGATTATAAAACATCATAAACAAGTTTGTCCAGGTCTGATATGGTTATTATTTGTTATCTTTGCATGTTGATGATTATTGAACATCTAGGGTTTATAGTTTATAACATTTACGATAAATCTTGCATGTTTTGATTAGGTTAATGTGTTATAGGTCTTGTATAATGTTTATTTTTTACCATGATCGGTAATATACATATAGGGTTTGTCAAAGTAAGGATTTTTACATGTTTAAAATTGGACAGAATACATAGGTCGACTTGTAGGCTCTGTAACGTGACCTTAAACTATTTGTTTTGATTGTTTCTTGAATGAACATATTGTACGTGGTATTAGCTATCTATAGTGGGTAAGATTGTGCGATTTGGTTATCGTTTGATGTGTTTTTGGAATATTTATACAAACATGGGTCTAAACTGATTTTCGGATTAATATTTAGGGTCAACTTTAAACGACCATAACTTGAGTTTTACATGAAGTTAAGTCACGAAATTTGGTCAGTAGATAGGTACATAGATAATTCGGCTTTTCCAAGTAGATTCATCCCGTTTGGAAAAATACATTATTTTTGAGAAGTTTTCTCATAAACTATCCTGATGTGAATATTTTCAGAACCTACTATAATAAATGATTTTTCATAATTGTTCTATATGGTTTTATCATGAAACAAAAATATGGGCATGACTACTGGACTCCGAGGAATATTTAGTAATATTTTGGGAGTCTAATATGTTGCGTAAGTATTTTTCATAAAATCATTTTGACAGCGTGTTATCTGTCCTAAGAACAAAGATTATGACATATGTGTAAAAGTGCTTGTTTGAAGGCTTGTATGACTCAGTTTGACTTGAACTTGTACGTACACATGTATGAGATGTACGTGACATGTATAAATGATATTAAACATAATGTTAACCAACGGGTTAGTAGGGTTACTTGTGCATGTAGTTACACTAGGTGTCACCTAAACGTTTTCACATTATTTAACGTCTTGGACAAACGAGTTTTGTGGTGTATTGTGTATACACATATACTCACGTAATAGAACTTATAATAGGGAGTTGGTAGCACGTCCTTATTACTTGCGGATTTTGGATTTAAGTTTTGCAACCCAAGGTGAGTTTCACTACTTTTTCTCAAAAGCATGCGTCTCGGGTTTTGAGACAAGTTGATGAACTTTTCTAGTTCAGTTGGGACTAATTTTCCATCCTGGGTTTTGGGATGCTTGATTCCTTGTGTGGATTACATTTTGACTCCTTGTGTGGGTTGGGTTTTTTACCAGTTTGCAACTTTTTGTCCTTTGTGAACTAAACAACATCTATCATTTGAAAGTCCTTACAAAATTATTGGGTTAATCGCTAGAGACGAACGGGGTATTAGTTAGTAGCGCTATTAGGTTGTGCAGAAACCTCATGTCTGAGGTGCTTGGGTCAGCGCATGAACTTCTTACCACATTTTCTTACTAGTGTTGATATACACTAGTGCTGAGGCACGTTATCATTTTATATGTTCCCAATAATAAACCTGCTTAGTTACATTGAGTGGGTTAGCTACCCCTGGCAAGCATAGAACTGATGGTTTTTACAACTTCAGTAACTTTTTCTTTGCTACTTAAACTGTGAACTCATCGAATTTATGTTGACACACGTTAGCATGCTTTTGAAGGTCAATAGGTCGGAGCACGCTTAGGTCATGCATCATGTTTGTCATGGGACATTAAACGCTATGAACTATTTTTATCATTTACTTATACTTTGGTTTGGGCGCGTTTGATTTGCGCATAACTACTAAACTTAACTGTTTTGATTACGCTTCCACATTTTCTTAAAACTTATGCTTGACTGCTAAACTTGATTTTTGAAAACGAACTAAATGATTTAGGTATTTAGAGTCGTTCATATGACTTATGGCTATGGGATCCTGGTATGTCACGCGCCTCGCGGTATAAACCCTGCAGTGGAAATTTGAGGGTCTGACAGAACATGAGATCTTTTGCTCATAGACAAGCCTCCAACCATCTTGATCCTATGCATATGAAGTGATTTTCACGATCCTCAAACTTATTGCATGTAACTACTCCTACGGTGCCATTTCCCTGACCGAAAACCAAAGCTAGGAAGTATCCCAAGCTTGGAGAGGGGTTTGGTGGGCCCTAAGGCCTCCCAAGAGTCCCCAAGTCATTGCTTCACTAGTGAGCACGCTCATGCTTTTGTCCCAGGTATGTTCTATTGCTGTAGGGTCAGTCCTTGTTGTCTTGCACGAGTGTGCCAGGTGGTGTCCTTGTTCTATGTCCTTACCGTTATTTTGGTCCCGAAAAGGTCTTTACATATTCTTGATACATGCCTCGAGTCTCGTGTCATCGGGAATCTTCATTTTTAGTTGTTTTTATCCCGAAATTGCTTCTTTTCGGGATTAGAGCTATATTTTCCTGGAAAACACAAATAGGAACGATTAATTAGCTTTTATTACTGATTTAAGCTTAATTATGCCCTATTATGATACTATTTAGGTATTTTTTATATGTGTAAATGATGGCACATCAGTACCCATGCCGTGGACATAAAGGAGGGGGGGATCCCTTTCACTTTTTGCTTCCTTGGCCTCCAAGTTTTGGAAGCTGTGAAGTTCCCGTTTGACCCTGCTAAAAACCTAAATTACTATCAAACCAAATGGCCTTATATGAGTTATTTGGTGGTCTTATGTTGAGCAAAAACAACACCTTTTGAGCAGCGAATTTTCAGCCAACAGTAAAAACCTGAAGAAAACACCCTTTATCAACCTTGAAACACCACCAAATCACTCATCTTTAGGCCCTAATAGTTGGATATTGAATAAGGTTGACATATATGAGCTATATGTGTGTTTGGGTGACCACACAAACCTGCTTTCATTTTCTGGACAGCTGCTTCTTCAGCCAACAAATCCCCCATAAACAACCCCTAGTCTCACTCAAATCCCTCCATTTATAGCTAAGTTAGTAAGGTTTTGAGGTAATATGGAAGGCTTGGAGCATAAACAAGGATGATTACCTCTTAACGTACCCTAAAACCCCATCATCCTTGGTTAATCTTCCCTAGCTTAAGCTAGTTGTAAGTGCACTTAATCTCACTTTAATCATGTTTTAGTGTATATAATTGCAAGTTTATGTCACCCTGTCCGTACATGATGAGATTAAAGTCCCAAGAAAAGTTTTAATGTGATTAAAACTTGATTTAAAGATAGGCTTTGGTGAGGGGTTTTGAAGCGTAGCAAAAGGGGAGGGGGTGTTTGTGTGTGTTTAACTTGTAAATGTTACTTTTGTAGCTTATGTGATGATCTAAGCATGACTAATGGTTTGAAATGTGTTGATTGTTTTTAGATGATTATAATGTTGATTAGTACATGTTTACATATGAAACTTTACATCATCATTGGAATATTAACTTGTTAAAATGATGCTTAAAACTTTAAAAATATGAAGAATGTGATATGAGTATGAATCTAAAATTGTACACTAAAATGAGCCATTTTAAGTTAAAACAAGTAGAAAATGTGTTTAACCATGATTAGAATGATCTTAGGTGGTTTAAACATGTCCATGATGCTTAGGAATGTCATAATACCCTAATCTGGAAATTTAGGATTTTGAAGGATAAGGAAGTTGTTATCATGTTCAAACAGCCCCTACATGTTTTTAATGGTTGAACAAAATGTTTGGTATGAAAATTGGAGTTGATAATGCTAGGAATGTGTAAAATGCAAGTTGCAAAATGTTTTGCCATGAAATGTGATTATGTGTCCTCACCATCAGAAATGGTTATTATGTCTAATTAAAGCTAAAAGTTGGCAAAATGGAACGTTAAAATAGTTATTTCCATGCCAAGACGTTTTCCAGAATTACAAGTGTATCTTAACAAAAAAAAAAAAAAAAAAAAAAAACAAAAAAAACCCGTCATTTCATGTGAAAATGGATGTTTTGCCAGAAATACAAGCCCTAGAGTGTTTACCCTTTTTGAATTATGAATATATATTCTGAAACCATTTTGATACAATAATATATATTCTGCAAACATCTTATCCAAGACGTCGTGTTGTTTTTGAAGATACGACGATACTTGTTGACTTTTAGAAAATATACTTGTATATATACATTTTCTAGACATTATGTGCTAAGTGTGTAATATACATGTATATGATTATGTGCAAGGTTCTAGGTGATCATTGTATGTATGTATATGTGTACATATGAGTACAGAATCAACTATGTACATAAACGTTTTTCTAAGGAAATATGTAACAAGCATGCGTATTATTTTTATAAAATGGCTAAGTAAAAGG
Source organism: Ambrosia artemisiifolia (assembly GCA_032199755.1). Classification (NCBI taxonomy): domain Eukaryota; kingdom Viridiplantae; phylum Streptophyta; class Magnoliopsida; order Asterales; family Asteraceae; genus Ambrosia; species Ambrosia artemisiifolia. The sequence continues at coordinate 19,467,789 of CM063512.1, forward strand.
TGTATCTATGTTCATGGGTGTAATGCCTATATGATAACTTGGTCTACGTGCTACGTGTAAGTTGGAATTATAACTTAACTTTGGGGATCGTACGCGTGTTGCGTGGGAAACTAGACTATGTGTTGGGGTGGGACCCCGGGGTAAGGATTAACATAAGGATGTGAACTTGGGACATTACATAACCTAAACTCGGATAATTAATCACCATCATAAAGACGACTTAAACCTTTTCTATAAACATAACCATCCCATTTGTATAAGGGAGTCGGGTGCAAAACTTGCCGGGTAGACACATCTTTCAGACCTTAGTGTCTCATATAGTTTAGGACACGTGTAGGTCGGTTTTTTTTTTCTGGACTTAGTATTGCTAACATTTGCGTGGATGTCCAGGTGAGTTCATGAGCCCCTAGTTTTTATTGTTTTCATAAACGTTTTTTTTTTTTTTGGGGGGGGGGGGGAACTGGTGTGCGTGGGTTTTACAAGACTTAAACTTCTTTTCTTTTAAAAACGGCAAGCTCCCGGAGGAAATGCCAAAAGTGGGTGAAAAGGGAATTAAGTCGGAAAACAGTGGGATGCTTTCATGTTTTACATTTATATTTAAAACGATAGTTCCTCAGACCCTACCTTAGCTTTGCTATAGGTAGGATAAGCTGAGTATGATGATGATGATGATGATGATGATGAGTTGCTTAACATGTTGGCATCTAGTTTTACCTTGTAATTGTCGAAGATGTCTTTGAGGTTAAATATTTGTTCCACCGTGCTGAGCCAATCAATGAATTCATGAGGTTATACCTGATCGTCAAATTCTGGAATTTTGACGTTGATTCCCAACCCTGAAGTGGTTCCCTCCCAGTTTGATCAACGGGATCAGTCGGCTAGAGATCTGATTCCTGGGCTTCGTGGTGTCTGCCTTGTCAACCAAAAGGGTTATCCTCGCCTTCCCTGTAATCTCATATTACTGAGTTGTCATTGCATCCCTCATAATGTCCCTCCTACTGGACCTCAAAGTCTCGGACCCTTTGTTGTACCCGGAATCTCGGCCATATCCTATGGATCTCTTTCCTCCTCCTAGTTATCTCCACCGAAGTCTCTTTGAAAGCTCCTTCAAAGATAATTTCCATGTCTTTCCATTGAACTTTTGATGTGCTTTGATACCAACTGATGCAATCCTGGTTACAAACACAAGTTGGATAACAATAAAGTCAATAAAAAGTTTGGTGCCTAGAGCCCCTTGTGGCCGCTAAAGAGGCGTCGCTAATGGTATTAGTCCACGTGGCATTTCTTTTGTTTTTTTAATTTTTTTTGCCACGTGGCAAAAAACTGTCCAATCTGGGTAGGACCTTTAGCGGCGACTTGTCGCCGATAAAGGTCTTTTTTTTCTTTCCCTTCTCGCTTTGTCCACAAACGCACAATCAAACGAAATAATAACAAAGGTAATTAACAAAACATACCAACATTTACATATATATAAACATACCAACTTTAACCAACATTCGTCTAAACATACCAACAAAACTAAACAAACATACCAGTATTTACATTCAAGCATACCAACAAAACTAAACACGCATACCAAAAACACCAAAACATCTTCGTTTTCGTCTTGATCGCCACTATTGTCGCTACCGCTTTTATTTCCAAAGTTTTTAGATTGGAAAAATTGACTACATGTTTGGAGCATTTGCGTTTGGAATTGAGGATTCGTCATCATGGCGTTAATTTGCTCCTACAAATATATTTATACCAAATGGTTCAAATATCCTATTTACTAAACATAGTTTATACTAAATGGGTCAAATATTAACATTTAGAAAACATACAAAATATCAAAAAAAGATTTTTAAACAAAAAACAGAAAACCCCCAGAAAAAACAGAAAAAACAGAAAAAACAAAAAAAACACAAAAAACAAAAAAAAAACAAAAAACAAAAAAACTCACCGGAAAGAGAGAGAGAGATGGGTCAGTGATGGTGGCGGCTTGGTGGTGGAGTATCGGGGGGTGGTGGTTTCCGGTAGTGGTGAAGAAAGGAGATAGAGAGAGAGGGAGATGGGAGATGGGAAGGAGAGAGAGATAGAGAGGGAGATGAGAGAGAGAGAGAGATACAGAGGGGAGGAGTCACAGAGAGATAGAGAAGGAAATGTGAGCAAGGAGGGAAAAGAGGAAGAAGGAGGCGGGTTATATTATTTTTCGAGCAATAGCCGCGACGGTCGCCGCTAATACCGTCGCTGCTAATGAGTTTTAGTACGATAAAACTCGGATCGTTGATCTCCGGAACAATCTGACGCTGGGGATTGAGTTACATGGTGGTTGTTGGGGATTAGGGTATTAGCGGCGACACCAAGGCGGGTCGCCGCTATTGGTTTCGCCGCTAAAACTCAAGTTTCTTGTAGTGCTATGGCCTCTTTGAAAGGCATGGTGTTGAAATATGCAAATAGCTCAATAGATGCCACTATTAAACTTACCCTTAACAAAATTATTGAGTTTTCTCACCATGAGCTCTTCTTCAATTATCTACCCTAGGCCTTTAAAGTTTGCCACAATACTGGTAATCATCCGAGAAAACTCATCTAGGGTTGCTTCATCACCCATCTCCAGTTTCTTAACGAATTTCACAGTGTTTGAAGTAGAGCCTCGGTTCAATTACACCACTCGTCACCGGGTCGATGGCTTCCATAACCCGTTGACTTGTATGATTAATTGTAGCATAATGGCCCAAGTTTTGTAGTTAGTTGTTGTTAATAAGTACACTAAAGAAAGATATTCGCGTTCTCCAAGAAAGCGATACCATAACATCGATGGCGGGTCTTTAAGCCATGATCCCAACAACTCCTTCACACAAAATCCTCACACCCCGATTTACACAGAACCGCGCTTGATTCACACTCAAACCTCTGACAGCTTGTGTTCTTTATTTCAGGTCATTAACCATACAACAAAACAAATTGATTTCACACGTGTTAAAAATATTAGACTAATTTTTGTGTAACTAGGTTATTCATGTCAAGCAAATGTCCATGTTAGTCATGAAACACCATAATATGTTTCAGTGGTTTACGAAATTAAAAAACATCGAGTCTCGAAAATGAAATCACCGACTATCAAACCAAAAGAATATGCACACACACACACACACATATATATATAGGATATGTATCCTATGTCACCATGAGTTGTGGAAACTATTGAAACCCATCCAATAGTCACCATGATTCCACATCCCCCTTCTCCTCATTTTAGCACAAGGGCGATATGGTAACTTCCACCCATCTCATTTGTCTGCCCACCTTTTTAAATAAACATCACACACATACTACTCTTTATCTCACACACACTCCTCTCTCGCTCTCTTAGACACACACTACTTTCTCTCTATCTCACACACACTCATCTCACTCTCTCTCTCTCGAATCAGATCTGAATATGGTGGGGTGGGATCTCGTGGCTGTGGAGATAAGTTTGGGCTTCTAGATGCTGGTGGTTTCGTGGCTGTGGAGATAGGTGGGTGTAGGTGATGGGCTGTTAGGATCTGAGTTTGATTGTTTTGATTTGTTTAGATAAACAATGAAATAAATGAAGTGAATATAAATGGAAAGTGGAGCGGAATGATAAATGTTTTTAATTGAAACAAGAGAATAAATGTTTTTAATCGAAAGCTTTCATTAATTGAAAGATTACAATATTACATGTACTCCCCCTCAGCCTGCTCACTCTATGATTGTTTGTCTAAGAGAATGTTTTGAGTGATGAATAGAACAGTACAATCACTGTTCTATTTATAGACAAATCTAAACCTCTGATGATCTCAGCTGACGTCACCTAAGACAGCGATCTCTAACAGAATAACAACATAAAACATCTGTTAACTATAATCTACTGTTACATTGAAAACACTGCTAAAGTAAACTGCTGTTGAGGAAAACTCTGATGGTCTTGTATCATCTGTTGGATCCAAAGTGCTGTTGGTTCCAACAGACCTTTAGTCTTCAGTTCTTTGATCAGCAGTTATTCTTCATCAGACCTTTAGTCAGCAGTTGTTTAGCCAGCAGTCTTTTATCCAGCAGTCTTTTACAGTGTAGCAGTTGTTAGGCTCAACAGTCTTTTGGGAGAAGTATCTTGTAAATACTGTTTATTCAAAGGATCAACTAAGTAGTATATTTTGGCTTTCTAATCATCTGTTCTTCTCCAGGTCAGCAGACCCAACATGGGCGGTGGTCGACGGTGGTTTTTGGAGGTGATGTTGATGGTGGTTTTGGAGGTGATGGTGATGGTGATTGTGCTCGACGGTGGTTTTGGAGGTGTCAGACCACCTTTCTCTCTCTCTCTCACTCTCTCAGACACACACTACTTTCTCTCTCTCACACACACACTCATCTCTTTCTGTCTCTCTCAAATCAGATCTGATGGTGATGGTGGTCGACAGTGTTGGCGGTGGTCGACGAATCAGGTATGTTTGTTGTTGTTGTTGTTATTATTATTATTGTTATTGTTATTATTATAATTGAAAATTTGTAGATTCGAGCAGAGAAAAATTATATGTTTTGTTGTTTGCAGCAACAATCGCTGACAAGAAGACCCCACTCCATTGTTGCTTCTAATCTCAAAAGTAAAAGATGCACCTGTACTTTTTAGCTTCTTTTTCACTTTCGGTTTACCCCTACAACATGTTTGTAGCTTCTTTTTCACTTTTATAAGTCCAATAATATAAAATGAGTAGGCCCTTTAGTATGCTAAAAGAAATACAGTTGACAAATATGGAAGAAATAAAGGCAGATCTGATTGTTTTTGTAGTGGTGGTTTATGAATTTGGTGGTAGCCGGCTCTTGTTTCTTTTTCTTTTTCTTTTTTTTTCTTGCAAAAAAATTAGTAACGGAAAATGGGGCTCATGGTGTGTAACTGTGTATGTTTGTAAGATATTTGTGATTTCTCATTGTTTCTTGATTGTGTTTATATGTCAATAAAAATCACACAAATGTAAATAGGTTGTAAATATGTATGTAACATGTTACAACAGTTTATTCTCTGTTTTGAGTTTGAATTTAAAATAGGTTACATAAGCACCATTAACTACGATACATATGTAAATATGTAAAATGCTCTTTTTACAGTGTAACATGTTTTAAAATGTAACAATGTAAATACATACAAATGACACATATAACATGTTACAACGTAACACATAAGTTGTTACAGACAAATCTGACTTATTCTTACCTATTAAAAGGTTGAAAAATTGAAAAAATGTAAAAGCAAGGAAAAAGAGAGGAGAGAGAAGAGAGATGAGAGATTGTTAGGAGAGAGAAGAGATGAGAGATTCAAGAGAGAGGAGAGATGGACAAATACCTATATTACCCTTGTCCTTTAAAAAATAAAAAGGAGATTTACTTTAGTGAAATAAAATAATCAGGATTAATCTCAACCATAGATGCTTGTTGATCAATGGTCACAATTGAGTTTCTTGAGTTTCCACAACTCAAGTATGTTTCCAAAATATCCTTATCTTATATATATATATATGTATATATATATATATGTATATATATATGTGTATATATATATATATATATATATATATATATATATATATATATATATATATAGGGAAAGTATAAATTGAAAACCCCCTTTAGTTAAGAAAACTTAGAAAACCCATGTAAAAACCATCTAAAAAACTTTTTTTTTGATAAAATTACACAAGGTAACATATATGTATTTAAGCGTTTTGGGCCAAAAAAATTAAAAAAGCGCCGATGGGATATTTTAAATAAAATAAACAACGCAAACTTTGTAACAGCGTTGCTAAGCTAATTCATCTACAAAGCATGTTTAAGCTAATTGGAAAAACATTCAAAAACAAAAAAAGATTTTCCCTCTACACTTCTCATGTTTAGTAGATTAAGCTCATTTGTATTCGATCTTTACACTTTATGTGTGTGTGTGTATGTGTGTAGAGGTTCATGTACAAAGGACCATTTTTGTGATAAGGAACTTGTGGCTAACATGTGGCACTGATTTATTTTAATCACATGGGCATCAAGTTAATTACATAATTAATCATCAATAAGGCAATGTATATCAGTTATCAAATAAGAGTGATTTTCAGGAAATTGTTTTCTAAAACTCTATTATTGATCTACATGATTGATTATATATAAATCTTTTTCCGTTCAATTTATATATTTTAGTTTGCTACAGCCCTATTACGCATTCGAGTTCTTTAAAAAATAATCACAGAATTTTCATTCTGTTTTCTATTATTATTAGGTTGCCATGGATAATTCAACTGCTGACAATCCTCCACGTTTTTGTGTATTAAGCTTTGAGTGTATTTTAAACTTATGTTAACTACCAATGGAAACTTGTGTTTCCTCAGAACATTATGTTATAACACCCATCTAAACCTATTGTGTTTAATACACATAATAATCAAGGTGTTTTATCAAAATCCCATTGCGTTTTAAAACACAGGGTGTTATAGCATCCATTGTACCAAATGTGTTTTAATACACATACAAGTCTATAATAAGCATTATGTTTTACCAAAATCCAAAAGTTTTTTTAAAACAACACGTGTTCTAACACCTATGCGTGGTTGTGTTCATATAACTGTCATAATCATTAAACACGACACCACAAATAGATGTTACACAAACAAAATACATAAAACACAATATACTTATGATCATAAAACACAGCACCATAAACAAGTTTTATGTAACCCTAACATTGAAAATTGTTAAAACACACATACCTTTTCTGAATCTCAGTGCCAATGCAATCCGTCTCTTATCAGCCATTGAACCACTAGTTTTACTTCACCGTTGGTCTCATCCTCTCCCATGCCATTGTTAAAATCACATAAAAAATTAAAATGATTAGGTGTAAACATAACGATTTTACTTTGGAATTACTTACGTTTAGATTTTGTGACGGATCTATTATTAGATTCCATGGATTTCGGTCGAATTGTAGTCGTATTAGATGATGTTTTAGGAAGGAAAGAGAGCATGATTCTCGGTTGAATGTTGTGACGATTTGCTCTATGTTTTTTATTAATAGTGGTCATTTTACATATATACCCTCAAAATCCTAATCACTTAACTAAATAATAACACAGTTTACAAGTTTGTCATCTATTTAATCTCAGCTATCCACTTATATGATATAATGGACACAATTATTTCTAACCCTTCTCACAAGACACACCTTTTGTATGCTAACACCACCATATATAAATACATACACATATATATATATATATATGTGTGTGTGTGTTTGTGTGTGTTTGATGCTTATTGTACAAGACATCCAAATCATACAAAGTGCAGAGAACATTCAAAGCCAAGGGATTATAGGAAGATACAATATTGTTAGTCTATAGTTTTCTTAACTTTTAAATTTTGTTACAATATACGTGATTAAACATACAATATTATTGGTGCTAAATATTTTAGCGATGTTTTTATCGTTTATACTGAATATACATCCCGAGGATAGTTAAGATAGTATTATGTTCAGGATATGTTTGTATAATGTCTATTGAATATGTCATAAGACTGACTAACGGTCGTTGTCAAATTAAATATATATTGCAGGTTCACTCCAACTAACTAGATGAAGACTTGGACTTGTATAATTCTTGGAGCATCAGTGGATACCCGTTAGAAAACATGTGAATGAGGAGGACTACAATGGCTACAAGGACCTAGTATAAGCAATCCCGGATTTCTCGGGATGTTAGTTATTTTCATTCCTAGTATAGATAGGGACTATGGATGATCACTTAGGACACTTGCTACTTTGCTCTTTCAGCTAACACTATTTTACTTTGCTCACAACACACTCATCAATTGTAACTCTTAGTTGATCGGTCCATCATTTCCAAAGTTGTAATTCTAATTTTCTTTAATAAAACAACAAGGGGGCAGGGGACAATTGTCCGCTCCCAAGGTTTTATGCCGAAGATCTAAATCGATCAAGGGCTTTCCTCATATATCTCGTGTTCTTATTGTCATTATTTCTTTCATTTTTACTTGTTTCATCCTAAGGATATTATTGTTATAAATTCTATTATCACAGTGCTACTCTAAGCATAATAGTCATAAGCTGTCAAATCTTTATCTTTATATTTTGAATAACGATTTTCTAAAGATAGTACTGATTTTTTAATACAAGTTTGTCAAGTCATTTTAGCACTTTGCCTCACATAACTAATTTCAAATACAAAATTTGCTTGTTAATTTTTTATCAAAAAAATTTGGTGCCCACTGTTGGGCAAGTGATTTTATTTTTAACAAAAACTTTGTTAAACTTTCTACTTAATCAACTCATTTTGAAAATCTTGACAACTATGGATTCCAACCCAAAATCCGTGTCTTCACCCATGCCATCATCCACCTCTACTCCAAATGTGTCTTTTCCACCTCCCCTAGCATTCCCAAGAAGGAACAGGGAACCCAATACTCATAACATGCCTAAAAGTAATTCCAGAACCGGAATGGGGATATCTAGCATGACTTCCCTATTCTGGTCTTGAATGATGAACTCCTTTCCATGTTCTTGGTGGTCAAAGATCAAATAAAGAAGCAACAAGATACGAACCATACACTGATCAGAGAGATTCAATCAATCAAGGCATCTTCCAAGAAACCAACTGAGGATGAAACTACACCTTTGCATCCCCGTATGTTGGACATTAACTCAATGGCAACTAGGGACAATCATCAAGGAGACTTCATTCCAATGCAGTCTAGAATTACAATTCCTGAAGTTACCCCATCCGTAAAAGTCACAGCATACAGAGAATTGGGATATGCTTCAGAGCTATCCCGAGGACAAAGCACTGGTATCAATTTAAATAATAATACTCTTACTACTAACAATCTTGAACCTATGCAGGATACTGGCATCAGCCCTCAGATAGCTAAGGAACTACAGAAGTTGAAGGATACGATATCGAGTGTACTCGGGATAGTTCAACCTATCCCCGAGGTATCCTCAAGATGTTATAGGATATCCCGGTTCGCCCCTCCTATTTGTGATACTGAATTCCAGAAAAGATTTCAGACTCTAAATATGAAACTATATGACGGATCCACAGATCATAAAGAAGATGAGGCCCAGTAGAGAGAGAGAGAGAGAGAGAATGGAGGTAAATCCTACCCCGGCGATCATCTAAAAGATGCATGCTTATTCCACGTCTTCGAGTCCACTTTAACCGATCAAACACTAAAATGGTTGCTAAGTGTTCCCTCCTACTCAATTACTTCTTTTGCTCATTTTATTAATAATCATTTCTCTTGTAGTAGGACATTTGAAACCAGTGATTTGTTTATGGAGAATCTCTTAGGGATTACCTCACCAAATTTGGAAGGAAGTCACTTGACCACCTAAACCTGGATGTCATCACAGCAGTACAAGCCTTTAAAATGGGACTACAGAATGACTCACCTTTCTACCAAGATCTGGTGATGAATCCTTGCAGTAAACTTGATGAAGTCAGGAACAGGGCACTAAGATTCATCAGACTTGAAGATGACAAGAAGATCCAGGAGAGGATAGATGCATCCTCAGGTTGTGACAACCCGAATAGAAAGTCTGAGTCTTCCCACAAACCCTACAAGTCCAAACCCTATTCTAGGGCTAAAAATAATAGGGTCAATGTGTAGATGCACGTTTTGCGACTAGTGATTGGATTATACAAAGTTAACATATGTTAGGAAGTTGCTGATGGATTGAAAGTGGAACTGTTTTGGGCGAATGTAGAAGAAAGGGGCGAAGGTAGAAGGTAACTGCGCGAAGGTAGAATGATGCTGAACAGAAGACTCACGTTCGTACCTTAGTATGGGCGAATGTGGAAGAATTCCACATTCGACCACATCAACTGGGCGAACGTGCAGTGGCTATATATAGATTTTGTGTATTTGTGAGTTATAGAGTTTTTCAGTTTGTGTGTGTGTTCAGGTTAGGTTTCAGGTGTGATTGTGAAAGTGTTTAAGTGTTATAGATTAACGAGTGTGTGATTGTAATTGAATATTTGAACAAGTTAATCTATGAAAAAGCTTTGAAAATGATGTTGATTGTGTTTTGATTAGAGTTTTATCAGTTTGTTCTGAACTAGGGTTTCCGCACCTGGTTTTGAGAGTTGTATGATCAAATAATCCTGTTTTAGTCAAAATCCTTCGCTTACAAAGTGGTATCAGAGCTATACGGATCATACAACAACAAATTTGATAAACTCAGAGCTGATTTGGACCTAATTTTGATCAAAATACATCTGTTTTTTAATGAAAATGGTTTTTGAGTGTTTTTGATTGATTTGAAGTTGATTTTGTGGATAAAATCTAAAATTCCAAGAATTAAAGTTGTTCCAAATCAATTCCGAATCAAAACCTGATTAAGATCATTCAAATCCACAAACTTTTGAAAATCAGAGATCAAAATAACCGTTTTTCAAAGTGTAACCGTTTTTCAAACCTGAAATGGGCGAACCTGGAACATAGTGGGCGAACCTGAATAGTTTTGGGCGAACGTGAGTCGTTTTTGGTCGAACCTGAGTCATTTCTGGGCGAACCTGGAAATTGTTGGTGGAATTTTTCACTTTCGGGTACAATTTTCCACATTTGATTCGTCGGGCGGGCGAACGTGGAAAATTACTGGTCGAACCTAGGACATTTTGGGCGAAAGTGGAAAGGTGTTAGCTAATTTTACTTTCTGGTGAATCTCTACATTCGGGTGAATCCTTTTTGGGCGAAAGTGAAACAAAAGGGACGAAAGTAAGAGATTTTGGGCGAACCTAGACTTCAGTTTTGGAAAATTTTCTAAGTGTTGAATTTTTCGAAGTTCGTGATCATGTGGAATTTTCCGACTAACCCGAGACCACCAACGACACAACAACAACAGCAAGTGATGGACCCATGGACGGTGGCAGCACAAAAGACGAGCACACAGTCTTCGCAACCGATTAACTACATGGCGATGACTAGTTCGATGCCTCAAAGTGTGGCACCTCCAGCACCACAACCTGACTACTGGGAGTAGCAGCAGCGGTGGTAAACACTCAAACCACAAATGCTATTTCCACACTAATAAATGACTTATCTTCAGGTAGCGGGAATCGGCCACCTAAGCTCATGGAGATACAAGAATATAATCAGTGGCATAACAAGTTCAAGATTCACTTGGAAGGCATGGGAGTGGAGGGTGCAGAGGCATGGAGTATGATTGCTAGAGGTTACACAGCACCAGTTTTGGAGAATACAGGTGAACCAGTTCCATTGGAGAGTATGTCTGAGGAGGAGAAAAAGAAGTTTGCTGTGGAGAAGAAAGCGTTTTCCCAGTTGACTTAGGCAATCACAAACGATCTGTTGCATCAGTTCGGGACTTGCACCACGTCTAAGCAACTGTGGGATATGCTTAAAAAGAGGCATGATGGGAATGAGAAGACTAGAAGCTTAAGGATGGATGAATTACGAAAGGAGTTTGAGAATTTTTCTTATATTGGCAATGAAACTTTAAAAGAATTAACTCCTAGATATAGTCATTTGCTAACTGAATTGTCAAGTTATGGTATACAGATTCCTACAACAGCTTTGGTGGATAAGTTTGCAGATGCTCTTCCACCTTACTGGGATCAACATGTGGAAGTTCTCAGGGAGAAGGATGCATACCAATACTGGACTATTCAAGAGTTTATACAGAAGCTGGAAAACAAAGAAATGGAAGAGAAGAGGAAAGCTAGAAGATCACAGATTCCTCAGAATCCTAGCTTATGTTTTGGAGGCACTTCAGTTCCTGTTAGTAACTGAAGTTCAGGAGTAGTAGCACCACATGTTGCTTGCATTTCCAATGTTATGGAATCACCAAAACCTACCATAAACTACATGGCACAAACCTCATCCTACTCACAACCATCATACACACCACCACCACCACAACAACAATACAACAATTCCTACATTTCACCATTCTCCCCAATGCAACAAGCAGCTTTTTATACTGCTAGCCAATCTCAACAACCAATGAACCAAGTTACTCAACCTAATCAACAACCGGTGGTTTTGGAAACTTCTAACTTGGGTAATGTGACGGTTGAAGTTGCTCAACAACACATTGCACTAGTCTCTGCAATGCTTTCATCTTACAATGGATTAGTTGCTAGTCAAATTGGGAATAACAACTTAACCAATGAAGACTACGCACAGATTGATAAGGAAGAGATGGAATTGATTGATATCCAGTGGGCTTTTGCAAGCATTATGAGAAGGGCAACAGAATTTATTGAGAAAACGGGTAGAACAGATTTGGGAACTTCTCCTAACACAACCTACGGGTTCAACAAGGAGAAAGTTACTTGTTTTAATTGTGGAGGGAAAGGTCACTTTAAAAGGGAATGCACCCAACCACCAAAACAAGGTAATAGAAACCCATTCAATTCAAGCTACCAGAACCGTCAACAACAAAACCAAAACCAAGTTTCATATCAAAATAATAACAACTACCAAAACCGTCAAAATAACTCTAACAACAACCAAAACCGACAACCAAACACACCAAACCAGATTCAAAACCAATCTCCTAACAACACTAACCGAACAGTTATTCCGATCACTACACCCAATGAGACACAACAGAACACCAATCAGAATCAAGCATTGGTGACTCAACAAGATGAACGATTTGACTGGTCGGGTTTGCAAATAGGTGTTGAGGAAATCACACCTGGTGGAAATGTGGCTTGTGTTGCTTTCCAGGTTGATATTGAAGAGTCGGTGATAGTTGGTGAGAAGAAAGAAACTGAGGTTGAAGTTGATGTGTCTGAGGCTGAAATGGAAATGGAGAATGAGCCTGTGGAGGTTAAAGCTGAGGAAGCTAATCCTGGATTGGTGATTGACACTGTTTTTGATGTTCCTGAAGAGTGTGAATCAGTTTACTCAGATTCAGACAGTGAATCAGATACAGAAGCAAGTGTTACATCACTAGATGATGACATTGATCAGTTGCTAGCAGAAGCTGATTTTCTGATGACGAGGAAGTCGTGCATTGCTGATGATGCTTTCACCAAGATTGACTATTCCAAGTTTTTCGCTGGAAAGGAAGCTCATTTTGCTTTGATGGCCATGACTGATCCGCCAAAACCTGTAAGTTCTGAGTGTAGCATTGATATTACTAGTGATAAATATTGTGGTACTTGTGATAGATTGACAGAGGAGAACAAACAACTCCGTGTTCAACGTGATAGTGCTATCATGAACTGTCAATCTACTCGCAAAGAGTTGCATGCTTTTAACAAAGTATTAGATGGCTATAAAAAGGACATTTCCGACTTGAAAAACACTTTATCATTAAAACAACTTGCAATTAATAACTACATTAATGAAATTGAAAATACCAAGTTGGAAATGGCCGCTATCAAATGCTTTGCTGAAAAAGTAAACAAAAAGTTGGAAAGTTATAAGCACATTGCTTACGTGGTAGACCACATCATTGATGATCAAACCACTAATTACAAGTCTGTGCCATCTCCGGTGCTTTTTGAAAACCATAATTGTCATCAAGTGACACCGGAGAGCTCGGTAAAATCAGACTCATCATCGGAAAATGAATCTAATACCTCGAGTATTGGTGATCCCCATTCCGATGTGAGACCGATTTTAGGTTTGAATGATGAAGGTGTTACTGCTGAGAGCTGTGATTCAGACTCTGAGAATGATGATACTAGTAATGTTCAAATTGTTAATGCATGTGAAATTCCAAAAGAAAATCACATCATTACTACTAAACCAATTTCATCATCTCAACATGTGCATCCGATGGCAAATGCGTATACACTAGGTTGAGGCTGATATTAATCACTGATTTGCATCAGATGATCAATACGATGTAATAATGATCTTTGATCAATTAAAACATAAAGTTCCTCAATTCGGTAACTCCCGGTTTTGGCAATTAAGCTCTTTTAGCAAATATTCTGATAAAACTAGGTCCGTAAATCAATACGACAAAAGTTTAATCAGAATATCCCGGATAACCATAACATAACGACCCGAAACCTCAGATTTTGGCAATCCTATCAAACGAAATTATGGTACTAAGACCATATGCCCATGAGGTGTTCAGCCACGAACGCGTAGTTCGTTATGTTTGTATCACTAATGCACGCAATATTTAGTCTACGAAGCCTATCAGCATATCACACGTAGTCAACATACGCCTCATTATACTGTACAATTCTTTAGCCTGTGTCAGATCCCCACTGATGTACTATCATTTCCTCTTTTTATCCAGGAAATCATTTTTTGATTTTCTAATTTTTAGGTCTTTTTGAAGTTTTCAATGTTTTTGGTTTTTCTGATAAAATGGCTCCCCCTAAAATAAAGAACATATTTTTGGGTTTTTAATTTTTCTGAAAAACAAGAAAAACAAAAAATTTGAAAGAAACAATCCACTCGAAAGCATCAACTTCTTTGAGGATTAAACAATCCCCTCGAAAGCATCAACTTCTTTGAGGATTACGATAGTAAAGAGAAATTCCCAATTAGCAAAGAGAAATTCCCAATTAGCAAAATATTAAAAACTAAAACTAAAAAGCGATAAACCGAGGTGACGATTAGTCCTGTTTTTCCTTTATGTTGTTTACTTTTAAAAGATATTCAAAGCGGGATCTGTCAAAAGCTTTTGTAAACAAATCTGCACGTTGATAGTCAGTATGGATTTTGACCATATCTATCAATTCCTTAGCGTAACAATCACGGATAAAATGATATTTGATCCGGATATGTTTCGCTTTAGAATGATTTTCAGTATTTTTAGTTAACGCGATTGCGGCTTCGTTGTCACAGTGTATAGGGGTTTTAAGAAACTGCAAACCGTAATCCACCATCTGCTGTTGGATCCAGAGCACTTGCGAACAGCAACTCGAGGCTGCAATGTACTCGGCTTCACAGGTAGATAGCGCCACGGAAGTCTGCTTCTTGCATTGCCAGGTGATTAACCTGCTCCCTAAAAACTGGCAACCAGCTGTTGTAGATTTGCTATCTTTATCACAGCCGCCCCAATCTGCATCACTAAAAGCAATAAAATCAAAATCATCATCATTAGGGTACCAAAGTCCTTTTGAGGGACAACCCTTCAGATATCTAAGGATACGCTTGACCGCCGTCAGATGACTTTGTTTCGGCTTCGATTGATAGCGGGCACAGAGACACGTTGCGTACATAATATCTGGTCGAGACGCCGTCAAATACATTAGAGATCCGATGATTGCTCTGTATGTAAATGGGTCCGTCAGCTCCCCCTTAGCGTCCACTCCAATCCCGTGATTGGGTTGAATCGGGGTATCCATCGGCTTGGAGTCCTCCATCTGGAACCGGCTCAAGATGTCGGATACGTATTTCGTCTGGTGAATGAAGATCCCGTCGGGTCTTTGGTCCACCTGTAAGCCTAGGAAAAACTGCATCTCCCCCATTGCGCTCATTTCGAACTTTTCCTGCATGACAGTTTCGAACTCCCTGCATAAAAGCTCGTTAGTTGAACCAAATATTATATCATCAACGTAAATCTGCACTAGAAGCAAATCATCTCCCGTCTTCTTCGTGAAGAGGGTGCAATCGACGAGGCCGCGCTTAAATCCTTTGGAAATGAGGTATGTACTTAGCTCCTCGTACCACTGTCTCGGAGCCTGGTGCAAGCCATATAAAGCTTTGTTTAGCATGTAGACCTTATCCCGGTGGATTGGGTCCTCAAAGCCTGGTGGCTGCCCGACATAAACCTCTTCCTTGACTTTCCCGTACAGAAATGCGCTCTTAACGTCCATTTGATATACTTTGAATTTCTTGTATGAAGCAAACGCAAGGAACATCCGAATAGCTTCAATTCGTGCTACTGGTGCATAGATTTCGTTATAATCAATCCCTTCGATTTGATGGAAACCCAGCACAACCAATCTGGCTTTGTTACGAACAATAACCCCACGATCATCCTTCTTGCACTTAAACACCCATTTAGTGCCAATTTTCTTCCTTCCCGGCGGCAAATCCGTGAGCGTCCAAACTCCCAATTTCTGGAATTGTAATAACTCCTCCTGCATAGCTTCAACCCAGGCATCTTCCTTCAAAGCGTCCTTGTATGTCCTTGGCTCTACCTGCGACACATAACACGCAAACGACCAATCATTTTGACTACCAGATTGTTGAATTTTGGCATATAATGCTAAAGCGCCAAAACTTTCTGGCGAGTTAACGCTTCTCAGCTGCCCTCTGGTCATAACACTGCTTCCAGGATCACCGATAACTTGCTCCAGCGGGTGAATACGATGAATCCGAGATTCCGGATAATCAGGTACAGTAACTCCCGTCTGAACAGTCAAGTTCTCTACAACATCCAGATCATGACCCGTATTTGATGATGAAGCAACATCTGGAGTTGGAGTTGGGTTCACTGGCGGTGCCTCTGGTTCTTCTGCATGTTCAAGAATAACTTCTTCAAATTGTTCATCTTCAGATTCTGAAGAGTCTAATGAAGTTGAAGCCTCTTGAAACACTTATTCTTCTTGTATAGGAGCATTGGTATCATTAGAAGCTGGTAGGGGGTTCACGGTGATCGGACGCACCAACGGTGAAGTCGTTGCATTTTCACACTCGTAAAGTAATCTGATAACAGCTTCTTCAACCAAGCTATCTAGATTGAATGATTCAAAGAAATCTTTGTAATCAAACATCCAATCAGGACCCGTGCCTTGCAAATTTTGAGTATATCGTTGAACTTCCACGTTAGCCCAATCCTCCACTCGACGAGTTCGCTTGTTGTATACCCGTTTGAGCGGGGTTGCATATCCAACAAAGTATCCCTCCTCAGCTTTAGGACTAAACTTCTCGCTTGGATTCAACATCGTGCATGGTGCCCCAAAAGGTTCTAGATACTCTAAATTCGGCTTTCTTCGGTGTAACAGTTCATAAGATGTTTTACCAAACTTCTTCACTGTTAGAACCCGATTGAGTGTATAATTTGCTGCATAAATCGCCTCGTTCCAGAACATTACCGGAAGATTTGAATCAGCAAGCATTGTTCTAGCCGCTTCAATTAGAGTCCTATTCTTTCGTTCAGCAACACCGTTCTGTTGTGGGGTGTACGGAGCCGAATATTCATGATGTATCCCTTTGCTTTCACAAAGTTCATCCATCTTGGCATTTTTGAACTCCGTCCCATTATCACTCCGAATTCTCTTTATCTTCACATTGTAGAGATTCTCCAATCGAGTGAACAGAACTTTCAGGTTGTTAAAGGTGTCACTTTTATTCTGCAAACACATCACCCATGAAAATCTTGAGTAGTCATCAGTGACGACTAAACAATAAAGCTCTCCAAGATGACTTTTGCGCTTGACCGGTCCGAATAGATCCATGTGCAATCGCTTAAGTGGCATCTCAACAGAGTTGACTTTCTTCACTTTGTGGGACTGTTTGTGTTGCTTCCCCTTCTTACAACTCACACACTTGTCATTCAGATGGAAATGTTTCACGTTTACTCCATCGACAAGCCCATTTCTCACAAGTTGGTTCATTTTCCTTAGATGAATGTGCCCCATTCTTCGGTGCCACATTATCGATTCTTTCTCAGTCGCCTTGGATAGGAAGCATGTTATTTGCCCCTGTGATGTCATCGCCTTGGACATATTAAGAATATAAAGATTGTTGATGCGAGGTGCCTTCAACATTATCCACTCCTTAGGAATTTTGAAGCCCGGTTTGAGAATATAGCAGGATTTGTCATCAAAATGCACAGTAAATTGTTTATCACAAATTTGACTGACACTTAACAAATTATAATCGATCTGTTTCACATAAGATATCCTCTCAAAGCTCACTATTCCATTGCTCACGCTCCCCTCCATCGTAATATATCCACCTTTATTACCAGCGAATGCGACATACCCTCCATTGATGTTCTTCACGTCGAATAACAACGCAAGATCCCCTGTCATGTGGCCTGAAGCTCCACTATCAACAATCCAAAGACTGCTAATAGGGCCAGCTGAAGCTCCCTGCACACAAAAAGTAAATCATTTAGTTCTTTCGGGGGACCCAAGCCTGAGTCTTGGGTCTTGGAACATCAGTTTTCACAGAAACATTTTCACAAACATTTTCAACAACTTTTTGATCAATCTTTTTCTAATTGTTCAAAACAGTTTCCTTTTTCTCATTGACCTTTGAAGTAGAGGCTCCTGGAGTACCATTGGGTGACCAAGATTGTTCAGACCTTTTTAGGATGCGAATCTGAGATTTTGGATTCTCAGTCGGTTTCTGAACATTGTTAACAAATGTAACTTTCTTGGTTACCTTATCTGATTTAACAGACTTAGGTCCAACATTTGATTTGACAATCGGTTTTAGTGGAACCTTTTGCCTATCAATTGTTGCGTTCACCACAGGCTTCCTCCATGATTGTTCCATAGCAATCCGATTTCTTCGATCATATTGAATTGGACGATTGTTCCTCATTTGATAAAAATTGTTTTGATTGTAAAACTGTTGTTGTTGAGGAACAACTCGTCTGTGTGGTGGAACATAATAATCAATCGGTTTCCTCATGGAATTCCTCACTTCAACTTCGTGCCTTTTATGCCTTACATATGGACACTGAGCAAGTAAATGCCCTCGTTCCCCACATTTAAAGCATGCACGGTACTCTTCAAAAACATTTGGAGCATTTGGTTGAGCAAATGATCTCACAGGATATTGATCATTGTACTGTAGATTCCTCAAACTCTCAGGGAGTGGCCCTTTTGAGTAAGTAGGCTCCTGAAAACCATTAGCTCTGTTTTTGGGTCGAATGAATTCTGTGACATGGACCTTTGGTTCTTGAGGAACATCCAAATACAATTTCTTTAAAATGGCAGGTGGAATCTCATTTGTTCTCTCATGTTTTGGAAACCAAATGGTACTTTCTTGCCAAATTTTGTCAATTTTAGCATAGTTAGCATTTTTGATTGGAAATTCCTCGTCAGAGATGATCTTATCGGATCCTTCCATTCGATAAAACACCTTGACAGGTTTGTCACACTGTTCATTCTTAACACTCTTTTCAAGATCTTCCTTAACAACATTCTTTTCAGACTTTTTCTCACGATGAGCATTTGCCATCGGATGCACAAGTTGAGATGGTGAAACTGGTTCAGTAGTAATGATGTGATTTTCTTTTGGAATTTCACATGCATTAACAGTTTGAACTTTACCAGTATCATCACTCTCTGAGTCTGAATCCACATTCTCAGCAGTAACACCCTCATCATTCAAACCTAAAATCGGTCTCACATCGGAATGTGGATCACCAATACTCGAGGTATTAGATTCATTTTCCGATGATGAGTCTGATTTTACCGAGCTCTCCGGTGTCACTTGATGACAATTATGATTTTCAAAAAGTACCGGAGATGGCACAGACTTGTAATTAGTGGTTTGATCATCAATGATGTGGTCTACTACATAAGCAATGTGCTTATAGCTTTCCAACTTTTTGTTTACTTTCTCAGCAAAGCATTTGATGGTGGCCATTTCCAACTTGGTATTTTCAATTTCATTTATGTAATTGTTAATTGCCAATTGTTTTAATGATAAAGTGTTTTTCAAGTCAGAAATGTCCTTTTTATAGCCATCTAATACTTTGTTAAAAGCATTCAACTCTTTGCGAGTAGATTGACTGTTCATGATAGCACTATCACGTTGAACACGGAGTTGTTTATTCTCCTCAGTCAATCTATCACATGTACCACAATATTTATCACTTTTAATATCAGTGCTACACTCAGAACTTATAGATTTTGGCGGATCAGTCATGGCCATCAATGCGAAATGAGCTTCCTTTCCTGCAAAGAATCTGGAATAGTCAATCTTGGTAAAAGCATCATCTGTAATGCACGACTTCCTTGTCTTCAGAAAATCCGCTTCTGCTAGCAACTGATCAATGTCATCATCTAGAGAAGTAACACTTGCTTCTGTATCCGATTCACTTCTTAATCTGAGTAAACTGATTCACACTCCTCAGGAATGTCAGAAACAGTGTCAATCACCACTCCAGAGTTAGCTTCCTCAGACTTAATCTCAACAGGTTCAGTCTCTACATCCATTTCAGCTTCAGATACATCAACTTCAACCTCAGTTTCTTCCTTCTCATCAACTGTCACTGATTCTTCAATATCAACCTGGTAAGCAACACAAGCTACATTTCCACCAGTAGTAATTTCCTCAACACCTATTTGCATTGCCGACCAATCAAACCTTTCATCTTGTTGAGTCACCAATGCTTGATTCTGATTGGTGTTCTGGTGTGTCTCATTAGGTGTAGTGATCGGTATAACAGTTCGGTTAGTGTTGTTAGGAGATTGGTTTTGAGTCTGGTTTGATGTGTTTGGTTGTCTGTTTTGGTTGTTATTAAAATTGTTTTGACGGTTTTGGTAGTTGTTATTATTTTGGTAAGAAACTTGGTTTTGGTTTTGTTGTTGACGGTTCTGGTAGCTTGCATTGAATGGGTTTCTATTACCTTGTTTTGGTGGCTGGGTGCATTCTCTTTTAAAGTGACCTTTTCCTCCACAGTTAAAACAAGTAACTTTCTCCTTGTTGAACCCGTAGGTTGTGTTAGGAGAAGTTCCCAAATCTGTTCTACCGGTCTTCTCAATAAATTCTGTTGCTCTTCTCATGATGCTCGCAAAAGCCCACTGAATATCAATCAATTCCATCTCTTCCTTGTCAATCTGTGCATAGTCTTCATTGGTTAAATTGTTGTTACCAATTTGACTAGCAACCAACCCATTGTAAGATGAAACCATTGCAGAGACTAGTGCAATGTGTTGCTGAGCAACTTCAACCGTCACATTTCCCAAGTTAGAAGTCTCCAAAACCACCGGTTGTTGATTAGGTTGAGTACTTTGGTTCATTGAGTAAGGTGATTGTTGAGATTGGCTATCAGTATAGAAGGCTGCTTGTTGCATTGGGGAAAATGGTGGAATGTATGAATTGTTGTAATGTTGTTGTGGTGGTGGGTTTGATGGTTGTGAGAAGGATGATGTTTGTGCCATGTAGTTAATGGTAGGTTTTGGTGATTCCATAACATTGGAAATGCACGCAACATGTGGTGCCACTAATCCTCCTGAACTTGAGTTACTAGCTGGAACTGAAGTACCTCCAAAATATAAGTTGGGATTCTGAGGAATCTGTGATCTTCTAGCTTTCCTCTTTTCTTCCAATTCTTTGTTTTCCAGCTTCTCTATAAACTCTTGAATGGACCAGAATTGGTATGCATCCTTCTCCCTGAGAACTTCCACATGCTGATCCCAGTGTGGTGGTAAGGCATCTGCAAACTTATCCACCTGCTTTGTCATAGGAATCTGTATACCATAACTTGACAATTCAGTTAGCAAATGACTATATCTAGGAGTTAATTCTTTTAAAGTTTCATTGCCAATATAAGAGAAATTCTCAAACTCCTTTCTCAATTCTTCCATCCTTAAATTTCTAGTCTTATCATTCCCATCATGCCTCCTTTTGAGCATATCCCACAGTTGCTTAGATGTAGTGCAAGTCCCAAACTGATGCAACAGATCATTTGTGATTGCCTGTGTCAATTGGGAAAAAGCTTTCTTCTCCACAGCAAACTTCTTTTTCTCATCCTCAGCCATACTCTCCAATGGAACTGGTTCACCCGTATTCTCCAAAACTGGTGCTGTGTAACCTCTAGCAATCATATTCCATGCCTCTGCACCCTCCACTCCCATGCCTTCCAAATGTATTTTGAACTTTTTCTGCCACTGATTGTATTCTTGTATCTCCATGAGCTTCGGTGGCCGATTCCCGCTACCTGAAGACAGATCATTAATCAGTGTGGAAATAGCATTTGTAGTTTGAGTGTTTACCACCGCTGCTGCTACTCCCCAGTAGTCAGGTTGTGGTGTTGGAGGTGCGATACTTTGAGCCATGTAGTTAATCGGTTGCGAAGACTGTGTGCTTGTCTTTTGTGTTGCCACCGTCCATGGGTCCATCACTTGCTGTTGTGGTTGTGTCGTTGCTGGTCTCGGAGTAGTCGGAAAATTCCACATGATCACGAACTTCGAAAAATTCAACACTTAGAAAATTTTCCAAAAAAAAACTAATCCTAGGTTCGCCCAATTAATCTCATTTTCGTCCCTTTCTGATGTAGGTTCGCCCAAACAGTGTCACTCGAAGGTAAAATCTCACCAGAATGTAAAAACACACTAACACTTTTCCACTTTCGCCCAGAAGATTCTAGGTTAACACTTTTCCACTTTCGCCCAGAAGATTCTAGGTTCGACCGTTTTATTTCTACGTTCGCCCGCCCGATCAATCTGAAGTGGAAAATGTGACCCGAAAGTGAAAAATTCAACAAGGAATTTCCAGGTTCGTCCAAAATTACCTCAGGTTCGACCAAAAACTACTCAAGTTCGCCCAAAAACACTCAGGTTCGACCACTTAGGTTCCAGGTTCGCCCATTTCAGGTTTGAAAAACGGTTACACTTTGAAAAACGGTTATTTTGATCTCTGATTTTCAAAAGTTTGTGGATTTGAATGATCTTAATCAGGTTTTGATTCGGAATTGATTTGGAGCAACTTTAATTCTTGGAATTTTGAATTTTAACCACAAAATCAACTTCAAATCAATCAAAAACACTCAAAAACCATTTTCATTCAAAAACAGATGTGATTTGATCAAAAATAGGTCCAAATCAGCTCTGAGTTTATCAAATTTGTTGTTGTATGATCCTCTAAGCTCTGATACCACTTTGTGAGCGAAAGATTTTGATTAAAACAGGATTAATTGATCATACAAGTTACAAAACCAGGTGCGGAAACCCTAGCTTTGAACAAACAGATAAAAACTCAAATCAAAACACAATCAATATCATTTTCAAAGCTTTTCATAGATTAACTTGTTCATAAACTTGATTACAATGATTCTATAGTTAATATAGATCAAATACAGACACTCTCAAACAAACCAGGAACCTGACCTCTAAACACACACTTACTAAAACTCTCTATACATTACAAAAACACAATTTCTATTTATAACACCTGCACGTTCGCCCATATACTGTGGTCGAATGTGGACTTCTTCCACATTCGCCCAGTTAAGGGTGCGAATCTACATCTTCAGTCAAGCTCCTTTCACCTTCGCCCACTATTCTTCTACCTTCGCCCCTTTATACTCACATTCGACCAGTCAGATTCTACATTCTACCCATCAGCACTCTAACATATGTTAACATCCAATCACTAGTCACAAAACGCATCTACATATGGCTTGCACCAGGCTCCGAGACAGTGGTACGAGGAGCTAAGTACATACCTCATCTCAAGAGGATTTAAGCGCGGACTCGTCAACTGCTCCCTCTTCACGAAGAAGACAGGGGATGATTTGCTTCTGGTGCAGATTTACGTTGATGATATAATATTTGGTTCAACTAACAAGCTTTTATGCAGGGAGTTCGAAACTGTCATGCAGGAAAAGTTCGAAATGAGCGCAATGGGGGGGATGCAGTTTTTCCTAGGCTTACAGGTGGACCAAAGACCCAACGGGATCTTCATTCACCAGACGAAATACGTATCCGATATCTTGAGCCGGTTCCAGATGGAGGATTCCAAGCCGATGGATACCCCGATTCAACCCAATCACGGGATTGGATTGGACGCTAAGGGGGAGCTGACGGACCCATTTACATACAGAGCAATCATCGGATCTCTGATGTATTTGACGGCGTCTCGACCAGATATTATGTATGCAACGTGTCTCTATGCCCGCTATCAATCGAAGCCGAAACAAAGTCATCTGACGGCGGTCAAGCGTATCCTTAGATATCTGAAGGGTTGTCCCTCAAAAGGACTTTGGTACCCTAATGATGATGATTTTGATTTTATTGCTTTTAGTGATGCAGATTGGGGCGGCTGTGATAAAGATAGTAAATCTACTACAGCTGGTTGCCAGTTTTTAGGGAGCAGGTTAGTCACCTGGCAATGTAAGAAGCAGACTTCCGTGGCGCTGTCTACCTGTGAAGCCGAGTACATTGCAGCCTCGAGTTGCTGTTCGCAAGTGCTCTGGATCCAACAGCAGATGGTGGATTACGGTTTGCAGTTTCTTAAAACCCCTATACACTGTGACAACGAAGCCGCAATTGCATTAACTAAAAATACTGAAAAACATTCTAAAGCGAAACATATCCGGATCAAATATCATTTTATCCGCGATTGTTACGCTAAAGAATTGATAGATATGGTCAAAATTCATACTGACTACCAACGTGCAGATTTGTTTACAAAAGCTTTTGACAGATCCCGCTTTGAATATCTTTTAAAAGTAAACAACGTAAAGGAAAAACAGGACTAATCGGCACCTCGGTTTATCGCTTTTTAGTTTTAGGTTTTAATATTTTGCTAATTGGGAATTTCTCTTTACTATCGTAATCCTCAAAGAAGTTGCTGCTTTCGAGGGGATTGGTTAATCCTCAAAGAAGTTGATGCTTTCGAGTGGATTGTTTCTTTTAAATTTTCATTTTATTGTTTTTCCGAAAAATTAAAAACCCAAAAATATGTTCTTTATTTTAGGGGGAGCCATTTTATCAGAAAATCCAAAAACATTGAAAAATTCAAAAGACCTAAAAAATTAGAAACTCAAAAATGATTTCCTGGATAAAAAGAGGAAATGATAGTATATCAGTGGGGATCTGACACAGGCTAAAGAATTATATAGTATAATGAGGCGTGTGTTGATTTCGTGTGATATGCTGATAGGCTTCGTAGACTAAATATTGCGTGCATTAGTGATACAAACATAACGAACTACGCGTTCGTGGCTGAACACCTCATGGGCATATGGTCATTGTACCGTAATTTCGTTTGATAGGATTGCCAAAATCTGAGGTTTCGGGTCGTTATGTTATGGTTATCCGGAATATTCTGATTAAACTTTTGTCGTATTGATTTACGGACCTAGTTTCATCAGAATATTTGCTAAAAGAGCTTAAATGCCAAAACCGAAAGTTACTGAATTGAGGAACTTTATGTTTTATTGATCAAAGATCATTATTACATCGTATTGACTTTCTGATGCAAATCAGTGGTTAATATCAGCCTCAACCTAGTGTATATGCACATGTTACTCTGCTGCATTCGTTTGCTGACCTGTACACCTCTGTGCTATATACTTTGTAACTTTTACGGATAACTCTGGCATAATCACGCGCTACGACGAAGCTTTGTGCAATTACTTGATACGGGAGTATGTCGTGTGTGTGGGCACCACATCGTGTTAGTCTAATACACTTAACTCGTATCATTTTAAAGCATTGCGTAATTGTCTGCATGTGAGCTTACGTGGACCACAATATCAGCAATTGCCGTGTCACATACTGTTTCTAATGATAATATTAAACAAAAAGATCAACGCTGTGATCAGATTTCTCAGTAAACTGATATGATCCTCTTACCGGATATCACAAAATGTTTCCTGCTTTCATTTACTTTGATGCATTTTACTTTTTTTGTCAAAAAGATACAAAATCCAAAAAGATTTTAGGTGTGTTTTGATAAAATTTCAGAAAAACCAAAATTTTTGCATTTCTGCTTTATTTTTGATAACTGAGGTTGCTTGATGGTCAATTTCTGAGATTTGATAACACCATCTGGGCTTTGTATCATTCAATAAGTGAAAATATGAGTTTTAGAAGTTTAACAGATTGAAAAATGTTGAACGGGATTCGAATTCGTGATTTGGCAAAATTTTCAGATTTTTCCATTTCACATTCGCCCCTTAACTGGGTCGAATGTGGAAAAATCTTTACTTTCGGCCGTTTTAGAATGGGCGAGTGTGGGAATTTCATCAAAAATTCCACTTTCGGGTGACAATTTTCACCTTCGGGCCATTAAGTTGGACCGAATGTGAAACTAACCCACATTCGACCGTGATAACGGGCGAAGGTGGACCTTCTGTTAGTGCATTATTCAGGTATGTCCCTAGCTAGTGATCCAGTATAGAATGTCGAAGGTTCAGATAATCAGAGAACGACAAAGTCTTAAACCCAAAGACAATCCAATCAATAGTCGAGGGGGAGTTTGTAGATGCACGTATTGCGACTAGTGATTGGATCTACAAAGTTAACATGTGTTAAAAAGTGCTGATGGGTTGAAAGTGGAATGCTGATGGGTTGAAGGTGGAAAAAGTGGGCGAACGTGGAAATTACACAGAAAAAGTGGGCGAACATGGAACAAACTGGGCTAATGTAGAATCAGTTTGGGCGAATGTGGAAAGATTCCACATTCGACCAACATAAAGGGGCGAATGTGGAAAGATTCCACATTCGACCATCACAACTGGGCGAACGTGCAGAGTCTATAAATAGATTTTGTGAGTTTTTGAGATAGAGGGAGTAAAAGTAAGTCATTAGTTGTGTGTGTTATCAGGTGTTGTTCCAGAGAGGTTTGAGAGAATTTGTGTGTGTGTTAGATTAACTGAATTGACATTGTAATCAAGTTTTTGAGAAAGTTAATCTATGAAAAGTATTGAAAATGACTTTGATTGTGTTTTGATTTGAGTTTACTTCAGTTTGTTCAAAGCTAGGGTTTCCGCACCTGGTTTTGTAACTTGTATGATCGTATAATCCTGTTTTCGTGTCAAATTTAGCCTCTACAAAGTGGTATCAGAGCATAGAGGATCATACAACAACAAATTGATAAATTCAGAGCTGATTTGGACATTATTTTTATCAATTCACATCTGTTTTTACATAAAAATGGTTTTTGAGTGTTTTTGAAGGATTTAGAGTTGATTTTGTGGTTAAAATTCAAAATTCCAAGTATTAAAGTTGTTCCAAATCATCTCCGAAGCAAAACCTAATCAAGATCATTCAAATTCACAAACTTTTGAAAATCAGAGATCAAAATAACCGTTTTTCAAAGTGTAACTGTTTTTCAAAAACTGATATGGGCGAACCTGGACTGAAATGGGCGAACCTGACACTGTAGTGGGCGAACCTGAAAATTTTTGGGCGAATCTGGGTGAATTTTGGGCGAATCTAGAGCTTTTCTGGGCGAACCTGGATTTTAGTGTTTGAATTTTCCACATTCGGGTAAGAATTTTCACATTCGATTCGTCGGGCGGGCGAACGTGGAAGTAGAGTGGTCGAACCTAGGCTATTTTGGACGAACGTGGAATTTGATTTTGGATATTCTACATTCTGGTTATTGTTCTACCTTCGGGTCATCCAAAGTGGGCGAAAGTGGACATCTTTGGGCGAAAGTAGACTTACCAGGGGCGAACGTAGAATTTAGGGCCTAAAAAATTTCGATGGATTACTTATATAGAACGGAAGAGGATATCAGAGCTCTAGTAGTAGCTGAAAGAAAGCGACAACAATTACTGAGACAAAATTCTCAAGTTGACAACAGTTGGAGATTTCCAATGACACCAAAACCAACTGATGAAATGGTACATGTTAACAAGTGTGTTAACAGAGAAGGTGTTCAAAGAAATGTTGTATGTTTAGCCAAACAAATGAGACATGATGATTCAAGTGAATTGTCAAAGAGTGAGTTGAGTTCTGATACGAGTTCAGAACAGAGTAAATCAGAACAGAGTGATACCTCAAATGGTAATGCAAAATCTGATAATGGTAATAAATCAGATGATGAGGTAAGTGCTAGTTGTTCTAAATGTGTCAAGTTGAATTGTGAATTGATGACACTTATTGAGGACAAACAGAAACTAGCAAATGAACTAGAAAATTGTAAAAACCAAATTAAAGTTTTTGAAAACAATGAAAAAGATTTGTTAAATAAAATTGAATCTTTAAAGAAAGAAATGTTAGAAATGAATAAAAGTGTTTCAAAGAATACTTCCACATCAGAGTTGGAAATCACAACACCTTGTGTTGCTAATTCTGATTGTGAAGTGAAACAAAAGTTTGAACAGAAAACTGAAAATGTTGAAACAACTTCTGAATCTGAAGAAAAACCCATATTCAGTTTTCCTGAAGGAGTTGAAGGATCCTACATGTTGGAAGGACGTGAAAAATTGATTTTCAACAAAGATTTTCTAATTGAGAATATCGAACAATCTCTACTTAAATGTATTTTTGTTGATAATATCGATTTGTTAAATCAGTTTAGAAATCAATTTGATCATCTTCATTTTGAACTCAGTCCTAACCAACATGAGAATAAAGAGGATCAAAAGAAAAATGTTGAAAATAAAAAGGGTTCTAAAGTAAAAGAACTAAAACCAAACAAATCGAAAGGAAATGATCAGATGAAAAATTCTTATCAAAAGAATTCAAGAACTTTTTCATCAAGATCATATGACTATTATGATTATTCATATAACTCTCGATTTGATGGTTATTGGGGAGACAACTCACCACAGTATTCTCATGGTTATGTTGAATGGAGAAACTGTTTTGAATGTGGTGAAGTTGGTCATATTGCTGCTCATTGTCCCTATTGGTATTGGGATGACGGGTATGCATATGATTTTGTTGAATATAGGTCTTGTTATAACTGTGGAGAGTGTGGGCATTTAATTGCTTACTGTCCGTATGTTAAACAGAAAAAGACCGAAGTGAAATTTGCTAGAAATTCAGGCAATGTCAGAAAGCCTGTATCCCCAAAACCAATCAAGAAGCAAAAGGGGAAACAGGTTGTGTATGACAATCGTAACAAAATTGCCTTGAAGAAAAATGGAGATTGTGGACGGGTTGCTGAGGTAAGGGGGAGTTCGAAGGCTAAGCCTAAGAATAACTCTAAACCTGGGTCTTCATCAGTTAAGTCTGAGAAGATTCCAAACAACGTTCAGAAGCAGGTTTCAAATAAGAAATCTGAAAAGTCAAAAAGTAAAACAATTTCAACAAAATCCAAAATAAACTCTGAACGTGTTTGGAAACCCAAAGCACTTTCTAAATCAATAGCAATTTCTACTTCAAATCAATCCATTGAAAAACCAATTGATTTTTCAAAAGGAGAATGGATTGATGTTCCAAGAATTGATGACCTTGGACGACCCATCATTGTGAAGGGATGGGTGCCTCTCTCGTGCTAAATTGTTTAATAAGTGTGCAGATTGTTCTAGACAGACCTATTAGCTATTCTTTGATAAGTTGATAGTGGAGCATCTGTATACACACTATTTATTAGAGAGGTGAAGGTCAAGGATGGGATATTGAAGAAGAAAAACATGATTTCAACAGAGAGGAGAGTGTTTGTAGTCTGTTTCCAACCTGTGTAGCCGGAAAAAGTTGCAATCTCATGCAATTGCTCTCAGGTGTTGGATTTCAATAACAGATACAACAAAATGGTTTGCTAATTGAAAAATCTTAATGGGTCTAGTAATCTGAGTGGAAAATGGTTTTTAGAACACAATGAGTAAACCGCATCGGATATCATTTTATTTTGTTTTTCTTCAAAAAGTTTAAAAATCCAAAAATATGCTTATTTTGAGATTTTTAGGGGGAGAAAATTTCAGAAAAATCAAAATAAAAAATAGAAAATCAAAAATGAGTTTTTCCTGGAGAAAAAGAGGAGATGATAGTACATCAGTGGACTGTCAGACTACTCTAAAAACAAAAATGAATTGATAAACATTGAGTAGTCACTACAATTATATATTGGTAGGCTTGAAATCAAAGTTTAAAAGTTCAGCATGGTGATATAAACTTAAAATCAATAACTGATAATCATGTGGATCAACGTATCGTTGGCATATGGTTTCAGTACCGAAATTTCGTTTGATAGATTGCCAAAATCAGAGGTTTCGGGTCGTTATATTGAAAGTTATCTGGGGATGGCCTAACTGATCTTTTGCTGTATTAGTTTACAGACCTAGATTCAGTCAGGGTATCTTATTAAAAGATCTTTAATGACAAAACCATAAGTTACCGAATGAGGAACTTAACATGTGTGATGATAATCATAGATTATCTAATGCATCGTATCAATACTATGATGAAAGTCATGTATGATATTAGTCCTCACCCTGGTAGAGTGCACAAGTCGCTTTGAAGCATTAATTTGCTAGCCTGTCACCACTGTGCCTCATACCTTGTAACTAACGGATAACTTCAATATAATCACGCGTTACGATGAAGCTTTGTGCAATTCTTGATACGGGAATGTGTCGCGAATGCGGGGACCATAGATTACTCAGAAACTAATATTACCATAACGTATCTAAAGTGCTGAGCAATGAATGATGATTTTGAGTTTAAGTGGACAAACATACTGGTAATGGTTGTAGGATGCTCAATGATAAAAACAGAAAATTGATAAAAAGAGTTATGACTGACTGTTTCAATATTGATATGATCCTCTTAACCGGAAAATTCACAAAAATATGTTGAATTTACTTTTATGCAATTACATTTGAAAATCCAAAAAGATTTTTGGTGTGTTTTAGCATAAACTTTGAAAAATCAAAAAGTTTTATTTCAATTTTATTTTCGATAACCGATGTTGGAATACTGGATGTGAAAGCTCAGATACTTAAAAGTTGAAAAAGATTTCAAATTTTCAAGTTTCTGGTATATATTGAAAATGTTTAATAGTTCAGGGGGAGCTATTGAGGGTCAAAAGGAATGTGAAGAGTACTTCCGAGATTTTTGTCGTGTCTAACGCTGGTTGTAGTTTGTGCAGTTTTTGGTAAATTTTTTCTGCAGAATCAAATACAACAGGTGCACTTCTCATGACTCATCGACAAAGAGTGTAATTGAACAAGACCCAACCTGAACATCAAGATCACCAGAACAACAGAAGTTAGTAAAAGGTTAAAGAAATGATGAAGATTGAAGAAATCAAGATTATCGTCCATATTCATCTCTGAATCAGCAAATGACAAAGCCAAGATTTCTTGAGTCTGTCTGAGATTTCAAAGCTTACTGAGAGATAGACAGGAACTTCGACACAAACGTGCATGAAGATGGAAAGTTTTCAATCAAGACTTGAAACATTGATAACTTTCTAATCTGGTACATCACTAGCTAGGTCCAAGGGGGAGATTGTTAGTGCATTATTCAGGTATGTCCCTAGCTAGTGATCCAGTATAGAATGTCGAAGGTTCAGATAATCAGAGAACGACAAAGTCTTAAACCCAAAGACAATCCAATCAATAGTCGAGGGGGAGTTTGTAGATGCACGTATTGCGACTAGTGATTGGATCTACAAAGTTAACATGTGTTAAAAAGTGCTGATGGGTTGAAAGTGGAATGCTGATGGGTTGAAGGTGGAAAAAGTGGGCGAACGTGGAAATTACACAGAAAAAGTGGGCGAACGTGGAACAAACTGGGCGAATGTAGAATCAGTTTGGGCGAATGTGGAAAGATTCCACATTCGACCAACATAAAGGGGCGAATGTGGAAAGATTCCACATTCGACCATCACAACTGGGCGAACGTGCAGAGTCTATAAATAGATTTTGTGAGTTTTTGAGATAGAGGGAGTAAAAGTAAGTCATTAGTTGTGTGTGTTATCAGGTGTTGTTCCAGAGAGGTTTGAGAGAATTTGTGTGTGTGTTAGATTAACTGAATTGACATTGTAATCAAGTTTTTGAGAAAGTTAATCTATGAAAAGTATTGAAAATGACTTTGATTGTGTTTTGATTTGAGTTTACTTCAGTTTGTTCAAAGCTAGGGTTTCTGCACCTGGTTTTGTAACTTGTATGATCGTATAATCCTGTTTTCGTGTCAAATTTAGCCTCTACACCTTCTATATAAGCTGTTCACAGGTTCGAACCTTCATTCACTGTTCTTCAATATTTTCTTTCGATCCAACACCTTGTTGCTTTGATTTCTTTTTCTTGTGCATTTGATTCCCTACCATTCACTGATCATTTCTATACTAATTTTACAGGTAATGGCGCATTTTTGAGACCAGAATCGTTGTTTATGTGACCGGACCTAGGGTTTTAAAATTAAGGGTTCTAGGATGATTATTGTTCAGTGTTTTTGAATGCATTTAAATTGACATCAGTTTTAGGGGGAGAAGATTGAAAGAATTAGGATTATAACATTGTTTAAATGGATAATTGATCGTTTGAAACAGATTTGACCTAATTCGTCTTGAAAACTGATGTAAACTGA
The DNA here is from genome assembly GCA_032199755.1 of Ambrosia artemisiifolia. Classification (NCBI taxonomy): domain Eukaryota; kingdom Viridiplantae; phylum Streptophyta; class Magnoliopsida; order Asterales; family Asteraceae; genus Ambrosia; species Ambrosia artemisiifolia. The sequence continues at coordinate 19,499,912 of CM063512.1, forward strand.
AATTTAAGGACAATTGATGATGGACGAGTGTTGTTCGGTCATATTAGAACACATCCTAATCAAAATCAGAGTCTAAAATCGAAGATGAGAAATTTTTGAATTTTTGGGAATAACCAGTTTCACCTTCGGTTGTACAAACGGGCGAACGTGAAATTGACTGGTCGAAAGTAACATAAACTGGACGAATGTGTATTTTAACAAATATATTTCCACATTCGTGCTGATTTGTTCACATTCGCACCAATAAACTCACATTCGACCTAGTTAAAAACAGGCGAATGTGAATCCTGAAAATCTTAAAATTTTAAATTTTTGTCGTTTTCGAGTTTTGATGTATTTTATTGTTTTTGATGTACAGATGGCTGAGCAAAGTTAGAATATAGAAACTCAAGCAGAGAATGTTATTACTGATCCAGTTCAGGAGACTGTTCAGGAGGATGAAGCATCAGTTGCAAGCAGTTGGCCGTTTGAAAGATCTCATAACTGCTGTGCTTATCTTGGTGATGTGGAAAAGAACACTGAGTTTACTGGTATCATTGAGTTCTTGAAGAGAAGCAGAGTTGTACATGCTTTAGCTACTCCGACTATCATTTACAAGGATATTGTTGAAGATTTTTACAAGAACGCGAAGTATGATTTCTGGGATAATCAGACAATCATCAAGAGCAAGATACAAGGAATGGAGATGATTTTGACTGAGTCTGATATAAGAGAAGCACTTCAGATCAAATTTGAAGTAAGTGAAGATCCCAGAGAGTTGTCGTGGACTGAACAGAAAGCTTGTTTCCTGAGGATGAAATACAAAGGACCGATCACTGATGGTTCTATGCATAAAGGGAAACTGAGTGTGCAGTTCAAATACTTTGCACATGTCATAATCCACGTGTTTGGATGTGTGAGCGGTGGATATGATGTAATGAGGAGAAGTTTAAGCTCATTGATGGTTGCATTGACTCTCAACAAACCATTCAATGTGTCTGGGATGATACTGGATCATATGCTTGAGATGCTTAAGGGTTTGAAGAAGATACAATTCATGTTATACCCTAGATTTCTGATGATGATTTTTGACCACAAGTATCCTGATTTGAGGAAGGATCCTACACAGATTATTGGTCAAGATCACATGAACATCCGAACTTTGGTGAGGATGAAAGGATATAAGGGTGTGCCAGACAATGAAAGGCCACCATACAGAAGATTGTTTGGGGCTCTAGCTAAACAGGATTACACTGATCCTGGAAAGAACAAGGCTAGACACACTGAGAGTGATTCAGATAATGATGATCCTCTAGTGTATGCAGATGCAAGCACGAAGAGAAAGAGACAGGTTGTCAATCCCGGAGCCAAAGGGAAGGGTAAGGGAAAGATAGACCAAGGAAGTTCTAAGCCAACAGGTGGTGAGAAACAAAACTACTGCTAAGAAGGGAACTAGTTTGGTGGATGAAGATTCTGTGGATTCGGAGGAGACTGAGATAGATGAACAGTGGGATTCGGATGCAGAAAATGTTAGGACCACCAAACGTAAGGCCACTATGGTTGGTGAGTCTGAATCTCTAGACAAGACCATTGAAGAAGCAGAACAGAGTAAGAAGTCTGTTGGTGCTGAAGATGAAGATTTAGGTGTTGATATGGATGAATTGAATGCTGGAGAGACTGTTGTAGTGAATTTGCCAAAACCAAAACACAAATCAATGGCAAAGAAGACGAGCACTAAACAGTTGAGGGAAAAAGAGATTGCCCAGCTAATGAAAGGAAAAAGAGTACCCGATGCTGGTACATTACCAGTAGATCAGTTTAATGTTGCACCAGTAACTAAGAAGCAGAAAAAGACAAAAGAGGCTGAGACATTACCAGTAGATCAGTTTAATGTTGCACTGGATAATGTGTTAGATATGTTCAGGAAGCCTCAAAAGGAAAAAGCTAAAGAAGTTGAGCCATCCAAATCCAAGAAAGTCACTGTTGCTGATGATGTGATGAAGCAAGTGAATAAGAAGATGGATGAAATGATGACGATGATTGTTTCTCCACAAGCTGAGATTGCCAAGTTTAAGCAAAATGAGGAGAAAATGCTTCAGATTGTGGTTGCTTCGAAGTCTAATCAAGATGAGATTGATGAGAAAGTTAAGAAGCTTGAAGCTAAGAATAAGAAGCTTGAGGGGAAATGTTCAAGGAACAAGAACAGGATAAAAGTAATTAAGGAGGATAACAAAGAGCTAAAGGCTGAGAACAAACGCCTTAGTGATTTGATAGACAGTTTGTATAATGTAGCACCCAAGCTGAAAGAAGGTGAAGAAGATAAGGAAAAAGAGGAAGAACAGGTAGACTATGAACCTTCTGATTCTGATAAAGAGAAAGATGATGATGATGATGAAGATGAGGAGTCTGAGAAAAGTGATGATCAGGATAGTAAGAAAGATGATGATGATGATGCAGAAGGGTCTGGGAGTCAGATAGAAGATGATAGTAGCAGTGATAGTGATGATGATGAAGGAGGTGATGATACTTCAAAGTTTACATTTGAAAAGAGACCACAAAAGAAGAAAGATGCTGGAGAATCTAGTTCCAAAAAGAAGAAAGGTGAGAATGTAGATTCAGATGAAAGTATCTTTTGGAATGAGAAGGTAAGATCTCTTGGTGATGATGCAAAGAAAGTATACAGAGATATGTTAGAAAGAAGAGAATGGACGATAGAGTTCACATGTCGTTTTGCTGAGATATTCCAAACGGATGATATGAGATATGAACTGGAATACAACGATCCTGATCTTGAAGAAGGTGAAGTACCTGCTACTGTGGCTAAGGAAATTCTTGATGGCCTTGCACAGCGAGTAGGGAAATCGTTTGAGGAGTTTGTAATGGATGAGTCGATTCCAAATATTCCTGAAAAGGATATTGGAAATCACTCAGATGATAAGAATACTCCAGAATTTGAAGAAGTGGAGATTGAAGATATAACACATGAGGAATATCCACAGTACTTCAGACAGACTGATGAACATGTGATATTTCCAGACTTCACAGAAAGACCAAACACTTCAGCAAAGAAGAAAGCTAAGAAAAGGAGTGAAGAGTTTGTTGAGAAGGTGTTTGGTGCTTATAAGCAACAATCTTCAAGTCAATCTGATGAATTGAAGAATTACTTGAAGAAATTGAGAGAATTGGATGAAAACCGACCGAAGCCTGAAGCTCAAGGAAGTTTCTATAGATTCCACAATGCTAAGTTCAAAGGCAGAGCCCTTGGGTGGACTTATTTGGGTAGACTAAAGTGTTTAGCTGCTAAATGGGAATCAGGAATTCTGTACTTCTACAGATTCATTGATTTGCTAACTCTACCGTATTGGGCGGTCAGAGATTTGTGCAGATTCCCAATGTCTGGAGCTTCAGTAAACAATACACATGTCGGTTGGTGTGCAGATAAGTTGGTTTGGGAAAGTAGAACGAAGTGGAACAGATTCAAGCCTCAATATCCCAGAAGAAAGGTTCATAGGGATATTGATCCTAAAACCAAGTTGAAGAGGGTAACTTTGATCTACAAAGCACCTGAAGTGATGAGAAAGATACCTTTGATGCCTATGCCGCAACATTTCAGTGCTGACTTTATATTTTGGTACTATGATTGGAGAAAGGCTGAAGCCGTGATTGTTTTGAGAGATGGGAAGGACAAATACAAGCATGTTCATGTATTTGATCCTATGTGGTTGATAAACTGTACCTTCGAAGACATCATCATGCTTTTCTACAATCCGATTCATCATGAGGCTAACGATGCTGAACAAGCAAAGAAGTATACTCAGGTTGTAGGAGTTTGTTTTGCGTATGACATAAACTCGGGGAGTAGCTTGGATGCTAAGCTTGGCAAAATGGTGAAGATGGCTAATGTGTCGAAACCGGTGAAGAGAAAGTTGGAGCCTGAAATGACTAAAGAGAAGAAGAAACAGCTCAGAATTTATTTGTTGAACAAGGCGATGGATGAAGACAGAAAACGATCCAATCAATAGTCGAGGGGGAGTTTGTAGATGCACGTTTTGCGACTAGTGATTGGATCATACAAAGTTAACATATGTTAGGAAGTTGCTGATGGATTGAAAGTGGAACTGTTATGGGCGAATGTAGAAGAAAGGGGCGAAGGTAGAAGGTAACTGGGCGAAGGTAGAATGATGCTGAACAGAAGACTCACGTTCGTACCTTAGTATGGGCGAATGTGGAAGAATTCCACATTCGACCACATCAACTGGGCGAACGTGCAGTGGCTATATATAGATTTTGTGTATTTGTGAGTTATAGAGTTTTTCAGTTTGTGTGTGTGTTCAGGTTAGGTTTCATGTGTGATTGTGAAAGTGTTTAAGTGTTCTAGATTAACGAGTGTGTGATTGTAATTGAATATTTGAACAAGTTAATCTATGAAAAGGCTTTGAAAATGATGTTGATTGTGTTTTGATTAGAGTTTTATCAGTTTGTTCTGAACTAGGGTTTCCGCACCTGGTTTTGAGACTTGTATGATCAAATAATCCTGTTTTAGTCAAAATCCTTCGCTTACACAATGCAATGGAAGACAATAATGATGATGATTATCCAAACTAACTGATTATTGCTTCTGTTGATGTGACAGGTTTGATGTACACAATGAAGGATCTTGGGGATAAAGCAAGATGGCCAAGAAAAAATGACAAAGGTACATGGAAGGACAAATCAAAACGGTGTGCCTACCATGAAGACTTCGGCCACATTACCGAATATTTCATTTCCATATGAAAGGAGACAAGTTATCTTCCAAGCAAGGGACATTTGAAGGAATTGCTGGGCAAAAAGAAGAACAAACCTTAGGATGGTTGTAATATTCCTGAGAGAGTAGCCTTTCCACCTTAGGATGCTGTTATAATAGATTTTATATCCGGAGGATCCGACATATGTGGAACCTCATATTCGGTCACCAAAAGGCATGCCAGGGAAACCAAGGCTGAAAAGGGGCATGAACTTAAAATAACTTCGACGCTGACCAATGCCAAATTAATCAGCTTCGAAGAAGATGATCGGGAAAATGTCCTCGATCATCACCATGATGGATTAGTCATTACTTTATATATTGCTACTCATTTTGTACGCAGGATATTAATAGATGGAGGAAGCTCCGTCAATATCATTCAATTAGAGATACTCAAGAGGATGAATATCCCATAGTCTGAGATCATCTCTAATCCTCTATCTTGGTAGGATTCAGCGGTGAAACAAAAAGCAGTGTAGGAGAAATCAAATTGCCCATTTACATTGAAGGGGTAAACTGATTACAAAGTTTTTGTGTTATGAATTCTTTGTCTTGCTACAATGTTATTTTAGGGAGACCTTGTATACACGACATGAAAGCAGTACCCTCAACATACCACCAATGTGTGAAACTCACAACACCGTGGGAGTAGTGAAAGTAAAAAGCAACCAACAGGAGGCCAAGAATTGCTACACGTCTTCAATGAAAGCATCGACGCAGCCATGACATGCATAGTAAGTAAAGAAGGAAGCATGTGATATCCTGAAGGATGAAAAGGAGCATGCGGATCAAGATGTAAGGACGGCGTGCTTAGATGACAAGAATCCAGATATCTCGGCGCTAATTAGAACCAGTAATCCTGAGGATATTGAACGAGAATTAATATCCATTTTGAAATGCAAGATGTCAACATTTGCATGGAAGAATGAGGATATGACAAGTATTTCTTGAGATATAATTACACATAAACTTGGTATTGATAACAATTTCAGGCCAATACAACAAAAGAGAATGAAGCTTACACTTGAGAGAAACATAATTATACAGGAAAAAGTGGACCGACTGCTGAAGTCGAAGTCGAAGATGATAAGGGAAGTTAAATTCCCAAGATGGCTAGAAAATGTGGTCCTCATACAGAAGAATGAGAAGTGGAAAGTTTGTGTTGATTACACGCACTTAAACAAGGCATGCCCTAAAGATCCATTCCCACTCCCTCACATTGACTCAATGGTAGATGCAAAGCCAGGGCATGAGATGCTTACCTTTATGGACACATCCTTAGGATTTCAACAAATGCAGATGAGCCAGACGACCAAGAAGACACAGCATTGATGACACCCTCAGGTATATATTGTTATATTGACATGCCTTTCAGACTAAAAAAATGCAGGTGCTACCTATCAAAGACTTGTCAACATGATGTTTTAGGACAAGATAGGGGACACAATGGAGGTCTATATAGATGACATGGTGGTCAAATCTCGAAAAGCAGAGAACCATCTTCAGGATCAAAAGGAAGCCTTCGACATTCTGGATGTATACAACATGAAACATAACCTAGCCAAGTGTCATTTTGAATAAATACTTGTCTGCTACCCCATTGCTAATGAAACTAAGGATGGTGAACCTCTATCCTTACATCTATAAGTTTCTAAAAGTTTCATCAGTGTTGTGCTAGTAAAGGATTTCGAAGGACAACAACATCTTGTCTACTATGTAAGTAAAAGTCTACGAGATGCAGAAACCAGGTATTCACATCTTGAAAAACTTATTTTAGCTTTGATTATGGCTTCAACCTAGCTAAGGCACTATTTTGAAACCCATATACATGTTAAGACAAATTATCTAACTAAAAATGTACTTAAAAAACCAGAATGTCTGGTAGGATGACAAAATGGTCAGTAAAATTTAGTGCCTATGATTTAGTATATGAGCAAAAAAAATGCAATAAAATCCCAAGCTTTGGCAGACTTTATGGCTGATTTCAGTAGTGGTCTTCAAAAGGAAGTAGATCTAGAAATACAACAACTAAATGAAAACTTAGAAAAATGGGTTTTATATATATATACTGATGGTGCTTCAAATATAAGAGGAACAAGCTTATGGATACTGCTAAAATCGCCACAAGGGGACATAATACCCCAAGCTATTAGATGTGAATTCCAAACTATTGATAATGAGGCTGAATATGAAGCCCTTATTGTTGGTTTGCAACTCGCTAGAAATTGAATGTGAAAAACTTACAAGCATATGTTGATTCTATACTATTGATTAACCATTTTAATAGATCTTCTGCAGTAAAGATGAGAAGCTGACTTTATATCTTGATATAGTTAAAAATCTAGCAACTTGTTTCAAAATATTTATGCTAGAACAGGTGCCAAGAGAAGAAATTGTTGAAGCAGATGCTTTAGCAAATTTGGGATCTTCACTTAAAATACCAGAAGGATCTAACATCCCAGTCATCCATATTTTGAAACCTGGAATTGATGAACAACATCCTAAGGATATCTCTGTTCTCAATTCGCAGATTCAGGATATTGACTGTGATAATTCATCCTGGATGGCTCCTATCATGAAATATCTTCGGGATGGTAGCATCCCAGATAGTGAGAATGCTAGGGCCTTCAGAATGAAGGTATTTAGATTCATTATATTAGATAATATATTGTATAGAAAATCTCTTGCAGGTCCATATCTTTGCTGCCTTGACAAGGAAGAGGCCCAGGGAAGTACTCAAAGATATACATGAAGGAGACTGTGGAAATCACACTGGAGAAAGAGCATTGTATTCAAAAATCCTAAGAATGGGATATTACTGGCCGACTATGAGGAAGGATGCTATGGCGTATGCAAAAAAAATGTGATCCAAGCTAGAGGCATAGCAACATCCTTCATCAACTGGCTGAACCATTATATCCTATCATATCACCATGGCCATTCATGAAGTGGGGTATGGATATAGTGGGAAAGCTACCAAAGGCTCCTAGTGGAAAGGTATTCATGCTAGCAATGATAGTTTATTTCTCAAAATGGATTGAAGCTTAAGCTTTCGTTCAAGTTTGGAATAAGGAAGTAGTATCTTTCATCAAAAGAAATATCCTAAATAAATTTAGTGTCCCAACTGAAATAATCTGTGAAAATGGTTCTCAGTTCTACAGCAAGCGAACAATAGATTTCTGTTGCAACCGGAGAATCAATAAGATTACTTCAACACCGATTCATCCTCAGGCTATCGGATAGGCTAGATCCTCAAACAGAATTATTGTTGGCAACTTGAAGAAGAAACTGGACCAAAATAAAGGAAAACGGGTAGAAGAGCTACCATTTGTTCTGTGGGCCGATAGGACAACATCCAAGAATGCAACTGGCTAAACATCTTTCTCCTTGGTATTGGGTGCAAAAGCAATGATTCCAACCGGGATGGTCGTACCAACAGCGAGGACGTATCTTCAGGATGGTATCACAAATTCGGAAACTCTATTAGAAGATCTTGAGGCAATAGATGAGCTTAGGGAATTCTACAAGGCTCAGGATTGTAGCATGTCAATAGAGAATTACGAAGGCCTACAACAAGAATATAAGGATCCGCAAGTTTCAAGTAAGAGATTTAGTTTTGAGAAAAGCTTTCCAGAATACAAAGAAGCCGAGTGATGGAAAATTAGCACCTAAATGAGAAGGGCTTTATCTGATAGATTCTTAGGCTGGCAAAGGTGCATATTGGTTGTCTACTTTAGATGGAGACATCCTCCCCAGATCTTGGAATGGTATACATTTAAAATATTATCACAGGTAAGGTAAAGTCCAGTTAGAATTTCCCAGGGTATGTCATAATTTACATTATATGTTTAATTTATGGTTTAATTGTATTTTAATTTGTTTTTTTTTAAAAAGTGTTTCTCAGAGTGTTTTCAAATACATCCTGAGGATATGCAATCAAAGATTAGAGGATTTGCCCCCTCTCTACGATTAACGTACTTAATTCCTTCTAAGGTTTAAAGGTATTCACCTTTCTTGAAGAATTGAGTTTGAACACTCTGCCTGAAGCGCACGATGTTCAAATATGCTTCAGGATGATGGGACCAGTTAACGCTTTAGTGGCTGACTATTTCATCATCATTGGGATGTATGCTGAATTCTAACGTACTAAGGCATTTATCACATTCATGATAAACTAAGGTTTTGGCACGATCGTGTCACTCATAATTATCGGGACTATCCCAAGTATTGGCTTAGTCCCAAGTTATACTAAGAATTGGCTTAGTCCCAAGCTATTCGGAGAATTGGCTTTGTCCCAAGACATTATCTATGAATACTTTGATCCCAAGTTTTCATAACTACGGGTTAAAACCTAGTCTATGTTGGTTATTTCTTACAATAGTTGACCAATTTTCTAAGCTCAAAAATTGTCGATTTAGGGCAAAATCACATTGGGAAATCTTCAGGATACATCAGAAGTATGATACTGGTACATCCTTAGGATGGTTAATATTACGATGTGGCCGAGGTATGATTCCTGTTTTCAACAGATGTTATTCAAGACAAATGAATTGTTTGTTCGAAGTAACAGGTATAATCTTTCCCTTGTATTTCATCTTTGTGAATGCTTAACCTATGTTAGGAACATTTTGAAAAGCAATATCGCAAGGATGAAATAAGTGATGCTCAAGTTATGAAAGCCAAAGCTGGCCGTTTTATTTATTTATTTATAAAAGGGAAAGTTAACCCCTTGCTTCATCCGCAAACTAGGACCCATCCTCAGCATCTCCAGCAGTTAAAAGTTCATCAGGGATTCGGTCACCTTACGCTGGGTCAGGATAAACCGCGGGGCACGACCAAGTGATGCAATCCTAGCCTGCCAACCTTCAATATCCAGTCTGATTTGTCAAATAATGGATCGTTGGATTGAAGGGCCATTTTCACTCGGGCTTGGGCCATGAAGATAGTTGTTGAAGACATCAAACCTTCTCTGTACTCTTCCATTTTTTTTCCTTTTCATCCACCACCTTCTCTTTCTCACTCAGGGCTGCCTTGAGCTCCTTTTCCAACTTGTCCATCCTCCAGGCCATATCAGCCCCCTTGGTAAAGGAGATCTTCCACAGGTCGGAGATAGTGGACATTGATTCTTGGACCTAGGAGGCTACAGAATCGAAGGCCTTTTGAAGATGCTCTTGTCCCTAAAAAAGAAGAAAACGGATAAGTTTATGAAAATATTTTGGGCTAAGTGTTATACTCAGGATATTATAATACCTGGATAAAGACAAGGGCGATTTTAACTTGTGCATCGTGGAATCCCATGCTATCAAATGGGGAAAGCTTAGAGCTTAGAGTTGCATATCCCTTGCGTTTCTTGGAAGAGGAAGGCTTGGACTTCGAAGGAGGACTTGGCATCCTTGAGGTAGCAGGAGAAGAGGCCTTCATGGGCTTGGAGGTTACGAGGTTTTTGATATCCATGAGATTGAAGGAAGAGATATTTTTACCTAAATTAGGATATCATATTAGTATCCTTAACTTTGACATTTTTAGGATAATAAACTGACTTACTAGACATGGCTGTGGCTTAACTAGTTGATTGGCTGGCTTCAACTTCAAAGGTTTTTTCAGCGCTTGGTAGACATCTGACCTGCTTGATTTTGATAAAAGAATCTTCAAGAGGATGAGCTATTTGGTCCAATCAAATACCTAAAAAGAAACATTCAGGATATCAGAGACATCTTCAGGATAAGCTTAAATTAATTTACTTTTTATTTGTTCTACCACTTTTAAGCCATATTTTTGGAAGACTCTTTCCTCTTGGAATTGAGCCCCACTAACAAAAATGAATTTTGATTTCCAAGATCTCTCTGTCTTGACAACATTGCTCAGGAAAGGTGGATCCTTGTGGATCAATTGGAAGACGAATCTATGAGATCCGTGTGTCCTCAGTTTGTACACCATGGATAGATCCTCGATTTCAAGAGGAATGTTGTGGTTTTCTATTATCCTGTTCATGACTGTTAAGATTTTTCATACTTCAGGCATGGCCTGAGAATAACATAGTCTAGTAGTTCGAAAAAATTCACTGATAAACATGGGGAATGGATATTTCAGACCAAGGGTGAAGGGAATGAAGAAAAAGCAAACCCAATTGTTAGATATAAAGCCTGATTTCAAACTCCGATCAAAAGGTCGGAAGATGGCGGATTCATGAGAGGCTCCTGATTCTTGGACAGTTGGTATATCCTTATTAGTGAAGGTGCATATCTCACACCCCGGGATCGTCGAGTAAACGCTAAGGCTGGAAATCACAAGGGATCTCAGCACTACTGAAATCCCTACTACGTTTACTCAGGTTAGAAGAAAGAAGATGAAAAAGAAAGAGATGCCTTTCGAATACTTGAGAAGTAGTTTTAAAGGCATAAGAAATCCCTAATATAGAACTGATATGAAATAGAGTCCTAACGGCTAATCTGTAATGAGTGCCTCGGTTCTAGAAGAATGTCAAATCCGACTGCCATGCTTACATCAGCCTACAGGAGTCTACATGAAAAATTATAACTGTTGTGTTTTAAATACATAACATTATAATTTTGGGGACAATTGTTGGTGCTAAATATTTCAGGGATGTTTTTATCACGTATACTGAATATACATCCTGTGTATAGTTAAGAGAGTACTATGTTCAGGATATATCTATATAATGTCTATTGAATATATACTGAGAATGACTAACGGTCCTTGTCAAATAAAATCTACGTTGCAGGTTCACTCCAACTAACTAGCTTAAGACTTGGTCTTGCATAATTCTTGGAGCATCAGTTGATACCCGTTAGAAGAAGTGTGAATGAGGAGGACTTGCAATGGCTACATGGACCTAGTATAAGCAATCCCGGATTTGTCGGGATGTTAGTTATTTTCATTTCTAGTATAAATGGGGACTATGGACAACCACTTAAGACACCTTGTACTTTCCTCTTTCAGCTAACACTCTTTTACTTTCGTTACAACACACTCGTCCATTGTTACACTTGTTTGATCGGTCCATCGTTTCCAAAGTTGTAATTCTAATTTTCTTTAATAAAAAACAGCTAGGCAGGGGACGATTGTCCACTCCCAATTTTTTATGCCGGAGATCTAAATCGATCAAGGGTTATCCTAGTACATCTCGTGTTCTTATTGTCATTCTTTCTTTCATTTTTACTTGTTTCATCCTGAGGATGTCATTGTTATAAATTCTATTATTAGAGTGATATATTGAGCATAATAGTCATAAGTTGTCAAATCTTTACCTATATTTTTTGAATAACCATTTTCTCAAGTTACTACTGAATGTATTAAAACAAGTTTGTCAAATCATTTTAGCACTCTACCTCACATAACTAATTTGGAATACAAAATTTGCTTGTTAATCGTTTACCAAAGCAAATATGACTTGTTATAACAGATAATATTATGATTATGATTATTATGTGATTACACATTCAATAATGAGAGTAAAATCATTTATGTTTTATTGTGTGATTAAATTTGTAATATACAATACTACATAGTTATTATAGGTTGATTGGTTACTATTTTGTATTATGTTTATACATAATACGTGATTAGACCTAAAATATCAGATATTTCATGAAACATTATGCATTATATGTTTTGTGTTTACTTATGTTTTTATGTCAAGATCCACTAAGTGATTACGTAATTACGTACTAACTATAACTGTACGTAATCACACAATGGGTATTCAAAATCCTGTAACTTAGTCAATTAGACTACTTAAAATAAAGAGAATAAAATGCTCGTGAATATGGTGTAGTTCTTTTAAAAAATAATTATCGTATGAAAAAATTATGGAGGAGGTAGGTTTTTAAATCAACAACAATAGATGTTCCTATTTTCCCTTTCTCACTTATTTTACTTGTTTTCTCCTCTATGATTCGTAGATTTGGAGGATCAATCAAAATCAGTCATTAAATTCTAAGATCAAGGTCCCAAAACCTCTCGTACACTTGTCACATTTAGGGATCTTGTATTTGAACCTTTGTATATACATACATATATAAATATAGGGGAAGGATAAATTGAAAACCCACTCGAGTTAAGAAAACTATGAAAACCCTTGTAAAAACCATCTAAATTTTTTTAATTTTTTTTGAAAAAAATACACAAGGTAACATACATGTATTAAAGCGTTTTGGGCAAAAAAAATAAAAAAAAGCGCCGATTGGATATTTTTTAAAAAAATAAACAAAATTTGCACTGTTACATATGTAACAACTGATGTTACATATGTAACAGAGCTGTTACATATGTAACAACACAAACTTTGTTTATTTTTTTTAAAAATATTCTATCGGCGCTTTTTTTATTTTTTTTGCCCAAAACGCTTTAATACATGTATGTTACCTTGTGTATTTTTTTCAAAAAAAATTAAAAAATTTTAGATGGTTTTTACAAGGGTTTTCATAGTTTTCTTAACTCGAGTGGGTTTTCAGTTTATAATTTCCCTATAAATATATATACATATATAAATATATATATATATATAAAACAGTATGGTATTTGTATTAATGATAAAAGTCCCCGTTGTTATGGTGTAATGTTTTTTTTTAAAAAAAAAATATGCATATCAAAGTTATTGGCATTTAGTAAATACGAAGGTAACTTGTATGTGCATTGCATATGTGTTTTTCATTTCAGTACACATCGAAATTAGATTTTCCCCCCCATTTGTATGTATGGATGTATGTATGTATACACGCAAAACAACTACTAAGTTTTCTAAACTTTACAATTTAATAAACTAGTTACAAGTTATTTGGTTACACAATAGACTACAAACCAACCCCCACCCCGTCATCTTTTTTTTTTTATCAGTTGGTTAGTTTAACCTTGACTCTTGTTGAATTCTAAATCCACGACTCAACCTAATATCAAGTTCCAATGTAACATACCACCTTTATACATAAAAATGTATAGACCATATCCCACTTCTCTTTCCCTCTCCTTCACAGTTCACTAACTCGAATCGAACCGATCATCCTTTCACATTTTGGGTTGACTTTGCAAAACATGTGAAGATGTGTAGCCTTTTAATTAGAGTCACAAAGTAATCTCCTTGCCTCATACGTACCAAACCGTCACCCACCATCCCCCTCTTGTCACATATCCTCATTTTACTAGCGTGCAAACTTGGATTGTTTATGCTAAAAAACACCACACATAACAATTAAAAATCACAAAATATTTTTTTTTAGGTTTAAACTTTAAAACACCATGCCAAGAACATATGCTCTAAATTGTTGTGTTTTAGCTGTGTTTTATATTCCGTAGATATAATACAAATACTGTGTTTTAAATTGTTGTATTTGGTATTTTCTAGCAAAAACAACCCAAAACATAATGCCTAAATCGAAAACATGATGCCTACATGTCACTTCATAATCCTTTTCACACTTTTCATGAAATATGGCTTTTGTAATATAAGCATTAAATTGTAAACCCGCAAGGGCTTCTTTGCCTCCGAAACCGATATGTGATACAATGTCATATTGACTCTCAGTCAGATCCCGATTTCAAAAATAGTAGAATACCTAGGTCATCTAGACTCTCAGTCAATGCTTCTATGAGATACGATATCAATAAACCACAAACTAATCACAAACACACAATAAGCAACCTAATATACATCTATAAGTTAAAGACATTCAACAAGACACATATAGAAATATCATTGATCATAAATCAAACCTAAATACGCACATACATCATAACCAATAACAATCATATCCTTTACCAATACATAAGCCAAACACCATATAATCCAAAATCGAAAATTGCAAAGTTAAACAAGTATTGATCATAAAACCAAGGTAGTTGTAGGGACCTAAGTTACACAGTTTCTTCTTGAACAATTTAAAGTATTAAAGTAAATGCAGCGGAATAGTAATAATTGTTCTAAGATAACAGTTCACTTTTATGATTAGCGAATGCTCCCCCTCAAATGATTAACTAAAGTACAAAAAGTGTATATCAGAATCAAAACAGTAAATGATATAACAGTTGTGTATACTCAAATGGTTCTCATATATTGGATAATGGAATTCTGTGTTAAAGTCTATGTTAAAGTCTGCTGATGAGTAATCAACTACTAATGAGTAATCCTTCAGGAGTTTTTGTTGATGCATATAGTGCGACTAGTGCTTCGGATTGTAACCATAAACATGTTTTGAAGAAATCGTGAGGGCGAAAGTGGAGTTGAAGTGGGGAGAATGTAGAGATAGAGGGGCGAAGGTAGAATTGTACAGAAGAGTGTTCCAGGTTCGAGCTGTGAAGAAGGGCGAATGTGGAACAAAGCCACACTCGACCTCCCGTAATGGGCGAACCTGCAGACTATATAAGCAAAAAGTTTGTTTTTATTGTTAACTTTGATCATTTCGTGTCTAGTAAGTCAGAGTAGAGCTCTCTAGTGTGTGTGTTATTGAAGTGTTGATCAGAATTACTTGTAATCGTTATTGTGAACACATTTCTAAAAGTAATTAATGAAAATGTCGTTTGAAAAGCTTAATCCGTGTGTTTGATTCATCAATTATCATTTTGTATCTGTTCTAGGGTTTCCACACCTGGAATAGAGACTTGTATGATCATATTCACTGTTTTTACATAAAACGATCCTTTACAAAGTGGTATCAGAGCCAATAGAGATCATACAACTACAAATTGATAGTTTTTGAACTGATTTGGACCCAAATTTGATCAAATTTTTTTCTGTTTTCAAAGAACAATGGTTTTTGATGAAAATTGAAGGATTTGGATTAGATTTCATGGATAAAATCAAGAATTCGAAGTATTAAAGTTGTTCCAAATCAATTCCGAATCAAAACCTGATTAAGATCATCAAAATTCATTAACTTTTGAAAAATTCAGATCAAATTAACCGTTTTTCAAAGAATAACCGTTTTTCAAAATGAATGGGTCGAACTTAGAGAGCTCAGGGTCGAACGTGAGATTTTAGGGTCGAACCAAGGATTTTCAGTGGACGAAAGTACAATTTTTGGTCGAACCTAGGTCTGTGTTGTGTTGATTTTCCACTTTCGGGTCATCGGGCGGTCGAAAGTGAAAAGAAAAGGGACGAACGTGAAGAAGTTCAGGTCGAAAGTGCGTTTGGTCATTTGAATTCAACATTCGAGTAAGCTTTAGAGGACGAAACTAGGGATTTTTCACTTTCGTACTCACGTATACTCAGACAAGGGCGAACGTAGAATTTGTTTGGTGAAATTTTCAAGTGTGTCGTATTTCCAACTTCGAAAACAACATGTGGGGATTTCCGACTACTCCGAGGCCTGGTAAGACACAACAACAGCAAGTTACCACGGACCAGTGGACTGTAGCTGCTCAGAAGTCGAATACTCAGTCTTCGCAACCAATCAACTACTTAGCAATGACGAGTTCGATTCCTCAGAGTGTTGCTTCATCTTCTCAACAACCAGCAGCTGATTACTGGGGTGTAGCAGCCGCAGCGGTACACACTCAAACTACTAATGCTATATCTACCCTAATCAATGATTTATCTTCAGGTAGCGGAACAGACCACCCAAGCTGATGGAGATGCAGGAGTACAACCAATGGCAGAAGAAATTCAAGATTCATTTAGAGGGAATGGGACTTGAAGGAATTGAGGCATGGCAGATGATTGCAAAAGGATATGTAGCACCAGTGTTAGAGAATACTGGTGAACAGATCCACTTGAGAGTTTGTTTGATGACGAAAAGAAGAAGTTTGCGGTGGAAAAGAAAGCGTATTCTCAACTAACCCAAGCGATTACAAATGATCTTCTACATCAGTTTGGATCGTGTACTACTTCCAA
This sequence comes from Ambrosia artemisiifolia, assembly GCA_032199755.1. Taxonomy (NCBI): domain Eukaryota; kingdom Viridiplantae; phylum Streptophyta; class Magnoliopsida; order Asterales; family Asteraceae; genus Ambrosia; species Ambrosia artemisiifolia. The sequence continues at coordinate 19,516,522 of CM063512.1, forward strand.
ACAACTGTAGGATATGTTGAAGAATCGTCATGATGCTAATGAGAAGACGAGGAGGTTGAGAATTGAGGAACTGAAGAAAGAATTCGAGAACTTCAGTTATGTTGGGAATGAAACACTGAAGGAGTTGACTCCCAGATACTGTCATTTGTTAACTGAATTATCAAATTATGAAATCAAGATTCCAATGTCAGATGTGGTGGATAAATTTGCTGATTCGTTACCACCTTACTGGGATCAACACATTGAGGTACTTAAGGAGAAAGATGCCTACAAGTACCGGACCATCAATGAAATCATCCAGAAATTGGAAAACAAAGAGCTTGAAGAGAAGAGGAAAGCTAAAAGATCACAAATTCCTCAGAACCCAGAGTTGTATCATGCTAGTACATCATCTACTGTGGGAAATTCAAGTCTTGGTGGGACAGTTGCTCCTCATATAGCATGTGTTTCAAGTGTGATGGAACCACCCAAAAACCCGATCAACTATCTTGCTCAAACCTCATCTTACACACCACCATCATACACACCACCACCACAATCATACCCAAATTCTTTCGTTTCACCATTTTCTCCTATGCAACAAGCAGCATGCTATTCTGCAAACCAACCACAACCTCAACAACAACAATACATGTCTCAAATGAATCAGGCTAATCAGAGACCAGTAGTGTTGGTGACATCCAACATGAATAATGTCACTTTGGAAGTTGCTCAACAACACATTGCTTTGGTTTCAGCAATGGTGGCCTCATATAATCGTTTAGTAGCTAGTCAAATTGGTAACAACAATCTAACCAATGAGGACTATGCTCAAATCGATAAAGAAGAAATGGAGCTTATCGACATACAGTGGGCTTTTGCAAGCATCATGAGGCGAGCAACAGAATTCATTGAGAAAACTAGGAGAACTGACTTGGGCACTTCTCCAAATACAACATATGGCTTCAACAAAGAAAAAGTCACATGTTTTAACTGTGGTGGTAAAGGTCATTTTAAAAGAGAGTGTACACAGCCTGCAAAATAAGGTAACCGAAACCCATTCAATTCAAACTACCAGAATCGTCAATCTCAAAACCAAGTTTCTTATCAAAATCAAAACAACAACAACTATCAAAACCAAAACAATTGCCAAAACCGACAAAACACCTCTCAGAACAATTCTTCTAGACAACCAAATACACCCAACCAGACTCAAACTCAAACACCAAATAATCCTAACAGAACCATCATTCCTATCACAACACCAAATGAGCAACCACAGACTAATAATCAAAATCAAGCTTTGGTGATTCAAAATGATGAGGGATTTGACTGGACTGATATACAACTTGGTGTTGAAGAGATAAGAACTGGTGGGAATGTAGCTTGTGTTGCTCAGCAAATTGATTTAGAGGAGTCGGAGATAGTTGAGAAAGCTGAAGAAACTGCAAATGAGATTGAGGAGTCAATTGAAGAGATGAATATTGTAATGACTGATTCAGTTGAAGATCACAATGAAGAGAAGAGTTCAGGAATTATTATTGACTCAGTCTCAGATGTTCCTGAAGAAAGTGAATCAGTGTATTCAGATTTGGAGAGTGAATCAGACTTGGAAGCAAGTGTGAATTCTTTGGATGATGACATTGATCAATTGCTGGCTGAAGCTGATTTTCTGAAGACCAGGAAGTCGTGTATAGTGGATGATGCTTTTACTAGAATCGATTATTCCAAGTTCTTTGCTGGAAAGGAAGCTCATTTCGCTCTCATGGCTATGACAGATCCTCCGAAGCAGGTAAGTTCGGAATCCACAACCGATATTCATAGTGATAAGTATTGTGGTACTTGTGATAGATTTACAGATGAGAATAAGCAACTCAGGGTTCAACTTGAGAGTGATGTGATTAACTGGCAATCTTCTCGCAAGGAAATTAGAGAATATAACAAAGTGCTTGATGGTTACAAAAAGGACATTTCTGACTTAAAGAAAACACTTTCTTTAAAACAATTGGCAATTAACAGCTATATAAATGAAATTGAAAAAACTAAGTTAGAAATGGCCACCATCAAGTGTTTTGCAGAAAAGGTCAACAAAAAGCTTGAAAGCTATAAGCACATTGCATATGTGGTTGACCATATCATTGATGAACCATCACAAACCGCAAATTACAAAGCTGTGCCATCTCCAGTGTTGTTTGAAAATCACAATTGTCATCAAGTGACACCGGAGAGCTCAGTAAAATCTGACTCTGCATCGGAAGATGAATCTAACACTTCTAGTGTTGGAGATCCAAATTCTGATGTACGACCGATTTTAGGTTTGAATGATGAAGGAGTTACTGCTGAAACTGATGATTCTGACACTAAAAGTGAGAAAACTGAGAAAGTGAGTGATTTTCCAAAGGAAAATCACATTATCACTAATGAACCAGTGTCACCTTCTCAGCTTTGTCATCCGATGGCTAACGCACATCGTGTCAATCAATCAGAAAAGAAAGGGGTTAAGAAGGATTCAGGTGACAAACCCGTCAAGGTATTTTATCGGATGGAAGGATCCGATAAGATTAGCTCTGACGAGAAATATCCAATAAAATTTGCAAATTATTCTAAAATTGAGAAAATCTGGCAAGAGAGTACCATATTGTTTCCTAAACATGAAAGGACCAATGAAGTACCACCAGAAATTTTAAAGAAGTTGTATTTGGATACTCCAAAAGAACCAAAGGTTCATGTCACTGAATTCATCAAACCAAAGCAAAAAGCAAACGGTTTTCTTGAGCCAACTTACTCTAGGGACCCAGCTCCTGAGAGTTTAAGGCGCAGATGTGTTGATGATCAATATCCCATCAATACATTTGCTAAGCCGCATGCTCAGAAAGTGTTTGAAGAGTACCGTGCATGTTTCAAGTGCGGGGAGAGAGAGCATTTACTTCCTCACTGCCCGTACGTGAGGCACAAAAGGCACGAGGTTGAAATGAGGCAATCCATTAGAAAGCCGGTTGACAATCATCATTATCCTTAAAGACGTTTTGTTCCTCAACCTGCACCGTTTTACAATCAAAACAATTTTTATCAAAAGAGGGATAATCGTCATTTCCATGATGATCGTCGAAACCGGATTGCAATGGAAAAACCATTAAAGAGACCTATGGTGAACACAATGGTTGATAGACAAAAGGTTCCACCAAAACCTGCTGTTAAATCAACTGTTGGACCTATCTCGGTTAAATCAGAGAAGGTAATCAAGAAAGTTTCATTTGTGAACAATACTAAGAAATCGATTGAGATTCCAAAATCTCAGATTCACATTGTAAAATGTTCGGAACAATCTTGGACACCTAATGGTTCTTCGGGAGCCTCTACTTCAAAATCAAATGAAAAAGATGAGAAAGTTTTGAACGATCAGAAAAAGATCAATTCAAAACCAAATGTTGATGCATCATTGAACGCTGATATTCAAAGACCCAACACCACACAGGCTTGGGTCCCCCGAAAGAACTAATTTGTTTACTTGATGTGTGCAAGGAGCTTTAGCTGGCCCTGTTAGCAGTCTTTGGATTGTTGACAGTGGAGCTTCAGGCCACATGACTGGTGATCTAGCACTATTGTTCGACGTGAAGAATATAAATGGAGGATATGTTGCATTTGCGGGAAATAAAGGAGGTTAGATCACAATGGAGGGAAGTGTGAGTAACGGGATAGTGAGTTTCGAGAGAATTTCCTATGTGAAGCAAATTGACTACAATCTGCTAAGTGTCAGTCAGATATGTGACAAGCAATTTTCTGTGTATTTCGACGACAAATCTTGCTATATCCTCAAGCCAGGCTTTAAGATTCCAAAAGAGTGGGTAATGTTGAAGGCACCTCGAGTTAACAATCTCTATATTCTTGATATGTCAAAGGCGATGACAAGTCAGGGTCAAGTGACATGTTTTCTATCGAAGGCTACAGAGAAAGAATTAATTATGTGGAATAGAAGAATGGGACATATTCACCTCAGGAAAATGAACCATTTGGTGAAGAACGGGCTTGTCGAAGGCGTTAATGTCAAACATTTCCATTTGAACGACAAGTGCGTGAGCTGTAAGAAAGGCAAACAACACAAACAATCCCATAAACTGAAGAAAGTAACTCTGTTGAGATGCCACTTGAGCGGTTGCACATGGACCTATTCGGACATGTCAAACGTAAAAGTCATCCCGGAGAGCTTTATTGTTTAGTGGTTACTGATGATTTTTCAGGATTCTCATGGGTGATGTGTTTGCACCATAAAAGTGACACGTTTAACAATCTAAAAGTTCTGTTCACTCGACTGGAGAATGTTTATGGTCTTAAGATCAAAAGAATTCGGAGTGACAATGGGACGGAGTTCAAAAATGCGCAGATGGATGCTCTTTGTGAAGACAAAGGAATTCATCATGAATATTCTGGTCCGTATGCCCCTCAACAGAACGGTGTCGCTGAACGTAAAAACAGGACTCTCATTGAAACGGCAAGAACAATGCTCACAGACTCAAATCTTCTGGTAATGTTCTGGAACGAAGCGATCTACGCAGCTTGTTATACTCTGAATCGGGTCTTAACAGTGAAGTAGTATGGCAAAACTTCTTATGAGCCGTTGAACCGACGAAAGCCGAACTTGGAGTATCTAGAACCATTTGGGGCTCCGTGTACGATGTTGAATCCAGGAGAAAAGTTTACTCCGAAAGCTGAAGAGGGATATTTTGTTGGATATGCCACCCCGCTCAAACGGGTATTCAACAAAAGAACTCGACAGGTGGAGGATTGGGCGAATGTTGAGGTTCAACGGTATACTCAAAACGTGCAAGGAAATGGTCCTGATTGGATGTTTGATTACAAACATTTCTTTGAATCATTCAATCTACATAGCTTGGTTGAAGAGGTTGTTATCAGATTACTTTACGAGTGTGAAAACGCAGCAACTTCACCATTGGTGCGTCCGATCACCGTAACTCCTCCAACAGCTTCTAATGATACTAATGCTCCTGTAGCAGAAGAAGAAATTTTTCAAGAAGCTTCAACTACACTTGATACTTCAGAATCGGAAGATGATGGAGATTTTGATGAAGCTATTCTTGATCATGCAACAGAGGAACCGCCAGTGAACCCAAATCCAGATGTTGCTTCATCGTCCAACACGGGTAATGATCTGGATGCAGTGGAGAACTTGACTACTCAGACGGGAGTGATTGTACCTGAACATCCGGAATCTCGGATTCATCGTATTCAACCGCTAGAGCAACTTAGCGGTGACCCTGGTAGAAGTGTTATTACGAGAGGACAACTACGTGGTGTTAACACACCAGAAAGTTTTGGTGCTTTAGCTTTATATGCAAAAATACAAAAATATGGTTGTCAGAATGATTAGTCTTTTGCATGTTATGTTTCGCAGGTTAAGCCGCGGACATACAAAGAAGCTCTTTTGGATGATGCTTGGGTCGAGGTGATGCAAGAGGAGTTGTTGCAATTTCAGAAGTTGGGCGTCTGGACACTTACGGATTTACCTCCTAATAGGAAGAAGATTGGTTCAAAATGGGTATTCAAATGCAAGAAAGATGACAGAGGCGTGATCGTGAGAAACAAAGCCAAATTGGTAGTTTAAGGATTTCATCAAGTTGAAGGAATTGACTACAATGAGATATATGCACCTGTGGCACGCATAGAAGCTATCCAAATTTTTCTAGCGTTTGCCTCGTATAAGAAATTCAAGGTGTACCAAATGGATGTCAAAAGCGCGTTTCTCTATTGTGTGGTCAAGGAAGAGGTCTACGTCGGTCAACCTCCAGGCTTTGAAGATCCTATCCACCGGGATAAGGTTTACGTTCTCAACAAAGCGCTGTACGGGTTGCACCAGGCTCCACGCCAATGGTATGAGTAGCTAAGCACGTACCTGATGTCCAAAGGATTCAAACGTGGCTTGGTCGACTGCACACTGTTTACGAAGAAAACAGGGGATGATTTGTTTCTCGTCCAGATTTATGTAGATGATATTATTTTTGGCTCAACTAACGAACTTCTTTGCAGAGAATTTGAACGTGTAATGCAGGAAAAGTTCGAGATGAGTGCGATGGGAGAAATGCAGTTTTTCCTCAGCTTGCAGGTGGATCAAAGACCAACGGGGATCTTTATTCATCAAACCAAATACGTATCTGAAGTCTTGAGCCGGTTCCAGATGGAAGATTCAAAGCCGATGGACACCCCAATACAACCTAATCACGGGATTGGTGTTGACGCTAAGGGGGAGTTGACAGATCCATTTACATACAGAGCAATCGTCGGATGTCTGATGTATCTCACTGCATCAAGGCCAGACATAATGTTCGCTACATGCCTCTGCGCACGTTTCCAATCAAAGCCGAAACAAAGTCATCTGACAGCGGTCAAGCGTATCCTTAGATATCTGAAGGGTTGTCCGTCGAGAGGACTATGGTACCCTAATGACGACAATTTTGACTTTATCGCTTTTAGTGATGCAGATTGGGGCGGCTGTGACAATGACAGCAAATCCACAACGGCTGGATGTCAGTTTTTAGGGAGCAGGCTCGTGACCTGGCAGTGTAAGAAGCAGACTTCGGTCACATTATCTACTTGCGAAGCAGAGTATGTAGCAGCCTCGAGTTGTTGCTCACAGGTTCTCTGGATTCAGCAGCAGATGGTGGATTACGGTTTGTAATTTCTTAAAACCCCTATTCACTGTGATAATGAAGCCGCAATTGCATTAACTAAAGACACGGTTAATCACTCGAAAGCTAAGCATATTCGGATTAAGTATCACTTTATCCGTGATTGTTATGCAAAAGAGTTGATCGATATGGTCAAAATCCACACTGACTATCAGAGGGCGGATCTTTTCACAAAAGCTTTTGATAAATCCAGATTCGATTATCTCTGAAAAGTAAACGGTATAAAAGAGAAACAAGACTGATCATCACCTCGGTTTATCACTTTTAATTTTCAAATTTTCTTTAAGTTTTTACAGTTTTTTAGAAAAATTCAAAAACCCAAAAATATGTTTTACATTTTAGGGGGAGTCTTTATTCAGAAAACCCAAAAACATTGAAAAATTCAAAAAGCCATGAAAATAGAAAAACCCAAAATGATTTCCAGGATAAAAAGAGGAAATGATAGTACATCAGTGGGGATCTGACACAGGCTAAAGATATGTAATGCAGTGTGAGGCGTGTGTTGTTTTCGTGTGATGTGCTGATAGGCTTCGTAGACTAATTACTGCGTGCATTAGTGATACAAACATAACGAACTACTCGTTCGTGGCTGAACACCTCATGTGCATATGGTCTTAGTACCGTAATTTCGTTTGATAGAGTTGCCAAAATCTGAGGTTTCGGGTCGTTATATTATTGTTATCCGGGATGTTTTGATTGAACTTTTGTCGTATTAATTTACGGACCTAGTTTCAATCAGAATATTTGCTAAAAGAGCTTTAATGCCAAAACCTAAAAGTTACCGAATTGAGGAACTTCATGTTTATTATTGATCAAAGATCATTAATTGCATCGTGTCAATTTACTGATGCAAATCAGTAATTGATATCAGCCTCAACCTGGTATATATGCACATGTTACTTTGCTGCATTCGTTTGCTGACCTGTACACCTCTGTGCTATATATCTTGTAACTCAACGGATAACATTGGCATAATCACGCGTTACAAAGAAGCTTTGTGCAATTTCTTGATACAGGAGTATGTCGTGTGTGTGGGAACCATAACGTGTTAGTATAATACACTTAATATCGTATCATTTTAACGTACTGCATAACAGTCTGCATGTGAGTTTATGTGGACAACAATATCAGCAATTGCCGGATCACACATTGTTTCTAATGATAATATAAAATAGATCAACGATGTGATCAGATTTCTCAATAACTGATATGATCCTCTTACCGAAAATCACAAAACATTTACTGTTTTTGTTTACATTTGTGCATTTTACTTTAGTTTTACAAAAAGATACAAAAACTCAAAAAGATTTTAGGTGTGTTTTAATATAAATTTCAGAAAAACCAAAAGTTTTACATTTCTGTGTTGTTTTTAGATAACCGATGGTGTTTGATGGTCATTTTCTGAGATTTGATTGCATCATTTAAAACTAAAATAATGCATGTTTGAGGCTTAATATGTTGATAAATGTTTGAACGGGATTCGATTTCGTGATTTGGTAAAATTTTAAAATTTTCCATTTTACTTTCGCCCCTTAGTTGGGCCGAAGGTGGAAAATTATCTACATTCGAATCTTAAAAATGGACGAAGGTGGGTGTTTCAGTTCATAACTTTACTTTCGAACCTTATTTCCACATTCGGGTCTTTAATTAGGGACGAATGTGGAAAATATTTCACATTCGCCCATTTGCAAAGGTCGAATGTAGAACACTATATATACACCACTTCACTTTCGAGCCTTCATTCGTGCAGTTTTTCAAAAATTTTCAAAACCCTAACCCTTTGTTGCCTTGATTCTTTTTATCTGTGATTCTTGTTCCTGACTATATTCTGATCATTTTCATTGCTATTACACAGGTAATGACCCTGTGATTAAGCCAGAATTGGGGTTTTTATCACCTAACCCTAGACTCGTTCTATTGGACCAGTTCTGATTTGTTTTTGTTAGAGTTTTTTTATTAGAATTCAGTAATTATTGATTTTAGGGGGAGAATGAACAAGAACTAGGGTTAATACACTAAAATTGAATGTAAATTGTTTGATTGAAAAAGCCGAACCCTAGTTTCCTTTGAAAATCCATAATAACTGAATGTTGAACACAATTGATTGTTAAAATGGCTTAGTCGGTTGTGTTAGAGGGCATTTGAATCAAAAACAAAGTTTAAAACGTCACAGAAAACCAGTTTGAATTTTTGGGTATAATCTGCCACATTCGACCAGATCGTTTGGGGCGAACCTGGGTTTTACTGGTTGAAGGTGACGGTTAATGGACGAAAGTAGAAATTAATGGACGAATGTAGATTTTGTTCTTTAAATTTTCACATTCGAACCATAGTTAATACGTTCGTACCTTAAGAATCCCACATTCGTACTTACGTAAGGGCGAATGTGGAATTGATAAAATTCAAAAATTTCAAAGTTTGTCGTTTTTTATTGTTTTTGATGTATTTTCCTTGTTTGTGTAATACAGATTATTCTAATGGCTGAACAACAAGCAGAGAATGTGGAAGTTCCGGTACAAGAAGTTCCAGTACAAGCAGCACCGGTTTAGAATGTTGTTCAAGCTTGGCCATTCAAACCTGCTCACAATTGTTGTGCGTTTGTAGGAGAGGTTCAGAAGAATACTGAGTTCACAGGAATTATAGACTTTCTCAGAAGAAGCAGGATTATTCATGCCATTGCAACACCTGCTATCATCTACAAAGATATAGTGGAAGAGTTCTGGAGAAATGCACGCTATGATTTCTGGGAAGATAAGACTGCCGTAGTGAGCGAGATTCAGGGAAAGTTTGCTTTGATTACAGAAGATGACATCAGAGATGCACTGAAGATTAAAGATGATGACTGTACTGATCCTAGATGTTTATCATGGACTGAGCAAAGAGTTTGCTTTCTAAGAATCAAGTACAACGGTCCAATTACTGATGGAGCGTTACATAAAGGAAAGCTAAGTGTGCAATTCAAATACTTTGCTCATGTTATCATACACGTATTTGGGACAGTAAGTGGAGGTTATGATGTGATGAGAAAGATTCTGAGCTCGTTGATGGTTGCACTAACATTGAATAAACCAATAGCTGGGATGATTCTGGACCATATGTTAGAAATGTTGAAAGGTCAGAAGTCGAAGAAATTTTTGTTGTATCCCAGATTCTTGATGATGATTTTTGATCACAAGTATCCAAAGTTGAAGAAGGATCCTACAATGGTTTTGGGACAGGATCATATGAACATCAGGACATTGGTTAGGATGAAGGGTTATAAGGGTATTCCTAACAATGAGAAGCCTCCGTACAAGAATCTTTTTGGTCATCTGATTAATCCGGGTTATACTGACCCAGGGGAGGATAAAGCTAGACATGCTAACAGTGAATCTGACACTGATGATCCACTGGTGCATGCGGATGCAAACACTAAAAGAAAACGTCAAGTGAAAAATGCCGGAGCCAAAGGCAAGGGTAAGGCAAAGACAGATGAAGCTGAACCTGCTAAGAAGCAGAAAACAAGAAAGAAAAGTACAGCAAAGAAAGGTACTTGTTTGGTTGACGAAGAATCTTCTGTTGATTCTGAAGAAACAGAAGAAGATGAACACTGGGATTCTGATGCTCAATTGTTGAGGAAGAACTCCAAGCGCAAGGCCACTGTTGCTGGAGAGTCTGAATCATTGAATAAAGATGTTGAAGAGCAATTGCAGAAAGAGCCTGTTGATCTGGAAGGTGATTTAGGGCTTGATGCTGAAGATTTTGATGGATCTACAGTAGTTGTGAATTTGAAGAAGCCTAAACACAAGTCTATGGCTAAGAGAGATACGAAAGAGAGTACGAAGAAGTTGAGAGAGAAAGAGATTGAGAAGTTATTAAAAGGGAAGAAACTCCCAGAAGCTGGCACATCCTCACAGGTTTCCTCACCAGCTACCAAGAAGCAGAAAAAGTCACCAAAAGAACCTGAAGTAGTTCCAGATCTGGATTCTACTTTAGAAAACGTATGGAACTTGTTCAAGAAGAAAGAGAAAACTCCTGTTGCTGAATCTTCCAAGGCAAAAGTCACAGTTTCTGATGATGTGATGAAGAAAGTAAACCAACAGTTGGAAGATATGATGAAAATGATAACTGCACAGCAAGCTCAGATAGAGAAATTTAAGAAGAATGAAGAACAGATGTTGCAGATTGTTGTAGCTTCTAAGACAAATCAAGATGAACTTGAGAAAAAGTTAAAGCAGCTTGAAGAAGAAAAGAATGAAATTGATGAGAAGTGCAATGGTAATAGAAGGATGATAAAGGGAGTGAAGAAAGAAAATAGAGAGTTGAAGAAAGAAAACAAAAGAATGAGTGAGTTGCTTGACAAGTTATATAGTGAAGCTCCTAAACTAAAAGAAGGAGAAGAGGACAAAGAAGAAGAAAAAGTAGATTATGAAGAGTCTTCGGATGATGAAGAAGATGATGATGAATCAGATGATGGATCTGATAATGATGATGATGCTGAGGGAAAGCAGGTGGTAAAAAGAATGATGATGAGGATGAGAGTAGTAGTGATGATGATGATAACGATGATACGAGTAAATTTACATTTGAAGAGAGACAGACCAAGAAGGGTAGTTCTGGTCAGTCTAGTTCTAAGAAAGCAGGAGAGAATGTTGATGCTGATGATAACATATTTTGGACAGAGAAGATCAGAGCGTTATCAGATGATGCAAAGAATGTTTATAGAGAGATGTTAAACAAGAGAGAGTGGACCATTGAGTTTACTGGAAAGTTTGTTGATATATTCCAATCTGAAGATATGAGATTTGAATTGGAATATAATGATCCTGATCTTGAAGAAGGTGAAGTGTCAGCTGCTGCTTCAAAAGAAATTCTTGAAGGAATTGCGCAGCGTGTTGGTAAGACACTTGAGGAGATCATGGTATGATTCCAGACATTCCTGAAAAGGATGTTGGAAATCATTCTGATGACAAGCAGACTCCAGAGACTGAGGAAATTGAAATTGAGGATATAACACATGAAGAATATCCCGAATACTTCAGAGACACAAATGAAAATGAAGTTTTCCCAGACTTTACTGAAACACATATGAGAGAAGCTAAAAAGAAAGCTGAGTAGAAGAGCAAAGATTTTGTGAAGAATGTGTTTGGTGATGATAATCAGAAACCATCGTCTGAACAAAGTGATGAACTGAAGACTTTGTTGCAAAAGCTGAAGGAGAATGATGAGAAAAGACCGAAACCTGAAGCACATGGAGGATTCTATAAATATCACAATCAGAAGTTCAAAGGCAGAGCACTGGGTTGGAAATATCTGAGAAGTCTCAAGTGTATTGCTGTGAAGTGGGAAACTGGAATTCTGTACTTTTACAGATTCTATGATTTGCTTACTCTACCGTACTGGGCGGTGAGAGATATCTGTAGGTTCAGAATGACTGGTGCTTCAGTGAATAATACTGCAGTTGGATGGTTTGCTGATAAGCTTGTTTGGGAGAGCAGAACGAAGTGGGATATGTTCAAGCCTCAGTACCCGAAAAGAAAGGTTCATAGAAATGTTGATCCAAAGACGGGTGGAAAGAAAGTGACTTTGATATACAAAGCTCCTGTGGTGATGAAGAAAATACCGCTAATGCCAATATAACAGCATTTCAGTGAAGATTTTATTGTATGGTATTATGATTGGAGGAATGCTGAAGCGGTGATAGTATTGAGAGACGGGAAGGATGCGTACAAGAAGATACATGTTTTTGACCCAATGTGGCTCATAAAATGTACTTTTGAAGACATCATCATGTTGTACTACAATACAATCTATAGTGACCCCAATGATGCAGATCAAGCAAAAAAATATCAACAGGTGGTTGGAGTGTGCTTTGCTTATGATATCAATTCTGGTAGCAACATTGAGAAGAAGCTTGGTGAGCAGATGAAGGTTACTGAAGTGCCAAAGCATTTGACGAAGAGAGAGTTGGAACCAGAAATGACGAAAGATCAACGTAAACAACTTCGTCTGAAGATTATGAACAAGGTTATGGATGAAGCACGAAGGCAATCCGAGCAATAGTCGAGGGGGAGCTTGTTGATGCATATAGTGCGACTAGTGCTTCGGATTGTAACCATAAACATGTTTTGAAGAAATCGTGAGGGCGAAAGTGGAGTTGAAGTGGGGCGAATGTAGAGATAGAGGGGCGAAGGTAGAATTGTACAGAAGAGTGTTCCAGGTTCGAGCTGTGAAGAAGGGCGAATGTGGAACAAAGCCACATTCGACCTCCCGTAATGGGCGAACCTGCAGACTATATAAGCAAAAATTTGTTTTTATTGTTAACTTTGATCATTTCATGTCTAGTATGTCAGAGTAGAGCTCTCTAGTGTGTGTGTTATTGAAGTGTTGATCAGAATTACTTGTAATCGTTATTGTGAACAAATTTCTAAAAGTAATTAATGAAAATGTCATTTGAAAAGCTTAATCCGTGTGTTTGATTCATCAATTATCATTTTGTATCTGTTCTAGGGTTTCCGCACCTGGAATAGAGACTTGTATGATCATATTCACTGTTTTTACATAAAAAGATCCTTTACAGTTTTTCTTTAGAGGTTTGTCTGGTTCTTCTTCAGAAATATACTCTTCAGCACTTTATCTCAGGTTCATTCTTCATCAGCACTTTGTCTTTCCTTCTTTAGCACTTTCTATACTTAACAACATCTGCAGAGAGGATATTACACAAAGGTTCAAACGCTTATCAATCCTCTTTGATCCAACAATCTCTCCCTGGATTGATGAATCCAAAACCTTATATAATCTTATTTAAATCCTCCTTGTTTTCTGTAGTCAAGGATCCTCCATATTTCGTTAACCATGGACATTTTCAGTTCCCTGACTTGTTGTTGAGTGAGAAATGGTCCTTGCTCTGGGTCTAGGTATTAAACTGTAAGTAGATCTTCAGTTGACAGTTTAGTAAGTTCACTCTTGTGATGCAGAACTTTGTATGAACAATCTTCTCTTTCCAGGCAGATAGCATTTGTCTTGTGGGTGAAGGACCATTTCATAATCTTGGATTTGGACTTATCAAAATTCACCTTGTAGGGTATGATACCCTTTTCTTTTTTTGTAGATAGGCCTGATTGTGGTTGATCTTCTACTTCAGAGATAATCAGGTTGGATCTTCTTCTGTGTTCAACTTGTACAACACTAGGAGTATACTAGGAATGAGAATGTGATGTTCAGTGATCACCTTGGTTTGTTTTTGATCTGTGATAGTTTATTTCAGTTGATAAGCATAGGTTGCTGGATCCCTATCTTGTAGAATCAGAAGATTCTCTTCATATGACAAGTCTTGGTCAACTATTGTCTTGCCTTCTAAAAGTATCCTCTTGAAGTCTGTCTTGACTTGTTCCTTTGATGTCTTTTGCTTCTTGGCAGCAGGTTTGGAAAGTGGCTTTCTTTCAAGATCAAAAGTATGTGAAACTTCCGATGTTTTGAATTTTTCTGGATTAGACTTCTGCAAAGCCTTGAATCTTTTATAAATATCATTTAAACCATGATCATTTGCTAACAGTTCTTCTATGATCTGAACTCTTTGCATCTTTTTACCTTTTTCAGCATTTTGTCTTTGTTGAATCAGCCTCACCCTGTATTCAAGTTTAGAAGATGAAAGATCTCAAAGAGAGTATTTCTTTGTTTTGCTATTCTTCACAATCTAGCTAATCAGTTGTTGTCTTTTGTCCTCCTCAACAATCAGGATTTGTTCCTCAGCAATTTTTTTCTTCTTCAAATAACTCTCTGAGTTTGGTTTCATAGGTTTTGAGTTTGTCATTGAAGCTCAAGTCTTCCCTTTCTTCTATGCTGATCCAGACTCATCTTCCTTGGCTTTTCTTTGTGCTGCCAGTAAACTCTTCTCCATTTCTTCAGATGAGAATGCAATTGGTGAAGGGTTTAAAACAGGTTTAGTTGTAGGCATGGGAATTTGAGTTAGAATTGGTTCAGTTGTTGTAGAAGGTTGAGTTGTTGCTTGAGTTGCAACTACTGATGGGTTGGTCTGAGTACCAACTACTAAAGGGTTGTCTTAAGTACTTTTGGGTTGTTCTTCAACAGTTGTTTCTATGCCTTGGGAAGCTTTCGGAGCTTTCTCTATAAGGAGCCTTTATTGTTTTTCTTGCCAATCATGTCTTTCTTTCAACGTAATTTCTTGTTTAGTTTTAAAAGACTCTTTTTGGGCATTCTTGAACTGTTGAGCTTCTCTTGCTTTCTTTGAAGCTTCAAGAGAAATATTTTCAGGTCCTTTGCCTTTGGCTGTCATCTCCCCGTTTTTGGCTTTATCCACTTTTAGAAACCAAGTAGCAGGAGGTTTGGAGATGTAAGGAAGTAAGTTGGTGAATCATCTTGTATAAAGGACCATCTGGGCTGCATATATAGTTGGTTCAAGTCTACGCTAGCACCAAAGGAAAATTGGGTAGGCTTTTGTGATTGTGGAGGGGGTGTTTTTGGGATATCCCCGTCAGTTAAGACTGCGAATGCCACTTTTGGGGAATTTGGGTGTAAGTGGTCTTTAACCTGATCTTCTGTGACCGACTACATGAGTTTGGAGACATTAGATTAAGGACCTTCACAGTCAGCCATCAAATCTTTATGGAATGTTGAATCATCAACCAAGTTAATGGAATCATCTGAATCCCAGATGAAATCATTAGTTGTATCATGAGCTAGGCCCATCCTAGCAGTCTCATGAACCCCTTGTTCTTGGTTCTAGGGATTTCCTGTCTCTGACTCAAGGCCTTCATCAGCAGTTACCACAAATTAGGTCTTAGGTATGTTACTACTGGCCTCTGATCCATCATGGAATGGTAAAAGAGTAGCAGCAACCTCATTTGTACCTAAGGTCTCAAAGATTGGGCTAAGAGACCTTAGTCTTTCTTCATCTCTTGGGATAGGATTGATAACATTCTCATCAAAGGCCATATTAGAAGTTTCTTCCCCTATTTGATGTGGTGATTGGGGAATTCCACTTGATGATGAGATGTTTCTCAACCCAGAGAGAAATTGGTCATAAGTTTTATCCTTTTTGGATTTTTTTTCCTTGAAAACTAAATGGATATGTTTCTGGCTCTTTTTGGTGATGGTCAAGATGGTAATTGTAATTGAGAGAAAGTTTCAGTTATATTTTTATCATGTGCAGATTGCACATTAACATCCTCAGGCATCTCAACCTCCTAAAGTGTCTTTTTGGGTTTGGTGGTTTTGGAAAATTTTCTCTTAGGCTTGTTGATCTTTAGAAGAGTGGGTTTGGAAGATGTGGGTTCCTGAGGAACTGTTTCTTTGTCCCCAAGGTCATCTTCTGGCCTACTGGCCAGTTTGTTGTGCCTAGAGAATACTTGATAGGTTAGAGGTCTATGATTTGAAGTATTTCCCTCAAGTACCTCTTCACCAAGTTCCTTAATAATACAGTGCATTAGGAACCTTGGGTAAAGCAAAATTTTCTTTTTATCATTTTGATGATGCAAAACTAGGTCATTGAAAAAATATGATGATGCCTTGAAAGGTGTTTCATTCATAATGGAATGGAAAATTTGTTGTAAAACAAAGGGCATCTGATCATAAGAGCCAGTTTTGGGACTCAAACACATTATTATATAATGAAAAAGTAATTTGTATGGTGCATCAAAAAATCTTTTATAGATTATAGAATGTGATACAGTACCTTGGTAACCACATTCGGTCATAGTTAATTGAACAGTACCGGTTGGAATGTGTTTTGGGGCTTGTGCATCCCCCAGACCTAGTCTTATGCCCAACATGTATGGTGTAACCACCATGGTCTTCCCTTTGATCTTCGTCTTCGGGGAAATGACCTTGCCATCAACAGTGACAGTAACAGCGTTTTCCCAAAACTCATTCAGAGTTTGTATGTGGATTGGTAGGTCAACAGTAAACATTGTGAAGTAATTCGATATGACGACCAAATCAATGATTTCGTCATATTGGGACTAGCTTTCGTCTTTTGTAAATTAGCTGAGCTGATTGTGTGCCTGTTTTAGTTCAAGAGCCATGTTTGTTTGATTGAACAATTCTTTAAGTTTCATAGGGTTTGAGAGAGAGATGGGGATTTTGTTTTTGAAACGATAAGTATGAAAAGTGGGGTTTTCAGAAGTTTAAAACCGCCTTAGGTCAAACTTCTGATGGGAAAGGTCTGATTTGCTATTATTAACCAAAACTTCGGATGAAACATATTTGTTCATCAGTAGTTTCCCATTTTCTCTTCAGTAGTTGTTAACAATTGATGAGAAAGCAAATTTAAAACACCCAATGTAAATTCTGATACTTTTTATTATCAGTAGTTACTCTGTTTCCGAAAATATTCCCTTTCTGATGTTTTTGTACATCAGTAGTTTCTCTCTTTTGGTAATCAAAGGTTTTATAACAGATGTAAATAAGTAAGTGAAAGTAAAATATGTACAGAAAAATGAAAACACTTACAAATTTACTAAAAATTTAGTATCTCAAGCATGGATACTATCCTCTGGAGTGTTGATGAGTCAAGAGGTTTTGTGAACACATCAGCTATTTGATTAGCTGTTGACACATATTTTTGTAAAGGATCGGTTTTATAGAAAACAAAGAATTTATCACACAAGTGGAACAATCTAGGTGCGGAAATCCTAGATCGTATGCAATATGATAATCAATCAATTAGAACACGATAATATCCATTTTCATCATCATTTCATTAATAATCAATCAAGTTTTAACATGTAGGAACTTCTAAGACTCTCTCCTGAAAACACACACAAACACACACCAAAGGACACAACTTACTTACTTGCAAAAGAAACTTAACCTATATATAGACTCTGCACATTCGACCCTTACCAGGGTCGAATGGGCTCCTTCGACCCCTGTTGAGCTCGAACCAACATAATACATAACAAAACTTTACATTCGACCCTCTATGAATCTCATTCGAACCCACGATGGGTCGAATGGCTCTTGTAATCTTCCATTCTTCAACTTTAATCGCCATTTATTGTAGAATCCAAAGAGATAGCCACACTAATGTATCAACAAATCCCCCTTGGCTATTTCTTGGATTGTTGTTCTTTGTACTCAAGTGTCTTGTTCATCAGCTTAATCCTTAATGTCTTTTTCCGTGTTGTGCTCATTTCAGGTTTAGCATGTCGTTTGAGCGAACTTTTCTTTGAAGTTTCTCTAATCTTCACATACTTCCCAAGCAACTTCTTATAATCACACCCAACATTCACATCCCAAGCAAAACAAAAACATACAACCTTGTAGTATCTCCAGGCTTGCTCCAAATCTTCCACATCAAAATAAATAGGATTGAAATATAACATGTTGATATCTTTAGCTGAGCAATTGATTAACCACATTGGATCAAAAACTCTAATCTTCATGCACATCAACTTAGGATCTTTATCTCTCAAAACAATCACCGCTTCAGCTGTCTTCCAATCATAAGGCCAGAAATTAAAGTCTTTGCTAAAGTTTTGTTGTATTGGAATCAATGGAATCCTTTTCTTCACCACGGGAGGTTTATACCTTAACGTCACTTTCTGCAAACCTGTTTTGGGATCAATCTCATTCTTATGGACAATTCGTTTAGGATATTGAGGCCTAAACAAATTCCATTTAGTTCTGCTCTCCCAACTCATCTTATCAGCAAACCATCCAACAACTGAGTTGTTCACAGAAGCTCTGCCCATAGTGTGTCTGCAAACATCCCTCAAAGCCCAATATGGAAGTGTTTTCATGTCAAGAAATCTGTAGAAGTACAAAATTCCTTTCTCCCACTTAATACCAACACACTTTAGTTGTGGAAAGTATTTCCAGCCTAAAGCTCTTCCTTTAAACACTTGATTGTGATGTTTGTAAAAGGCACCTTGAACTTCTACTACTGGTCCGTTAGCCTCTTTTTCTTTTAGCTTTTTCAACAAGTCTTTCAGTTCTTCAGACTGTCTGTAAGGTTGTTTCTTATCAACATCCTTACCAAACACTTCTTCCAATACCTTCTTTCCTTTTTCTTTTGCATGCTTATCAGCTTCATTCAAAGTTTCTTCATTGATTTCAGGAATCCCCACATTCGACTTCATAGGATAATACTCTGTATATTCTTCATGAGAAATATCTTCAATCTCAATGTCTTCAAATACTAGAGCATCTTTGTCACCAGAATGTGTTCCTGCTTCTTTAACCGGAATATCTGGAATTTGTTGATCTTTCATGATATCTTCCAATGATTTCCCAACCTGCTTTGCAAGTTCTTCAAGTATTTCATTCGACATTGCAGCAGATAACTCACCATCCTCAAGATCAGGGTCTTGATAATCTATCAGATACTTCATGTCTTCACCTTCAAAGATCTCAGGAAATTTTCCAGTCAGTTCTATTGTCCAGACATTTCTTTCAAGCATTTGTCTGCACAATCTTTTGTCTTCATCAGTCAAAGCACGAATCTTGTCAGTCCAAAAGATAGATTGATCTTCATCAACCATTTCACTTCCTTTCTTTTGCTTTGAACTTGATTCGCCTTTACCGTTTCTCTCAGAATCTCTCTTTTTGAAGCTGAATTGGTTTGCATCGTATTATCATCATCAGAATCTTTATCAATTGATTCTTTATCATTCTTTGAACTCTTTCCTCTTGTATTATCCTCATCATCACCTGAATGATCACTCTCATCATCATCATTATCATCACCTTCATCTTCAGAATCCTCAAAGTCAACATGTTCTTCTTCTTTTTCCTCTTCCTCTTCACCATCTTTCAATTGTGGTGCCTCAGAGTAAAGTTTATCCAACAATTTTCTCACATTTTTATTCTCACCTTCAATTAGCTTGATCTTCTTTTTGTTTCTTCTATCCGAAGCTTTAAGCTTTGCAATTGTTTTTTCCAATTCATCTTGACGCTTCTTAGATGATATTACAATCTTCAGCATATTAGTTTCATTCTCTTTCATCTGCTTTATTTCTGCTTGCTGCTGATTGAATGCCTTCATAACAATGCCAATTTCTCTATTCACTGCCTCTATTACTTCATCAGAAACTTTCATACGAGGAGTAGAACTTGATTCAGCTCTAGGATTCTTAGTTTTCTTCTCCATTTCTGCTATAACATTCTTCAGGGTAGCAGAGATATTCTCAAGGTTCAGTTGTGATACTGGATCTGTTGTAATGTCTTCTGATACTTTCTTCTTCTTTACACTTGGTGATGTTGCTGGAGTTGTTGCTTTGGAACTAGTTGCTTCAGGAACTTTCTTTCCAAGTACTAGCAAATCAATCTCCTTGTTCCTTTTCTTCCTTGGATTTTCTTTCTTTGACATACTTTTCTTTCTCCTCTCACAGTCTTTGCACCTGTAACTGGTGATCCTTGAAAATCATCAAGATCATGTAATACTTCAGCATCCTCTCAATTCACAGTCTTACTATTCTGCTCCTTAACAATTGTGATACCCCGCAATTTCAGGTTCTCACTTTAACTAAACTCTAGTTACGTTCCTTGCATTATACTTAACTAGGGTTAGCTAGATAGGACACACGTTGCACAGTTATAGGTTAATAACTGCATGAAGTGGTAATTCGGGGAATTACCATACTGTATACATAATTAGTGAAACTCGGACGTTGGTGAACAATGAAGTTAAATAATTGTGAATTAATTTGGCTGAGATTGATTGCAATTACGTGCTTTTATGATACTCTTTGAAACTATGTGCAAACTGTATGTGATTACATGAACTTAAACCGAATACGTTAATAAAAACCATAATGGATGGACCATTAGGATGGTTGGGGTCTTAAAACATCGGGTTACTCTTGGTATGGCCCAAAATAATGAAAACATCAAAGAAAACAGGCTATACAACAAACTGGGCCGCTCAAAACGGATTAAACCATTCCGAACGCCCATTCACAATTCCGAACGGGTGTTCGGAACACGCTGACGTGGTTAAACCGCCTTAAACTACTATTTAAGCAACCTTAAGCCTCTTGTATCACCTAAACTCAAACCCTAATCGCCCCTACTGCCCTACCTACGAAATATTAACCCCAAACAACCTGCTAAGGCGCAAAAACATCGATTGGGAAGCTCCAAAGGCGTTCGATTGATTGTATCGAAGAGCTTGGGGGTGTCGGTAGCATACTTTACTTGCGGTTTGGATTTCTTTTGCTTGCACACTAAGGTGAGTTTCACTACTCTTTTCTCAAAAGCATGTGTCTCGGGTTGAGACAACGTAATTAACTTTTTCTAGTCCGGGTTGGGACTACTACTTTCTAGTCCGGTTTGGGACTACTTACACATCCCGGGTTGGGATGCTATGGATCCTTGTGTGGGTCGGTTTTTGCTAGTTCGCAAACTGTGTCCTTGATGAACTAAACCAACTCTATCATCTGTAAGTCCTTCACATACCGAATGAGTTGCCGGGTTATGGCAAGCGGGTTATTAGTTGATAGCGCTATTAGGTCTGACAAACCTCACACCGGCTCGGGGAGTGCGGGAGTGAACTATAACTTAACAGATTTTATCATTGTTGATAGGCAATGATGTAAGGCATGCGGCTCACATTTGTGGCTACACGTACATCAGCAGTTCGGTATATCGGTGTTAGTTATCATGAATGGGTTAGCTACCCTTGACATGCGATGAACTAGTGTTTACACGGTTCTTGGAACCAACTCAATTACTTGTTTACATGGTTTTGGAAACCAGCGCAGTTACATACTCATTTACTTTACTTAGTGAACTCACCAACATTGTTTGTTGACCCACGATTTACATGCTTTTGCAGGTAGTTAGCTTCCGGTGCCAGGATTAGAAAGCACTGCACACTTCACTGCATTTGGGGTCTTGGGCATACACCTAAATTACATATTATGCTTTTACATTTTTCTTTCATATGATTTTAATTTGGGCACGTTGTTTTG
This sequence comes from Ambrosia artemisiifolia, assembly GCA_032199755.1. NCBI lineage: Eukaryota > Viridiplantae > Streptophyta > Magnoliopsida > Asterales > Asteraceae > Ambrosia > Ambrosia artemisiifolia. The sequence continues at coordinate 19,538,114 of CM063512.1, forward strand.
CGCATGGTTCTAAAAGGTTTAAATTTGGTTTACGCTTCCGCAGCTTAACTAAACTTGATTTTTGAAAACGAACTAAATGGTTTGGGCATTTAGAGTTCGTTCATACGACTTATGGCTATGGGATCCTGGTATGTCATGCGCCTCGCGGTATAAACCCCGCAGTGGAAATTTGAGGGTGTGACAGATTGGTATCAGAGCCATTGGTTATAGTGAACTAGGACTGCATGTTGAGTCTAGTCTATAATCATCATAGCATAAGTACACTCACAACTTAAGTTCACAACTAGCTTTTAGCTACATATATCTACAACATATGATTTCGGGAGATATGCTATCTTCTAGTTCTAGACCTAATTCTGAACATGTCAATGGTGGGAACCCAGGGTTACATCAGGTGGCACATTACTGGGAGTAGTATCCTAACAAACCTCGTAGATGAGGAAACAACAATTGTACAGGGGAGAAAGCCCTTGCGAGCGTTGTGGCGCACGTACACAGGAAGCTGCACGATGCGCATGACGTGGTACCATTTAACCAAATCAAATTGAAGAAATTCAAATACTGAGACTTATTTTTTTCACTGAGCAAGGAAACAATTAGTTTCTGTTCCTTGTTATTCGACCTTTCTTACTCTCATCTGGAACTCAGGCGGGACTGAGTTACACATATAGAACTTATTTCTTACTTTAGTACCTTACGCCTAGTATGAGCGGGCGGACGTATGACTGCATATCCCTGTTTCTCATAAGTATATAGTAGATTCATGGGGACACATCAGATCGGTTCTTGTTACACACACTCTTGGGGAGTTATGTAAGGCCTGCGATGCAGTGCAGTATCTCAGAGGAAGACGAAACCTACCAGTGACTGACTGTCACGATTGGATGAACGAGTGGTACAGCTTACCACTAAACTGGTTTACATAGGACTGGAGAAGGAGACTTTATGTGATGAGATCCATATAACACTAACACCGCGAAAGAGGAGGAAGAAGGGATGGAAGGAGAAACTGAGCAGGACGAGCACATAGAAAGTGAGGATGAAGGCTCTACTATGTAGACGGAGCGTGGCGACGATTGGTTTCTATTTTTTTTTCTGTCTTCTCTTTCCTTTTTCCATTGTTAACTTAGATAAGACTGAGTTCTTATGATCATCGATAGGGTGGTTGAGGCCCTCGCATCTTTCCAAGCTAGTAAAGATCCATCTTGCTAAATCATTCGTTTCCCCTGACTTCCATATTTGAACTTTCTTATTCCTTGAACGCACATGCCACAACAACAACCTGCCATCATATTTTCAAGCCTTTTATTGGTTGTAAACCTCGATAACTCTAACGGAACTGAAGGAGACCGTCTGATTGCTTCGATAGTATAAGTCATTTCCATGTGCATTTGCCTCAGGCAGGATGGGGTAATGTATGCTACATGCACATTCGATGAGTTACAGATATTTGGATGGAGAACATAACACCCTGTGATGGAATCTAGAAATTTGATGGATGGGTCTGAGATCGACGTCTACACTACCAAGCTACAAGAGTTAGATACTTTGTGCTCAAATCTAATTAACCAACTTTACCAGCGGATCAAATTTCATACCAAAAGGGTGGGTCCCTCATATTCATGGCTTGGCCACTGCAGCTCACCTACCCAGAATCTAGCAAATCTTTCACCTGGCTCGCAAACTCATTGATGAAGCTGTTGAGCATGGTACTTTTCCGAAGCATGGTGCTTCATCTTCTACTTTTGGTGATAGCAAGAGAACGTGGGATAATGTGAGTTACAAGTCCTTCAACAACAATAACCATAACGGTAACAACAACAACAACGGGGAGCATTCATGATTGGCTCTGGGGAAGCTAGAAATGATAACAATGTCGTGATGGGTACGTGCTCCTTGGACGACACTCTTGCTTCTATTTTATGCTGGTGTGGACTATAGTTTTGTGTCATCGAAACTTAGCAAACAATTAGGGATACCTCGTACTCTATAGAGTTAGCTGATGGAAAGCCTGTTGAGGTAACCCATATTCATCACGACAGTAAGCTCGAGTTGGATTGGCAATCGTTTGCCATCAACACTCTACCTATCACCCTTGGAAACTTTGATCTTGTGGTTGGCACGGACTTGTTGTCCAAGCAACACGCTGAAATTCTCTGTCAGGAGAAGATTGTTCGTATCCCCTTCCAGGTGGAGAACTTTTATCTATACAGGGTAATCATGGTGGTGCCATGGTGGGCATCATCTCTTCTTGAAAGCCCAGAAGGGTATTCATAAGGGCTATCCAGCCATTTTGGCTAACATATCTGACACTCGAGCTGAAACTGAAACTGAAACTGAAACTAAGATTGAGGACATCCCAGTAGTCTGAGATTTCCCAGATGTCTTTCCAGAGGAACTACCTAGACTTCCACCTGTTCGTCAAGTGGAGATTCAAATTGACCTTGTATGTGGAGCAGCTCCAGTTACACGCGCACCATACCGCCTAGCACTAGGCGAACTTCAAGAACTGTCTACCCAACTCCAAGAGCTATTGGATAGGGGCTTTATTAGACCTAGTTCTTCGCCATGAGGAGCTCCAGTTCTATTTGGTAAGAAGAAGGGTGGGAGTTTCCGCATGTGTATTAGAAGTTGAACAAAGTAACGGTTGAGAACCGCTACCCTTTGCCTCGTATTGATGACTTGTTCGACCAGCTTCAAGGGTCGAGTTTCTATTCTAAGATTGACTTGAGGTCAGGATACCATCAACTGAGAGTCCGAGAGAAGGATGTGGCGAAGACAGCCTTTCGAACTCGTTATGGACATTATGAGTTTTTGGTGATGCCATATGGGCTAACCAATGCACCGGCTGTGTTCATGGATCTAATGAACCGCGTGTGCAAGCCTTATTTGGACAAATTCGTCATAGTGTTCATAGATGACATATTGATTTATTCCAAGAGCAGGGAAGAGCACGAGCAACGCCTGCAGCTGATCTTGGAACTCTTGAGAAATGAGCAGTTGTATGCAAAATTCTCTAAATGTGACTTTTGGATTCGAGAAGTCCAATTTCTTGGACATGTGGTTAACAAGGCAGGAATACATGTCGATCCCGCCAAACAGAGGTGTGCCAATTTCTTGGTCTTGCGGGATATTATCGCAGATCCATTGAGGGATTCTCTAAGATCGCTCAACCCCTCACTACTCTGACACAGAAGGGTATTACCTGCAAGTGCGAAGATGCCCAAGAATCTGTTTTTCAATTATTAAAGTCGAAACTTTGCAGTGCACCTATACTATCATTACCTGAGGGTACAGAGGATTTCGTGGTGTACTGTGATGCGTCTATCCAAGTGTTAGGGTGTGTACTGATGCAGCGTAATAAGGTGATCGCGTATGCCTCACGGCAATTAAAGGTTCGTTAGAAGAATTACACCACCCATGACTTGGAACTGGGAGCAGTGGTTTGCTCTAAAGATCTGGAGGCATTATCTCTATAGGACGAAGTGTACGATCTTCACTGTCCACAAGAGCCTCCAACACATATTCGATCAAAAGGAGCTGAACATGCGACAGCGTCGATGGGTCGAGCTTCTGAATGATTATGACTGTGCCATCAATATCATCCAGGGAAAGCTAACGTAGTAGCTGATGCCCTCAGTCGTAAGGAAACGAAACCCAAACGAGTGCGAGCTTTACAACTTACCGTACATTCTAATCTTCCTGATAAGATATGTGAAGCCTACGGCGAGGCTTTGAAGGAAGAAAACATCGGGCTTGAAACTTTACATGGTGCGGATAAGCACTTGGAACTGAAGACAGATGGTCTTCAATACTTTAAGAATCGAGTCTCGATACCACGTTTTGGGGATCTCAGACAACTTGTGCTCGATGAAGCTCACACCTCTCGATATTCGGTGCATCCTGTTTCGGACAAGAGGTACCAAGATCCTAAAACTCTCTACTGGTGGCCAAACATGAAAGCTGAAATAGCCACTTATGTTAGTAAGTGCTAGACTTGTGCGAAGGTTAAGATTGAATATCAGAAACCTTCAGGCCTACTACGGCAACTAGAAATCCCTACGTGGAAATGGGACGGAATTTCTATGGATTTTATCACATAGCTTCCTAAAACGCCAACAGGCCATAACATGATTTGGGTTATCATGGATCGTTTAACCAAATCGGCCCACCTTCTGGCAATAAAGGAAACGGACTCATTGGAGAAATTAGCGAACCTTTACATCAAGGAGATAGTCTCTAGGCATGGGGTGCCTACCTCTATTATATCTGATCGATGGGCGATTCACTTCTCGTTTCTGGACTACTCTCCAAGATGCTTTGGGAACTCATCTTGATATGAGCACAGCCTATCACCCGCAGACGGATGGACAGAGTGAACGTACCATCCAAACATTAGAGGATCTGTTACGAGCGTGCGTGGTGGATTTTGGCAATAATTGGGATAAGCACTTGCCTTTGATCGAATTCTCTTATAACAACAGCTACCACACTTCGATACAGTGTGCGCCTTTTGAGGCACTTTATGGGCGCAAGTGTAGGTCTCCCATCTGTTGGACTGAGGTTGGGGATAGCCAACTAACAGGTCCCGAACTCGTGCACGAAACTTTTGAGAAGATAGTGCAAATCAGGAACCGGATGGCTGCTGCTCGGGATCGACAGAAAAGTTACGCTGATAAACGTAGAAAACCTTTGGAGTTCCAGGTTGGGGACAAGGTTTTGTTAAAGGTGTCACCTTGGAAAGGGGTGATACGCTTTGGGAAACGGGGAAAATTGAACCCACGATACGTTGGACCATTCGAGATTGTCAAAAGGATTGGTCCGGTAGCTTACCAGCTAAACCTACCAGATGAACTTAGTGGAGTGCACAATGTATTCCACGCCTCAAACTTGAAGACATGCTTATCGGATACGACACTGGTTGTGCCACTGGAGGAGATCCAGGTGGATGACCAGCTACGGTTCGTGGAAGAACCAGTGGAGATTCTTGAGCAGGGCGTCAAGAAACTCAAACAAAGCACTATACCTATTGTTAAGGTACGGTGGAATTCCCGTCTAGGACCGGAATACACGTGGGAGCGCAAAGATCAGATGCGGCTCAAATACCCACACCTCTTTACTGAACCTGAACCTGTGCATAGATCAAATGCTGAACATAAAGCAGCTCGCTCAAAGTGAATTTCGGGGCGAAATTCCTTTCAACTTGGGGATGATGTGACATCCGGGAACCAAGCGCACACTTTCTAGCTGGCTTTATTGTTTACTTGCTGAATTTCGGGACGAAATTCTTTTCAACTTGGGGATGATGTGATACCCCGCAATTTCAGGTTCTCACTTTTAACTAAACTCTAGTTACGTTCCTTGCATTATACTTAACTAGGGTTAGCTAGATAGGACACACGTTGCACAGTTATAGGTTAATAACTGCATGAAGTGGTAATTCGGGGAATTACCATACTGTATACATAATTAGTGAAACTCGGACGTTGGTGAACAATGAAGTTAAATAATTGTGAATTAATTTGGCTGAGATTGATTGCAATTACGTGCTTTTATGATACTCTGTGAAACTATGTGCAAACTGTATGTGATTACATGAACTTAAACCGAATACGTTAATAAAAACCATAATGGATGGACCATTAGGATGGTTGGGGTCTTAAAACATCGGGTTACTCTTGGTATGGCCCAAAATAATGAAAACATCAAAGAAAACAGGCTATACAACAAACTGGGCCGCTCAAAACGGATTAAACCATTCCGAACGCCCATTCACAATTCCGAACGGGTGTTCGGAACACGCTGACGTGGTTAAACCGCCTTAAACTACTATTTAAGCAACCTTAAGCCTCTTGTATCACCTAAACTCAAACCCTAATCGCCCCTACTGCCCTACCTACGAAATATTAACCCCAAACAACCTGCTAAGGCGCAAAAACATCGATTGGGAAGCTCCAAAAGCGTTCGGTTGATTGTATCGAAGAGCTTGGGGGTGTCGGTAGCATACTTTACTTGCGGTTTGGATTTCTTTTGCTTGCACACTAAGGTGAGTTTCACTACTCTTTTCTCAAAAGCATGTGTCTCGGGTTGAGACAACGTAATTAACTTTTTCTAGTCCGGGTTAGGACTACTACTTTCTAGTCCGGTTTGGGACTACTTACACATCCCGGGTTGGGATGCTATGGATCCTTGTGTGGGTCGGTTTTTGCTAGTTCGCAAACTGTGTCCTTGATGAACTAAACCAACTCTATCATCTGTAAGTCCTTCACATACCGAATGAGTTGCCGGGTTATGGCAAGCGGGTTATTAGTTGATAGCGCTATTAGGTCTGACAAACCTCACACCGGCTCGGGGAGTGCGGGAGTGAACTATAACTTAACAGATTTTATCATTGTTGATAGGCAATGATGTAAGGCATGCGGCTCACATTTGTGGCTACACGTACATCAGCAGTTCGGTATATCGGTGTTAGTTATCATGAATGGGTTAGCTACCCTTGACATGCGATGAACTAGTGTTTACACGGTTCTTGGAACCAACTCAATTACTTGTTTACATGGTTTTGGAAACCAGCGCAGTTACATACTCATTTACTTTACTTAGTGAACTCACCAACATTGTTTGTTGACCCACGATTTACATGCTTTTGCAAGTAGTTAGCTTCCGGTGCCAGGATTAGAAAGCACTGCACACTTCACTGCATTTGGGGTCTTGGGCATACACCTAAATTACATATTATGCTTTTACATTTTCTTTCATATGATTTTAATTTGGGCGCGTTGTTTTGCGCATGGTTCTAAAAGGTTTAAATTTGGTTTACGCTTTCGCAGCTTAACTAAACTTGATTTTTGAAAACGAACTAAATGGTTTGGGCATTTAGAGTTCGTTCATACGACTTATGGCTATGGGATCCTGGTATGTCATGCGCCTCGCGGTATAAACCCCGCAGTGGAAATTTGAGGGTGTGACAACAATCTTTTCTATTGCTTCAGGTGTACTAATCTCAGTGGCCTTGGGATTAGTAACCTTTACCATTCCAGTCTGTGAGTCCCATTCTTTTTCATCTTCAGTCTCTTCATTGTCTCCCTCATCAATTAACATTGTCTTTGCTTTACCTATTCCCTTTGTCATCTTCTTTGACTTGGTTTCTGTTTCAATCACCTTTTGTTTACCCTTCCCAGAATTAGCACCCTTCTTGATCACTTGTCTCTTCCTCTTTGCTGTTTTATCAACTGGACATAGTGGACTATCAGAATCTGAGTTGCTATCAGCATGTCTGGCTTTGTCTTGACCTGGATCCTTGTAACTAACAGATCTCAGATGTCCAAACAAATTCTTGTGTGGTGGTTTTTCTGCATCAGGTACACCTTTGTATGTAATCATCCTGCTAAAAGTAGTCTGATTCATGTGTATTTAATTGATAACCTATAAAGGATCATTCCTCAACTCTGTGTATTTGTTATCAAAAACCATTTACAAAAATCTAGGGTACATCAGAAACTTGTCACCCTTTAAGCCTTGTAAAACTTCTTTCATGTGGTGAAATATCATTCCCGACACATTGAAAGGCTTGTTTATGATTAGTGCAACCACCAAAGAACATAAACTTTTTCTCAGCATGTCAAAACCTCCACTAACTGGTCCAAACACATGTACAATTATTTTTAATAGATACTTGTATTGTGGACACAATTTGACTTTGTGTAATAAGCAATCAGTTATTGGTCCGTTATACTTCATTCTCAAAAAGCACTTCCTCTGTTCATTCCATGTAAGTTCTATAGGAACAGAAGGTGAATCTTGTAACTGCAAAGCTTCCCTGATGTCTTGTTCAGACTTTAACACCAGATGGCCTTGAATTCTGCTTTGAATCACCGATTGATTATCCCAGAAAGTAATTGCTGCTTTCTCCCAGAAGTCAACTTGATGGTCTCTGTATATTGTCATTGGCTGTTAAAGAGCATACACCACTCTGCATCTCTTCAAAATGCTAATGATTCCATCAAATTCAGCATATTTTCCCACTGGACCAACATACACACAACAATTGTGCTTTGGCTCAAAATTCAACTCTTTGGGAGGTTCCTACTCTTGTACTCCAGGCTATTGAACATTCTTATGTGGTTCTTCAGCCATTTTATCTGCAAAACAAACAAACAAAACATAGAAGATACGTTAAAACGGACAAAAACAACAAAAATGCTCAAAAACAGCTTCATTCGACCCTACGAGGGTTCTAATAAGTTTAATGTATGTCGAATGAACTGAAAAACTCATTCTGTTTTGTTTCAAAATTACCACTTCAATGTTTAAAACAATTCGACATCTAATTTTGATTCACATTCTCCCTAAAACAGTCGATTAACATATCCTAAGGTCCAATTTAATCAATTAATCATTATTGATGGTTTTCCCCAAAATCTATGGTTTACATTATCATTGTTCATCAACCATGTGTCTAAACCCTTGATTTTTTGTTACATTCCCCATAAAACCATCGATATTGATGAATCTAAGTTCAATTGTCATTCAAAAAACAGTCTAAGTTCATTAATCAAGCAGTTAGGGTTTGGCAACTTCAAAGATCGATTCTAATATATTCCATGGATGAATACCTGTATAAATGGTATTAAAATGATCAGCAATGTGTAAATAACAAGATTGGAAAGTGGAAAAGATCAGGGCAACAAGGTGACTTAGTGTTGGAAATTTTCAAAAAATTGTGAGTCGTTCGAATAAAGAACCTGATCACACTACTAGAAAATAGGGCTAATGCAACCTTTTAGATGCATCCTTTTTCAATTGTGTTGCATTTGACTCTAATGCAACTTTGTTTGACATTAAGGTTGCATTAGAAGATGTAATGCAACCTTTTTGATAAAAAGTTGCAATATCTTATTGAAAGAGCAACCTTTTTTCTTGAAAGGTTGCATCTTTAATTGAAATTTGCAACTTTTGCAAAAATGGCTGCATTGTTAAAACCTAAATGCAACTCTTGTTTTTAAGGTTGCATAATTCAATGAAAATGACAAAAAAAAGTAGTAATTCTGAGTTATAAATAGTAAAAAACTTCCATTATTGTTTTGGTATTTGTGATATTTAAATAATCTTTTATAATAAATATCAAGGGTAAGATTAATGTAGAATATCTGAAACTGGGTAATAAAGGATCGGTTGCGGTTGTTAAAAATAGTATGACTTAAAAAACTCAAACCCGGCTATTTTGTGAGAGATGTGTATGTATGGACCATTGTGCTAAGAAGACAATTGATTTCATACTCTTTTTTTGAGAAGCGAAAATCCAAGAATTTTTGTAACAGGAGTAAAAGCTGGGTCAGATTAAAGAACGTCAAAAAATGTTAAAAACTTAAAGAGTATACTTAACAAGTATATGTTACATATGGTATCCAAAATTTGTATTCTTTAACGGGATTTAACAAGTTGATCAAATAAATTAATTTAGGCATACGAGTAAAGATATAACGAAAGAAAGAGAAATCTTAATAAGTTTTGAGAAAGTTAAAGATGCAAATTTAGGATTAGGTGGGAACACGAATTAGTTTGGAGGGAATTTTGGGTTAGTGGGAATAGGAATTTGTTTGGATTTTGGAGGGAATTTTTGGGAGGAGAGATAGTGGTAAATTCTAAAATTGATACATTTGTGGATAGAAATCGATAAGGTTGAGAGGAAGTTATGTAAATTTAGGATAATAACTTATTTCAGATTAAGAAATTAATATAAAAATTGACTTAGTTGTTACTAATTAAAATACGTTGTGTAAAACCATGATTTACACTATATTCCCATTTTAAAGATAACAAAATGTTTTTAAATTCGGGTATACAGCAAATTCGCTATAGATAAATGGTGCCTATATTTGTTTATCCTAATTAATTCCCAAAATTAGCTGTTAAAACTTATGACAAGATATCAATCCATATTGTAACCGAACTAGGAGTATCTAATAGCATGATGCTTCGGGTTGGGTTTTAACTTTCAAGCACCGAAACGTAGATAAAGAAAGGATATGGGTTAGGTAAACATAATGTGTTGTACATATCAACGCTAAGGAACACAAAAGTAGATTTAAAAAATTTAAAAAATAAAGATACATAGTATTAAAAAAGTTTATTATTTCGCTCTTGGGCTAATTTAGGCCTAAACTCGATGGTGTTTATGACGTAGTTATTTTGGAAAGTGATGGAGCATATACAAGTTGTTTGAGTTATAAAAGGTTAATGGAACTGTATTTAGGTGGAACAATACAAGTCAATATTGATCAATGTGGGTCGATGAGGATCAATATTGGTATGCTTGGGTCGATGGCCGTTAGTTAGGGCCAATGTTGGTTAACTATGATTAACCATGGCTAATACTAAACAATCAAGGCCAATATCTGTAGGTTATAATTAATGACGGTCAATTATGGTCCATGATAGTCAACTAGATCAGCATTAATCAGATAGTGTCAATAATGACTAATATTGTCAATATTAGTTAGCGTCAACCCTAAGTAATATTGATGAAACATGACTCACTACAACAAAATATAACTAATTAAGTTACAATATGACATAATAAAGCTTGCCATGAGCCATTAAGCGTTATCCAGACCCATTATGACCCATTTAAGACATGTATGATATGTTATTGCATGTTACATCTACTATGATTCAGTGTAACCGCCATAGGACCTAATATGACATAATGAAGGCCACATGTGCCATTAAGCGTTACTAAGGCCCAATAATTTTGTCCATTAAAGACATGTATGATATGTTAATGCGTGATATAATATAATATGACTCGCTAGGAGTCATTCTAGCTATGAAGGTCCAATGTAGCCCACTAAGATACATGCGTTCTCTTATTGTACATTTTTATCTAACGTGACTCACTACAACCAATTATAACCCTCTAACATATGATATGACACAATAATGCTAAGAATCGACTACTAAGAGTGATCATTATTATTAAGGCTACAATCCATTGAGACGTGTGATCTATTATTGCATTTTATGGTTTAACATGACCTACTACTAGAGGTGCATAAAAAACCCGAAACTGACACTTACCCAACCCACCGGGTTCGTATAAGGTATATAATTTGATGCCAAAAACCGTAGAAGAACTGAACCCAATTTATACATGGTTATACATATAACCATTTCGAGTTACCTACCTGTACCCACTGCAACTCGATGTAACCCTTTATGGCACAAGATATCAAAATAAAGTCTATAATAGTCTTTAAGAGCCACCATGACTATTAACGATCATTACTATCTATTAAAACATGTATGATCTATTACGATTAATATGGTGTAACATGAACCTTTTGGGGGGGGGGGGGGGGGGGTTGGGCCGAATCCAGGATTTCGTCCAGGTATCCACTATCCTTCAAGGGGTGACGCCCCCACCCTATTCAGGTACCCCAAATCAGATGTATGATTTTTTTATTACATTATATATAGTTTTAATATAGTTTTTTTTAACGGCAAGGAACTACGTACCAACCACCATCACACTGGACGTTGTGGCCAAGGTAGAGTACTCGACCGCCGCCAGCCCCTCGGCTCTTCCAGATTCGTGGAAACCCAACCTCCACCCGCCTGAAGACGCGATAGTATAATATCGATAAAACCTCGCCTCCGCTATGAGTCGAACCGACGCCACCCATATTCGCTTTTCACCTGAATGCCGCAAAAAATAATAGGGAGAGTGGTAATTAAATTTGGGTCACAAGGAACACAATTCTTTCTTCAACCACTCCACCAATACCACATTGCCATAGTTTGAATATAGTTTTATTTATTTATTTATATGTATGATCGATAAGTTTGAATAGTTATATTTATGATTTTTTAATTACGTTATATGTAGTTAAAAATAAGTAACTTTTTTTAGTTTTGTAACCTTTTTAACCCCCCCCCCCCCCCCCCCCACCCCACCCCACCCCACCAAAAAAAATAAAAAAAAAATATCAATTGCCGGCCCAGATACCTTTTCCCCAAACAAGAAAAATTTCACCCCCTTAACCTAAATTTACATCCCCAAATTCGTCGATCTCAACTTCTACTACCCTTCTTAACCCTACATAGATATACCTCTCCAATATCGTTTCATCAATCTCCTGCTTCTGAATAACCGCTATGGATGAAAATTTGGAAGAGGAACCTTAATGGTGATGATTGTCGACGCTAGTTATCTATGACGATTCTCGAATCGTCTACTACGGTTACTCGTTATGGTGGTGAGGGCTTTCTAATTATTAATATATTAATTCAAAGATCAGTTTTGTATATTTGTTTACTGGATTGTACTTTGATTTATTTTTGTTCAATGTGGTTTTTAACTATGTATAGGAAATTTTTAACTTAGTATACATGTGAACCACAAAGCCCCTGCTTTGAGCAATTTGGCACATGCTTTCACCTTCATACCTGCATTCATTTTCAGGTACTCGAACAAGTCTCTACTTTACTCAATTGACTTGCTCGTTAAGAAGACAAGATGATAGTTTATAAAAGTAGAAAATATGATACAATTGGTATTATATTCAAACGGTTTTATTAGATATGTCTTATAGTCTTCATGTTTGTTTGTTGTATTCTTGAATCAACTCCACTAAAGTTATATTTTTAATTCAACATTAAACACCTATCACAATATCATACCGCTCAATTTACTTTTGGGGGTATTGTACGTTCACAGTTTGTTTGATCAAGTGAAGTTAAGTTGAGAATCTTTTTTCAAGGTTTTCTTTAAAATTTATGTTTTAGGCATTGCATCTTTGTAACATCCCAATATGGTTAATATCCATCTAAATATATTAAATAATGAGATAGGATTTTATTTATATTAATTATGCTATTTAAACATGCTTTATTCATGCTTATTATGTTCTATTACAGGTGTGTGTGGGTGTGTGTGCGCGCGCTTATTTCACCATATAAGTTGAGTATGCAATTATCCATCATGTTTTCCACTAACTGGTCAAATTCAACCATGGTGTACTGCTGAAGCAAATTACACACTCTTTGTGTTCTGTTAACATGCTACGTGAAGTGTGTATGAATTGAGGTATTGCAAAACTATTATCGTAAATATTAGAAGCAACAATGTCGAACCTTTTTCATGTAACATGTCAAACTGGTATTTATGGCGACATACTTTTAGACATATTACAACTGTATTTTCCAGTGCACGAAAACCAACCAAATTCCGGCCTATCAAATGGCTAGTATCAAATGAATTTTGTTAGTTGTGTTTAAAATTGCAATAAATGCAAAGTTACTGATTAGTTGACACTCTATGAAATGATAACCAGGTATATCTCATTATCTATCTTCGAACCTTGCTATGCATATGGGGCATTGCTAGTCACAGAGAGAACTAGCGGTGCAAGTCTGCAAGATGGTTATGATCATATTTGGTGAAATCATATCAACATATCTGGTGAAATCATACAAGGGGCATGTGATGGCAGGTAACCCGAAAGTCCATTTGTGTTAAGAGGTTCAAGAATTAAACAACCTACCAGTACAGGTGAGTGAATTATATTCTATCTAGAGAAGTATATGTATATATATATATATATGTGCTACATTCTTTACTACTAATGTGTTTAATCGAACATTATGTAACGTTATTTAACCAATGATTTGTGAATGTTAATATGTTACTATGAAGGAGATAACCGGCCCATGAATGGGTTTCGACTCTTGACAATGATTCAATAAAAAGGAAATTCATGTATTTGGGGAATAAGCTTGGACTTGCTAAGGTATGAATCACATGAGGTATGTAATGATGTTTATTTTGTTGAACTTTTATGAATGTAAACTTGGTAGAGAACGCATTTGAGTCACAATCAAGTGACTCGTTAAGGAAATTTTGAATCTGTTGCTATGTATTAACCTTATTTGTTAGTGTGCAGCTTGGACTTACATTCTTTTTTAATATATGTGTATATTACTGTTTCAGGTGAATCACTTATGGCAAAATGACTATTCTTATCTAATTGAAGCTGTTATTGAGGTTATTGTACTATATCCTTCCATGTTTTTATTTTTTCAATGTGTTTGTCGATTTTGATACATAATAATATATTTGGATTTGCTGTTAATATGAGGTGTTTATTCCAGGGATGAGCAAATGATATCAGTTATCAGTACCGAATTTCATGTACCGAATCATTTTCTGTACAAACTTGGTACCGACTTTTTGGCATTTTTGATACCGGCTTTTTTAGTACTGGTACAAGTTCGGTACGATACCAGTACTTTATCGATTTTTAACTTCAGATACCGTACAGTACTGAACATTTTCGGTACCTGTACCTAATTTTGGGGATTTTCAGGATTGATACTTTCGGTAGCAGTATCAAGCACATCCTTAGTTTATTGTGAGTAATATGATACTCCTATTTTTGAGTTGATGATGTAGGACTAACATCAACTTTTTAACTTGCAGCACTTATTTCCCAAATTAGAAAGAGCTTTGGCTTTGTGAATGTTTGTTGGAGGATGATTCTTACTCAAAAGACTGAAAAGACTAGTCAAATAAGGGAGACTAGAAGAGGCTGAACATTCCCCTATTCAAGATACATGAAGAAAGTTCACTTTGATTTGAACATTTTGTAAAAAAATGAGTAACCTATGTACAGTACATTATTATGCTATCTATCTTTTGTTATATCTATTGTTATTGTTATGGTGTAAGTTAGATACTAATATATATTAATAGCAATTGTAGTGTTTGAAACTAGTGTTACAAAGTTGCATTTGAATAAACAAGGTTGCATTTGATGTCACTAAAATATATAAAAAACGTTGCATTTATTCTAAAAAAAGGTTGCATATTTGTGACCAAAACCATAATAAAGGTTGCATAAAAATATTTAAAAAGTTGCATTTCAAAGAAAAAAAAGTTGCATTAGAATGTAAAAAGGTTGCATGTTAAAAGGTTGCAATTGAATAGCAAATGCAACTCATTCTAAAAATGTTGCATTAGCTAATAAAAAGGTTGCATTATGTCTAATGCAACTTCGCCTAACGCAACCTTTAATAAAAGGTTGCCTTAGGCCTAATGCAACTTTTTCAAGGCCTAATGCAACATTTTATCGGGGTTGCATTAGCTTCATTTTCTTGTAGATATAGAGACGGCTCGTTCGACCCTTGCAGGGTTCGAATGAGATAATACATTATTCATTCGACATAGCTAAAGTTCCGAAAGAAAAACATATGGTTCAAATGAAAAACTTATGAAAGAACACTCTCATTCGACCTCCTGAGAAGGTTCGAATCAACCCCTTAGAGACTCATTCGACCAACCGAAAGGTCGAATCAAGAATCTGTAAAAATAAAATTTTATCAAATGTCCGATTCGAATCCCGTTTTGTCAATTAAAACCTTCAAACTTGCAAAATTTCTCATTTAAATGATACAAAATTTAGATTGGTGCGTCAAACTACAGAAAATGACTATCATCCAACACCAGTTATCGAAAATAACACAGAAATGTATAAATTTTTGGATTTTCTGAAATTTTTGCTAAAACACACCAAAACTCTTTTTGAGTTTTTGTATATATGAAGAAAATGAAAAATTTTAAAGCAGTAAACCTTTTGTGATTTCCGGCAAGAGGATCATATCAGTTTATGAGAAATCTGATCACAACGTTGATCTTTAATATATTTATCATTAAAGACAATGTGTGATTAGGCAGTTGCTGATATTGTGATCCACATAAGCTCACATGCAGACCGTTATGCACTGCTTTAAAATGATACGCATTAGGTGTATTAAAACTAACAAGCTTATAGTTCCCACGCAGGCGACATACTCCCGTATCAAGGAATTTGCACAAAGCCTCTTCATAACGCGTGATTATGCCAATGTTATCCGTTATTTTACAAGATACGAAGCACAAAGGTGTACAGGTCAGCAAATCAATGCTACAAAGTAACATCTGCACACGTACCAGGTTGAGGCTGATATCAAACATGATTTTCATCATAGATCTGATACGATGCCTTAAATGATCTTTGATCAGTGTTATACATTAAGTTCCTCAATTCGATAACTTTTAGGTTTTGGCATAAAAGCTCTTTTTCCAAATATCTGTCCAAACTTGTTCCGATCGTTTTAGAATTCTAACTTGAGTTTGAAATTTTGGTTGATCATTGTTAGAATTCTTTGAAACAACCTTAGATGGAACAATTTTAGAAACCTTGGTTAATTTAACTACCGAAGGCCCAAAATTTTGTTTAACATGGAGTTTAGAATAAACCTTTTATTTCTCAAAAGTGGGATTCACCATAGGTCTTCTTGTACCATTGTTCATAGCAATCCGATTTCGATTTTCATAAACAACCGGTCGGTTTCCTCTTTGATACAAATTGTTTTGATTATAAAATTGCTTTTGAGGATAAAAGTTTCTTTGAGGAACACCAACATTTGGATTTCTATGAATTTGCCTATGTTCAACCTCTTGACTTTTACTCTCACGTATGGAGAGTGAGCAAGTAAATGCCATCTCTCTCCACACTTGAAACAAGCTCTATACTCTTCAAAACAATGTTCATCATCAGATCTAGCAAATATGTTGACCGGATATTGATTCTTATAACACTATTGCCTCAAACTCTCTGGAGCGGGCTCTAGTGAGCAAGTCGGTTCAACAAAACCATTTACTTTATCTTTTGTCTTTATAAACTGGGTGACATGAACCTTTGGTGTTTTAGAATTATCACCATACAGTCGCTTGATTAATCGAGTGGCATATCATTTGTCCTTTCAGATTTAGTAAACCAGATTGTGCTTTCTTGCCAGATTTTGTCAATTTTAGAGTAATTAGCGAAATGAATAGGATATTCTTCATCAAAAATTATTTTATCGTATCCTTCCATCCGATAAAACACTTTCACGGGTTTGTCATCACCTTACACATTTTTTTCACCGACTGATTCTGATTCTGCTCAACTTTCTGAGAATGTTGTACCTTTGAGTATGACTCATTAGTTCAAATGTGATTTTTCGGAGGAATATCAACATCCTTTTTGGGTTTCTCATCCTCAGTATCAGAATCATCAGTTACTGCCTCAACGCCCACATTGTTCACTCCCAAAATCGGTCTTACATGAGAATTTGGATCACTAGTACTAGAAGTGTTTGATTCATTCTCTGATGTAGATCCAGATTTATCAGAACTTTCGGGTGTCACAGTATTCAAGTTATGATTTGCAAATAACACCGGAGAAGGCACTAATTTGTAACTCATAGTAGGACTTGGTTCTTCAATATGTGGTCCATGACATAGGCTACATTCAGATAACTTTCAAGCTTTTTGTTTATCTTTTCTGAAAAACATTTCATTTTTGCCATTTCTAACTTTTTTTCTTTGATTTCATTAATATAGTTATTAGTGGCTGTTTGTTTTTGTGACAAAGTTTTAGTTAAATCAGAAATGTCTTTCTTATAGTTATCTAGCAACCTATTCACATCTCTTTCTTTCTTGCGATTAGACTCAATGGCAGTTCTAGCGCTGTCAAGTTGGTATTTGAAATCCTTGACCTCGCCTTCGAGTCTATCACATGAACCACAATATTTTTCATTATTAGAAGGATTAGAATTAGAACTTACCGATTTTGGAGCTTCTGCCATAGCCATCAATGCAATGTGAGCTTCCTTTCCTGCAAAAAATCTGGAATAGTCTACTTTTGAGAAAGCATCATCAACCATGCAAGATCTTTTTGTCATAAGAAAATCAGCTTCTGCCATTAGTTGCTCCACATCTTCATCATGTGAATTAAAACTTGATTCAGAATCGGATTCACTCTCGGTATCAGAATACACAGAAACATGATCATCAGAAGAATCTGGAACATCTTCTTAAGTCATGGACTCCTCTACCTTCTCAGAATTTGCCTCATCAATCACAATCTTCTTTTCCTCATCTTCAAATATTACCGGCTTCTCCTCACTCACCATTTCCTAAGCTAAACAAGCAACATTGCCACTAGTAGTTTCTTAACACCCAATTGCATTATGTTCCAATCAAAACCTTCATCCTACTGAATCACCAATGCTTCATTATCATTCTGCTATTGAGTGTTCGGTGTAGAAACTGGAACAATGGTTCTGACTTGGTTTGGTGTTGTTTGATTCTAGTTGGCTGTGAATGTTTGTCTTTGGTTGGAATTTTGTGAAGTGTTTTGTCGGTTTTGATAGTTATTATTTTTGTTTTGGAATGTGACTTGATTTTGTGATTAACAGTTTTGATAGTTTGAGTTAAATAGGTTACGGTTACCTAGTTGTTTTGGTTGAGTACACTCTCTAGCAAAATGACATTTGGTTCCATAATTGAAATAAGTTACTTTAGCTTTGTTGAAACCATAGGTAGTATTAGGTGTAGTCGCAAGATCTGTTCTCCCAGTCTTCTCAATAAATTCAGTGGCTCTTTTCATAACACTTGCAAACGCCCACTGAATATCAATTAGTTCCATTTCTTCTTTGTCAATCTTAGCATAATCTTCATTGGTTAGGTTGTTATTCCCAATTTGACTTACCACCAGTCCATTGTATGATGCTACTAATGCGAAAACCAATGCAACATGTTGTTGTGCAACCTCAACTCTTACATTGTTCATCTTTGAAGTTTCTAAAACAACTGGACCTGAACTTGTAGTAGCTTGACTAACACTTGGTGCTTGTCGTTGTGGCATAGTCACTGATGATGTTCCAAAGTAGTTACGAACTTGGAAGTTTGATGGAGGTGGTGTGTAAGATGGTGTTGCAAAATAATTTGGAGGTTCAACAATGGAAACAAAAGCCGTTTATGGTGTTGGTGCAACACTCACACCTCCACCTGGAATGGAAGTTGTTGTAGAAGTAGTAGCAAAATAGAGTTCCGGGTTCTGTGGAATCATGGCTCTCTTTTCCTTTCTTTTAGCTTCCATCTCCTTGTTTTCCTGCTTTTGAATAAACTCACTGATTGTCCAATACTTGTAAGCATCTTTTTCTCTTAATACCTTAGTGTGCTAATTCCAATACGGTGGTAAAGCATCAGTGAACTTCTCCACAATCTCTGTCATAGGATAAGAAACTTGATAGTTTGACAACTCAGTCAGCAAGTGAAAAAATCTTGGAGTTGTTTCCTTCAATGTTTCATTCCCAATGTAACTAAAGTTATCAAACTCCTTTTTCAACTCTTCAGTTCTCAGCTTTCGAGTCTTCTCATTCCCGTCATGTCTACTCTTTAACACATCCCATAATTTCTTAGAAGTAGTGCATGTTCCAAACTGGTGTTGCAAATCTGTGTTCAATGCTTGAGAAAGCTGTGAGAATGCTTTCTTCTCTGTTGTAAAATTTTTGTTCTCATCATCAGCTCGGTCTCCAAGTGTTATTGGTGTTGTAGAGTTCTCAATGGTAGGTGCCACATATCCCTTCTCAATCTTCTGTCACGCTTTCCAACCATCTAGTCCCATACCTTCCAAGTGTATCTTGAACTTCCTTTGCCATGAGTAGTATTCATTCATGTCCAGCAACTTTGGTGGTCTTGTCCCATTTCCCGAGGATAGATCATTCACCAATGTTGTGATGGCATTGGTAGTCTGACTCTGAACTGCTGTTGCGGCTGCTACTCCCCAAAAATTCAGCATTGGTTGTGGAGGAGGCTTAGCAACTGATTGGGGTGGTGTGGAAACGGCCCAGATATTCATTGGTTGTGATGGTTGTGTGTTTGCTCTTTCCGTTACTGCAACTGCCAAAGTGTTCATTGGTACATGTTTTTGTGTGTCATAGCAGGTCTCGGAATTGTAGGAAATCCCCAAATGTTATCCATGATGTCCGGAATGACAACACTTAGAAAAATTTGACAAACAGTTTCTGGTTCGACCTAATTTGACTTATCAGGGGTTCGAATGAAAGGTAAATGACTGGTTTGAACCCTTAGATGAACTCAGATGAAAAACTAAAGCACTCAAACCTGATTCGACCCTGAAATGATATTCGTTCGACCCCACGTAAGGTCAAATGAAACAATTTTGGTTGAATGGAAACACAACACACTATGAATGAAGAACAAACATTGGTTTGACTCTAAAACTCACTTGATTCAACCTAGAAATACATGGTTCGACCTAAAAATCACACTCGTTTGACCTAACACCACTGGTTCGACCTAACCCATTTTAAAATCAATTTTTCTTCAAAAATCACTCAATTTGATCAAAAATTTTCAAAAGTTGATGGATTTCAATGTTTTAGCAGGTTTCGCTTCGGATTTGTAGGAGATTAACTTTTGTGAAAGAATTTTTGATTTTACTCGTAAAAACAAGTTGAAATCATTCAATCTCCATGTTCATGCAAAAGAGATGAAATTTTGATGTTTTTGAGTAAATATCTGAAGAAAACTATCAAATTGCAGTTGTGTGATTGAGCATGGCTCTGATACCACTTTGTAAAGGATCGGTTTTATAGAAAACAAAGAATTTATCACATAAGTGGAACAATCTAGGTTCGGAAACCCTAGATCGTATGCAATATGATAATCAATCAATCTTAACACGATAATGTCCATTTTCATAATCATTTCATTAATAATCAATCAAGTTTTAACATCTAGAAACTTCTAAGACTCTCTACTGAAAACACACACAAACACACACCAAATGACGCAACTTACTTACTTGCAAAACAAACTTAACCTATACATAGACTCTGCACATTCGACCCTTACCATGATCAAATGGGCTCCTTCGACCCCTGCTGAGCTCGAACCAACATAATACATAACAAAACTTTACATTCGACCCTCTATGAATCTCGTTCGACCCCACGATGGGTCGAATGACTCTTATAATCTTCCATTCTTCAACTTCAATCACCATTTATTGTAGAATACAAAGCGATAGCCACATTAATGTATCAACAATTTTACCTCAATTTTGCCTTTCTCATAGCATTCCTGATGAAATGATACCTGATTTCAATATATTTTGTCTTTGAAAATTGGACAGGATTTTGAATGATGCTAATGGTAGAGGTACTGTCTATCAGCAGTGGAGTCTTGATCATTTTGATTCCATAATCAAGAAGTTGATTTGAATCCATTAGATCTGTGATGTACAACTTGCAGCTATGTAACACCCCAACCGATGGTGGAATCATCGAGGTGTCACGTAGTGACGATTGTTCAATAGCTCATGGACTAAAAGTGTAAATTTGAATACATTAAATTGAATAATTTATTACATTGAAAGGAAAATTACAGGATACAATAATTCTAAAGTGACAAGTCTAGCTAAAATATACTGAAGTCAAAACCTAAATATAAATCTAAAAGCTTAAAAGAAGCGTCTCAAAACAACATGAAACATGTATGAAAATAGTATGTGTCAATACAAAAATGTATTGGTGAGCATAACCTGTTTTGAATACATATAGTAGAAAAAGTGTTTAGCAATTCATGTGCGGTACCATTTGCAATCACGTAATAAGCAGTATCCAGGTCAAAACCAACCCTAGGACAGTGTGACATGAAATTTATATATAGTATGCGCTATTGACAATAATAATGACATACATAACAATGATCAAGGTCTCTCAACAGAGTCAACAAGGGGTATATACCATAGTACTATTCATTGATATGACAGGCCCAAACGGATAATGATTTTGACAAAACATAGATACACACAACTAACATAAAGCAAACACACATGAGAATTGCATTTAGTGAAAGAATTTCCTTTAGATATAGTGTACATGAGTAGCCCTAAAAGAGTAAAACATGAAAAGGGGAAAGATATACTCACTTTGATTTTGATGATGGAATTGCAAGAATCAGTGAATTATGCTTGAACATATATTTTCTATGTTGTTGGATTAAATTTACGAAACACCAATTTATTTACATGATTCGTTAATTTTTAAATTATATGAGGTCTCACCAATTTTCTTGAAATAATTATTGATGAATACAAACCTTTATATATATATATATATATATATATATATATATATATATATATATGGTTAGGATACTTTGAAAACTCATGTGAGTTGTGAGAACCATAGGAACTCATTTCGACCATTGATCTTGATGATCCAATGGTTGAGATTAAAAGTTGGGTTTTTTCTATTCATATGCTAATTAAATTATTATTAATAATATTTAAATGTAATAAATTACAAATAGGGGTATTAAGGTAAAACACTAAGTGAGAGAAATAATTTTTATTTTAATTTCTTTACTTTTTTTATATTTTTAACCAATTTAGTTTTTTAAAACAAATAATCACTTGTACATTTCTGTCTTCTCTTTCTCTCTCTCGTTTTTTCACTGGTGTAAGTACACCAATGTAAACAAAGAAACATGTACTATATCCGTTTAAAACAAAATGTAAAACAACAAAATCTTACAATAAAACTTGCCACTAACTCAAACAAATTACACCAGTGTAAGAAAACGAAAAAACATAACCAAAATACTAAATCCACCAAAAATATAAGAAACCTACATCTAAACTAATTCTACAAAAATGTTGTGCACTAACTCAAGCAATTACACCGGTGTAAAACTCTTCAACAATTCAAATCCTGCTCTGCACAAACATAACAAATTTAAGAGATTTATGGTCTGCACAAAATAGGCTAGTGTAAAATGCCCCAAAAACGTTTTATTGGTGTAAACACCCCATAACACATACAAAACATTTTGACTTAAATGAATTAAAAATGAACTTATTTCTAATGGAAATTATTTCCACAAATCTAACAATTTACACCAGTGTATCAAGGGGGCTGTTTTCATGGTCATGAACTTAAATGACAATAAAACGCCATGTACAGAATGACCAAGAACTCTACACTGGTGCACTACAAAATCAATTTACACCAGTGTACAAAAATGAACCTATAACATATCCCAACAACCGAACCAAAGCACTCAATCAATAAACAAGATTCTATCCTATAAAATTTAACACAACATTATAAAAAGACCTACCACTTTATCATGAATCCGGTCATCAAACTGCATGAGACCACCACCGTCTATCAATTTACACTAGTGTATCAAGGGAGCTGTTTTCATGGTCATAATAATAATAATAACAGAAAATAAAAATAATAATAATAACAGGAAAATAAAAATAATAATAATAATAGTAACAAATAATAATAATAATAATAATAATAAAAAACCTTACCGTCGTCAGCCACCACAACCGTCTAAGCCACCACCACCGTCAGCCACCCCTGTTTTCAGACCACCCCCTGTCCTCGAACCACCCATCGAACCCCTGTTTCAGACCACAGTCTTCAAAAACACAGATCCACCGTCAAAACCCGAAAACACATCAGATCCACCCCTAAACCCCAAAAACCCATCAGATCCACCACTCACCACCATCAACACCGTCGCCACCAACCCACCCGTCACCACCTCCCCTGTTCGAACCCACACATCTTCACCACACCACCATCGTCTTCTTGTTCATCGTCCCAGACCGTCATCGAACCATCACACCGTCGTCGTCTTCTTGTTCATGCCCCTGTTCTTCTGTTTCTTTAGAGAGAGAGAGAAAGAAAGAGAGAGAGTGACGGGTGGTGTGTGTGTTTCTTAGAGAGAGAGAGGAAGTGAGAGAGAGAGAGATGAGAGATTGATATTTAAAAAAATGAATTAAAGGAGGTATGGTGGGGTGTAGGGTGGGTTGGGGTGGGGTAGGGTAGGGGAGATGTTATTTGACACAAATGCCCTTCAATAAAAAAAAACCTTGACTAGCCTATGTGTCAGAATATTATTGGACTAGGGGAGTTCTCAAGTTCTCGCAACTCAGAGGAGTTTTTAAAATATCCGGATCCTACGTGTATATATATATATATGTATATGTATGTATATGTATAAAACGTATAAGCCTTTTAGTAGTACATCCAATCAAAACTCTTGAATTATTAAAAACTTATAGGTTGAGTTTAAAAAAACTTATAGTTTACAAATTCATATCATAGTGATATTAAACATAAAATAATCCACCTAAATATATTAGATTATATATATCGGGTTTACCAGTATAGAGAAAAATAACTGAAAGCCACACTAAATATTTAAAACCCATGAATCAAGTGGGAGCATGAGCTATATATATATATATATATATATATACATGTTTACTATAAGAGCCGATTTGGCCATTGTATACAAACTGGTGATTCAGAATATAAGTAACTTATAAAGGTGAGTATAAGATCTCAGCTAGCATGCAGAGGGTTACCTTGCGGTGTTCGGTAAATAGAAGTGTGTTGTGAAAACCAGTGCGGAAGTGGTTATTTGAACTAGATGGCGTTGCGGTGGTTGGTTTGACGACAACAGTGATGTTGCGGCAGTGACAACCTGAACCGCAATGATGATTGTTGTGGCCGTCGAAGTTTGGTGGTGTTGTTTGCCGGATCTTTGGTCGAAGAAAAGTGAAAGTGAAGGTGTGTAGAGATATATACATGTTTACTGTAATAGCCGATTTGGCCATTGTATACAAACTGGTGATTCAGAATATAAGTAACTTATAAAGGTGAGTATAAGATCTCAGTTAGCATGCAGAGGGTTACCTTGCGGTGCTCGGTAAACAGAAGTGTGTTGTGAAACCAGTGCGGAAGTGGTTATTTGAACTAGATGGTGTTGCGGTGGTTGGTTCGACGACAACAGTGATGTTGCGGCAGTGACAACCTGAACCACAATGGTGATTGTTGTGGCCGTCGAAGTTTGGTGGGTTTTGTTTGCCGGATCTTTGGTCGAAGAAAAGTGAAAGTGAACGTGTGTAGAGATATAAAATAATGATATCGAACAATAAGGACCCAAGTGATTTTAAACTTATACTACTATAGTGTCGGTTACCCGTACTAATGTCTTTGATTGCCATTTAATGGATGTAAATGACTAAGCAATGACGGTTTCAATGGTTTCACTTTCTAGAGGTTATGATGGTTTCAATGAAAGGATAAAGTGGTATAAATTATTATTAATATGGTTCATTCATTGTATCATATTAAGAAAACATGTTTATAGAGAACAAAAATACAACGATTTAGTATAACTCAAAATGTTATTAACTTGGGAAAAACGAAAGGACTTAATTTAAAAATGCTTAATTACAAGGACTAAAGTTGTAATATTGATAATTTAAAAGGAGGGGATGTCACAGTCTCCTCTACTTTAGAAAATTTCGTCCAGAAATTTCCTTCAAGTGGAGGTTTCTATGAACAAAAGGCGTTTAAAAAGGAAAGTAGGTTTTAAGAATTACATCAGTCCCGATATGACAAAGTTTAAAGTAGTTGTTTAATATCCAAAGCAAAAGTTTCAAAATCTTTGACGTTTGACCCGAGGTTAGGAAGTTGAAAGTCTACAATGAGAAAAGGTTTGGGAAAGTATGTAACTGGTTAGGGCAGGGAGCTGATAGAGCAGTCTCCCCTACTTTAGAAAGGTTTCTGACTGAACTTTATTAAGTACATGAACGAGATTTCGAATAACAGTGTGTAAGGGTATACAAGATTTGGTCTTTTGTGTTGGTGGTCAAAAGAAAGATTTCTGGTATACGAATTGAATCTTCTGTAAGAACATTCTTGTCAAAAATGATAGCCGATGGTCAACGACCTATTAAAGACGTCGGACCCAACGCTATTAAATAGCCCAATATGCAATAGAAAATAATGAGGTAGGTTCTTGGTCAGACTCCTAGTCTGCTATTGCAGTATCGTTAGTGCTTATATATAGGGTGTACTGCAGCTAACCCACCACACTACCGATATCTTGGATTCATACTGATTGTCCACCAATAGCCTAAGTAGAATCACACACCACCCCCGTGTACCTGTAAACCCATAATTACGTTCCGGACCGTAATCACCGGTTTACCTTACAGTAGGGTGTTATGCTCTTCCACGACACTAACATAAATGATATAGGAAACAATGCGTGCAACCAAAATGTGTTAAATAATAGATACTGTGATGAAATAATGTGTAAACATGACTTGGTTAGAGGTTCTTCCCCTCTCAGGTTCACCTGTTAACCGAAATGAGAATAATGTGCAAGTATAAGGCACGGTTAGAGGTCCCTCCCCTTTCTTGTTCTCCCTTAAGTAACCGGTCAATTTCTATTCAGATCATTAGGCTCTAAACACCGATATTGATAGACTCTGAGGATTTCACATTTCCCCTCGGGTTGGAGGAGTACTCTGACTCGAGTCGTACGTGGGCACTGGCTTAGATCTCATACGAGTTATCAATTGGTATGTTCATGGACCATAGTGCTGAACAAAATAATGAGAAAGTATAACAGGGTCTTGCTCAAAACAGGAAAATATGCGTACAAAATATGCGTTCAAAATATATAAGTATAGTATAAATTTTTTATTCCAAAGAACAATATAACATAAATTGAGTAAATCTCACAATTGCACAAAATGCGAGTAAACGAGTTGAATTAATGCTCAAAATCAGTGATGTAATAACAACTGCTAATAAATAGTGCGAGAATAACTGCAAATAACGCGTAAGAATAACCGCCAATAAAAGAATAATGCGAGAATAATCATAAATAAGATAATGCGCGAACTTAACTATAATAAAATTGTGTAAGAATAAAATATCGATAATTATTGCAAATGAGAGTGCGCAGAACAGACGTATAATCTACTGGCATGAGGGTTTAAATTTGGTAGTTTTGCATATATGCACTATACGATAAAAGACATTTAGCAACACTCCGATAAAGATATGTCCAATATTTTGTTAGACCAAAAGTTTTGCGACTGAGAGAGTGCAAGTGTAAGAAGATAAATTTTCATTTATAAAAACGTAGTTTACTCGAACTTTGTGATATAGTTGAAAGAATAGTAGTAATGCATGAGAATCGAAAAATGTTTTAGATTTAAAACAGGTTCATATGAAAAGACTTCGTAAGTACACACTTTCATGTGTTTACGAGAAGTCGAGTTGAAAATGGTTATAAGGCATATTATGAGTCGCAAGTTTCCTTAATTTCTTTTCTCAAAACATATATTGGATTCGTTGTATGAAAACAAGAAGGTTTAAATTTGACTTGTAAATATGCAAAACAAGTTTATAAAATTCAAGAGGAAACCATACAAATCAAATCTATATTACATTATAAAGGAGGAGTGATGGACAATATTGTAATTTTGTCTTGTATACAAATTTTATACCTACATGTATAAGTTAATAAAGCTTATTAGATAACAGTAAATTAGTCACTTAGGTATATTTTAAGATGCTTGCAAAGTTATAATAGTAATTTTATGGTTTGTCTTTAGTTTATAACTTAAATTTCATTCCCTTACTACCCTCCCTCCTTTCACCATACCAGTATTTCCTCCCTGCATTAATCAATTTCTTAAATGCTAGAAGGTAAACTGACCTTCATTCTTTCAATCTACGTCTCCTCATCTCTCTCTATATACACTAACATGAACCCTAAAAGAAATTGAAGGGTAATTAGAGATTAGGGTTCTAGGGTTTCAATTAACCAGGATCCATGGAATGTTATTCAAATATGACTCTAAAAAATTGAAGTTTTTATTGCTTCTGTTTTAGGTTTTGGACGATTGAAGTTGTTGGCGAATTACAACGGCGAAGAGGTACTGTCGACATGTTCTCCCTTTGCGATTTATTGGTTTCATTTGTTTAGTTTGACTGTTTTTAGGTTTTGTTTAATCTGAATGTGGGGGACCCAAGGTTGTTGTTTTTGTTGTTGTTTGAGTTCCGTGCAAGGTCCCATGCCGATAATCTTGATTATCGATGTGGAGGATGGACCATCCAGTCGCATGGACTTTCAAGAAATAATCTTCCTGCTGGTACAATTGCAAATTAGAGACGAGTACATTTTTGCTAATTTTACAACAAGTCGTTTACCCATTTTTAGGCATTCAGATACTGTAAATGTTTTATGTGCCTCCACAAAACAATTATGTTTTTGTCGAGTCATCTGGGTAAGCATTTATGTTTCTTTCTATATATTTAGTATTGTATGTATTTTTTTGTGTGTTATGTTGAATTTATTTTAATTTTGCAGGTACTAATACATTAGCAGTTTGGGTTATTAATATGACCAATCTTAAGGTATGTATTGCACTGCAACATCTGAACAGTGGCAAGATACTGTTTATGATGTGCATACTAATTAGTTTGTTTACGCATCCAAAGTTGCAACTAATTCGAATGCTGCATCTCATTATCAATGGTGATTAAAGCAAAATTTTATAAGATACCGCTTATGATGTGCATACTATTTATTTTTTTCAATTGAAGAAAAATTTTGTAAATGTATATGACATTATGTTTTTACTAATAAAACATTAAAAAATTGGAAAAAAAATGTTCTACGTCACTACATCAGACCCATTTCGCACCCATACAGTAGAGTTAACCTTTTTAACCCATTACCCAACTCGCTTGACAAGTCCGTTTTTTGTCACTACTACTTTATGTGGCCTCCATGTGTTTCACTTGTCCATTCAATAATATAACATACATGTTGTGTAGTCTTTTCTGCTTCATCTTCTTTTATTCCTTTTAGCTTCTATGTATATAATTGTGACTTAGATATGACTATTTGCAGTCACATTTTCTCTTAGTATGCAGTCAAATATATAAGAATATTATGTGTTTGCTTGTTTATGGTGTGGCAGAGTAATGCTCTATGGAATTTAGAAATGATAACAACCAATCTATGTAGCAGGAGAGTTCATGAGAGACTAGCACGTACCGATGATTTTGATTGCACACCAATCATAACTCAATGCGGGCATACCTTTTGTCGCTCTTTCCTCTTCCAATCAAGGGGCCGAAGTTAGTTTCCTTCCTCTTTTTCATAATTGTATGGGTCAAACAGGTTTGGGTTGATGCCAAATGCTTATTTTGTTACTAATTCGTTTTTGTCCTTTGAATGAATGCTATGGAACAGATCCCTTTATGTCGAACGGTTTCAATCGGCCATGGATTTGATATTAGATTTTGCATTCAATTGCTTTATTAGGAGAGTCTGTTGATGTGGCTTTGAAGCATAATGCTATTGCTTTCTTAAGTCAGTGTTAACTTGGCACTTTCGCTGTTCATTTTGTTTGCAACTTGACTTTTGATTAAAGTTTCTATAAAATCCTCTTGGAATAGTTCAACTTTATTAATTGCAAAGTGTTGTCTCATAATTTTCTCAGGTTCAGCATGGTGGATATGGTGAAGGACCTAGGCAGGAAAGTCAATTTTTAGTTTGCTAGCCATAAAAAGAAGGCTAAGTTTTATCCCAAAAAAGAGTTGTTTCTTGATTGTAGTTTGTTTATGGTAACAAATATTGTAGGTAGCTATGCGCATGATTTATAAAAGAAATATTATGAGTTAATCTTTGTTCACAAGCTGCTAATATATGCTACTAATGTCAGATGCCACATCCTTGGTTTTAAAAAGCGCTAGGCGTACAAAAGCGACGAGGTCTAACTGCGACAGAAAAGCGGTGGGCTTTTCGTACCGGAAGGACCATTGCAATGAATGGTATTAACTGAAATGGGCTAGTGATTACGGTTTGATTATGGGTGATTCTATTTATGCAGAACACTCACCTTGGATTACATTGACTTTAAAGGTCAATTTAGCTGTATTTTTTTAAGATAATTTTTTTATTGGAATGCTATTGTAAAGATGCATAACACTCACCCTGTGATACAGTCGGTGATCCTTTGGACCTACATAACCATTAAACAGTGTTAAAACCGATGCCCCTCGCGCGACAAAAACATGTTGCCTTTTATTTATTTATTTTCTATACAAATGACTATATACATAGCTACTCATGGAATAGGGATGAAATATACACCAAGACAACCAATTTACATCTATGAAATGAAAGATAAAGAAATGTTTTTTCCCCAAGTTTAAGCCTTAATATTTTTACACATTCATGTGTACTTGGTGTTTGCCTTTTCAAGTTAGAAAACAAAAGCTTTTAATTAACATTATGTTATAATGTTGTTCACTAATTTATATCAAATGTGAGATTACCAAATTTTGTGAATATCAAATGATAGACCTATGTTCAAGTCTTATGTATGTTTATGTTGTGTTATAGATTCACTAACAAGTTTAAGGACAAGAATACCTCTTCTATGGGTTTCCGCCTTTTTAAGGTGTTGGGCTTAGAGAATTTCTAAATATAGGCCAAGCCAATGACATGCAATGAGTAATAGTTTTTATATGTATTTTATCTAGCAATGTTAGATTGAATTTAGGAAGTCAACTCATGATTTTTTTCTTAAAAGTATACACCCGTCTAACCATTCATGATGAACTGAGCTTAATTATTGATGTGTTTCTTTTGTATGTTTGCAACATACGCACCCGCTGCAACGTGCGGGCATGCCCACTAGTGTGTTTCAAAAGACCAAGATTTAAAAATGGCATGGATGATCAAAACCAACGTGTATGACACGAATATATTCCAAAATAATAATAATAATTTCAAGGCTTCGAAATAACGTGGATGCGAAAAGCTTATAATTACATAAAATTTCTGTAAACAAATTTCAAGCTTTGAAAAGAAGATCGAGTCACGTCAAGGAAAATGATAAGGATTGTGAACAACGTGTAAGTTTCTAGTCTCCACTATAGCCGGTAACCTAGTTTCAAAAACCCAAATCAACGTTGAAAGTCCACGGCATACACATTTCTCATACTGCCTTGATTGAGTGAATCAGCTGGGTATTTTTGATAATATGATAGAAGTTTATGAGTTATTTTGAAGACAATGGGCAATCCGGTTTGGTTTGGGTTGATTCTCCTTGATAATATTTGGAAAGTATGGGTAGGATACGTATGAGGTTGAGTATGATCCCGGATGCCTCGACGACTGTATTTAAACATTTCTTTAACTTGTACGTTAAAATTTCATTGAAGTTGAAGATCTTTGGTTTTTTATGAAATGTTTGAGAAATTCAAATGTTACCCCTTATGATTGGGTATGCTTGAAACCTTGAAAAACTTTTACGAAATTTATTCATT
The DNA here is from genome assembly GCA_032199755.1 of Ambrosia artemisiifolia. Taxonomy (NCBI): domain Eukaryota; kingdom Viridiplantae; phylum Streptophyta; class Magnoliopsida; order Asterales; family Asteraceae; genus Ambrosia; species Ambrosia artemisiifolia. The sequence goes on from CM063512.1 coordinate 19,569,185, forward strand.
GAAGGACCGTTTATTTGTAAAGATCGTTAAGGCATCTCTTTGGGGCTCATAGTGTGATATTTGCTTCAAGGTACAAGGCGTATACCAAGTGTACTAATCTGATGAATAGGCTCCTCCAAAACTGGGTACTTTGTGCTCCCGTGAAAAGTTAACACAGGAAAAAGTTGCTAAGTCAAACGTTTTAGAGAGTAGTGTACCGATGTGTATCGTGTAGATAGGCATTTATGTATGAATTAATCAGGCCAAAAGGAGCTTACTAGTGATAGTGGGCTATGTCTTAAGAGACTGGGCGTGGTTATGATAGTGAATCAGTATAGGATAAGTGATGATACATTGTGTTAGGAGTATTGTAGACACGCAAGAGGATACAAAAGGTCATAGTTTAGGAATATACTATGACGTCGATCAATTGAGTTTATAAATCTGATGTTATAAAACAAGTTTCTTAATAAGTTTTAAAACCACGTTCGCTTTGAACTATGTGTTGACGCAACATTCCTAAAATCAGGATGTGGTCGAAGTTAAACACAGAGTTTAAGAATTTAAGTCGTGGGTAAAAATGTTTTAACACAAGAGAAGTGATGCTTTAAAAAATCACAAAGCATAAGCGTAAGTTTTAATGCGATAATATAGTGGACAAAAAGTTTTAATAATGATGATAAAGAATCCAAAAGCGAATGATCAATGAATAATAGCATATGAAACAACAAGTGATGAAATTGAGTATTCAAATGATAAACAAACATAAGTACCAATAAAATAAGACATTGGGATTGTTTTCCATAGGAAACTTTGACTAACCCAAGTATTTGAAATTTCCTAGTGACTTGTGGGCGCATGCTTTAGCCTATCATCCCAAGAGTTCCCAGGTAGGTATACAGGCCCGTCATCTGATTGGGTTTTATACGAAATACCAGTCCTAGACAGAAAACTTAGGATACAGGCGCTCACCTTTCCAGATTGCACGTGCCCCATCACTAGTGAATTCCAAAACTTTAGCGAGATTAAAAACGAGGTATTGAAATAAACCTTTGAGGTACGGATATCACTCCTAACTCAAAGATGTATTTTAAACAAGCAATACGGAGGAGTGAAACTAGTCACTACGTTAAAGGATATCACTCCTAGCTTAGTGGTGAAGTTTCTTTTTGGAGGAAATATTCCTTGAGGTGTGGATGTCATCATATCTCAAAGATATATAATATATAGAAGAGTGAAACTAATCACCAAGGTATGGATACCACTCCTAACTTTGTGATATCGTTTTTTTTTGTGAAATACGTGTGTCTTCTTCTCCAAGTATAACGTCAAAAAGGATGAGGTAAAATAAATAGAGAATATATAAGCGAAGGTAAGATTTGAGGATATATAAAGAATAAGATAGAGTATGGACGAGAGGACTGGTGAGTATAAGCTTAATTATAGACTAGGCTAAAAGGCATTCTAATAACCTAATTCCCTATAACCACGGCTCTGATACCAATCTGTAATAACCCAACCGATGGCGGAATCATCGAGGTGTCGCGTAGTGACGATTGTTCAATAGCTCATAGACTAAAAGTGTAAATTTGAATACATTGAATCGAATAATTTATTACATTGAAAGGAAAATTACAGGATACGATGATTCTAAAGTGACAAGTCTAGCTAAAATACAATGAAGCCAAAACCTAAATATAAATCCAAAAGCTTAAATGAAGCATCTCAAAACAACCTGAAACATGTACGAAAATTGTATATGTCAATACAAAAATGTATTGGTGAGCATACCCAGTTTTGAATACATATAATAGAAAAAGTGTTTAGCAATTCATGTGCGGTACCATTTGCAATTATGTAATAAGCAGTATCCGGGTCAAAACCAACCCTAAGACAGCGTGACATGAAATTTATATATAGTATGCGCTATTGAAAGTAATAATGACATACATAAAAATGACCAAGGTCTCTCAACAGAGTCAACAAGGGGTATATACCATAGTACTATTCATTGATATGACAGCCCAAACGGTTAAAGGTTTTGACAAGTCATAGATACACACAACTAACATAAAGCAAACACACATGAGAATTGCATTTAGTGAAAGAATTTCCTTTAGACATAGTGTACATGAGTAGCCCTAAAAGAGTAAAACATGAAAAGGGGAAAGATATACTCACTTTGATTGTGATGATGGAATTGCAAGAATCAGTGAATTATGCTTGAACCTATATTTTCAATGCTGTTGGATTAAATTTACGAAACATCAATTTAGTTACATGATTCGTTAATTTGTTAATTTTTAAATTATACGAGGTCTTACCAATTTTCTTGAAATAATTATTAATGAATACAAATCTTTATATATATATATATATATATATATATATGTGTGTGTGTGTGTGTAAAAACATATAAGCATTTTAGTAGTACATCCAATCAAAACTCTTGAATTATTAAAAACTCATAAGTTGAGTTTAACAAAACTTATAGTTTACAAATTCATATCGTAGTGATATTAAACATAAAATAATCCATCTAAATATATTAGATTATATATATCGGGTTTACCAGTGTAGGATGAAAATAAAAAAAAGCCAGACTAAATGTTTCAAACCCATGAATCAAGTGGGAGCATGAGCTTAATATATATATGTATGTATACATGTTTACTGTAAGAGCCGATTTGGCCATTGTATACAAACTGGTAATTCAGAATATAAGTAACTTATAAAGGTGAGTATAAGATCTCAGTTAGCATGCAGAGGGTTACCTTGTGGTGCTAGGTAAACAGAAGTATGTTGCGAGAACTGTTGATGCACTTTCTGTGGACGTCACTGTCGAATAGACTAGGGTTGAGTCTTGTATTGTGTTACATGAGATTGTGGTGATCCATAAGGGCATTTTATGGATCTGACGCATTTGTAAAATATAGGACAATACACAAAGCCAGGTTCGACCTCTATACAAGGGGCGAATGTGGAAGTTTTCCACATTCGACCATTACAAAGGGGCGAATGTGGAAATACTCCACCTTCGACCTTTGCCAAGGGGCGAACGTGGACTTTGGGTGTTGGACTATAAATAGCAATCTCATGTGTTGGTTTTCATTTTGAAGATTTGAGTTTGTGCTTAGAATGCTCTCAAGGGGGAGGTCATGCCCGACCTCCCCCGGCCCCGAGATAGATGTTTATCCTACTGATGACAGTGTCTGCAACCGTTTCTGTAGTAATACGAATCTGTGGTGACTTTGTTATCGTTAATTCTGTCTCGTCTCGAATCTCCCGTCTGAAACCGAGTTGTTTATGCGTATTCGATCCACGAATTCGGTTCCTAACCGGATACACAACTATTGTAAGCGCATTATTCATGTATGTCCCCAGCTAGTGATCCGGTACTGAATGTCGGAGGTTCAGATAATCAGAAAACGACCAAGACTTTAGCTAGAAGATACATTCGACCAGAAAAAAGGGCGAATGTGGCTTGTCTTGGGTCGAATGTGGATTAGTTGATAGGAAAGGCTACATTCGTACCATCAAAAGGGGCGAATGTGGAAAAGTTCCACATTCGACCTTATGATAGGGGCGAAGGTGGAAAGGCTATAAATAGGGAAAGTTAGTTATTTTGAAAGTAGGGTTTTGAGAGTTAGTTATCATTTGAGCTTTTCCCTAGAGTGTGAGTGTGTGTTTTTCTCTGTATTAGGTCTAAGAGTTCAATTGTAATATCTTTGATTTGATCTAATACAAAGATTAAAGTTATGGAAATTGCTCGGTGATTCGTTATCTGTTTTCATCACGTTCGATTACGTTTATTTCTGAAACATTTTGCACGATCGTTGGGGATTCCGCACCCTACGGTTGGTATTCGTGAGATCACGTTTCTTGATTACGATCTGAAAAGAATTCTCAATTGGTATCAGAGCATAGGCTCGATTTCACGATTGCAAATTGATTTGAATTGGTGAAAACATATCTGAATTCAGTTGTAAAGATCAAAACCCTAGAAATTTTGAAGCTTTTCATAAAAACATGGTTTTTGATTAAATTGGAGTTGAATTCGGTGTTGATTTCAAAAATTCTTTCACAAAAACTTGTCTAAAATCAATTCCGCACAAAACCTATGCAAAATCATTACATTTGGTGAAAATTTTGTCAAAAATCGTTCAGATTCGTGTTCTTGAGGTTGAAAATGATGAACAGCTCTGCAAGGGGCGAATGTGCAGAGAATCAGTGAGTGAATTTGGACGAAAGTGGGATTTTTGGTAGAACCTAGATCTTTGTTGTGTTGTTGGTTTCACTTTCGGGTATAAATTTCCACATTCAGGTGATCGAGGGTGCGAAAGTGGAAGTCTGAGGGGCGAAAGTGAACTGTTCCGGACGAAAGTGGATAGTGTTTGTTGATATTCTACATTCGGGTCGGATATTCTACATTCGGGTCTCATATTTGGGCGAAAGTAGAGTTGTTAGGGGCGAACGTAGAATTTAAGGTGTAAAAAATTTCGAAAATAAGCCTGATTTCAGAAAATTTTTGAAATATCTTTTTGTTGAAAAGTGATGAATTACTTGACCATATCAAGAACGGATGAGCAGATAAGAGCTATGATAGAAACTGAACGACAGCAATTACAAAGACAAAATTCTCAAGTTGACAACATTTGGGGATTTCCAAAGACACCGAAATCAACTAATGAAATGGTACATGTTAACAAGTGTGTTAACAGAGAAGGTGTTCATAGAAATGTTGTGTGTTTAGTCAAACAAATGAGACATGATGATTCCAATGAATTGTCAGAGAGTGTCTTGAGTTCTGATACGGATTCAGAACAGAGTGAATCAAAAGAGAGTGATATCTCAAATGTTGATGCAAAATCTGATAATGGTAATAAATCAAATGATGAGGTAAGTGCTAGTTGTTCTAAATGTGTCAAGTTGAAATGTGAATTGATGACACTTATTAAGGATAAACAAAACCTAGCAAATGAGCTAGAAAATTGTCAAAACCAAAATAAAGTTTTTGAAAAGAATGAAAAAGATTTGTTAAACAAAATTGAATCTTTAAAGAAAGAAATGTTAGAAATGAATAAAATCTTTTCAATAAATAACACCACATCAGAGTTGAAAGACACAACATCTAGTGTTGAAGTTTCAAACTCTGAGGTGAAGTCCGATTCTAGTCTGAAAATTGAAAATGTGGTAGTCACTTCAGAACCTGAGTATGAAAAGAAAACCATATTTAAATTTCCTGATGGAATGGAAGGATCCTATATGTTGGAAGGACATGACAAGTTGATTCTCAATAAAGATTTTCCAATTGATAATATCGAACAATCTTTACTCAAATGTTTATATATTGATAATATCGATTTGTTAAATCAATTTAAAAATCAATTTGGTCATTTGTCGTTTGAACTAAATCCTAACCAACATGAGGATCAAAAGAAAAACATTGAAAAGAAAAATGTTGAAAATACGAAAGGTTCTAAAGTAAAAGGACCAAAACCAAACAAATCGAAAGGAAATGATCAGATGAAAAATTCTCATCAAAAGAACTCAAGAAATTTTTCATCTAGATCATATGACTATTATGATTATTCATATAATTCTCGATTTGATGGTTATTGGAGAAACAACTCACCACAGTATTCTCATGGTTATGTTGAACGGAGAAGCTGTTTTGAATGTGGTGAAGTTTGTCATATTGCTGCTCATTGTCCCTATTGGTATTGGGATGACGGGTATGCATGTGATTTTGAAGAGTATAGGTCTTGTTTTAACTGCGGAGAGTGTGGGCATTTAGTTGCTGCCTGTCCGTATGTTAAACAGAAAAGGACCGAAGTGAAATTTGCTAAATATTCAGGCAATGTCAAAAAGCCTGTATCCCCAAACCCAATCAAGAAGAAAAAGGGGAAACAGGTTGTGTGTGACAATCGTAACAAAATTGCCTTGAATAAAAATGGAGATTGTTGACGGGTTGCTGAGGTAAGGGGGAGTTCTAAGGCTAAGCCTAAGAATAACTCTAAACCTGGATCTTCATCAGTTAAGTGTGAGAAGATTCCAAACAAAGTTCAGAAGCAGGTTTCAAATAAGAAATCTGAAAAGTCAAAAATTAAAACAATTTCAACAAAATCTAAAATAAACTCTGAACGTGTTTGGAAACCCAAATCACTTTCTAAATCAATAGCAATTTCTACTTCAAATCAATCCATTGAAAAACCAATTGATTTTTCAAAAGGAGAATGGATTGATGTTCCGAGGATTGATGACCTTGGACGACCCATCATTGTGAAGGGATGGGTGCCTCTCTCATGCTAATTGTTTAATAAGTGTGCAGATTGTTCCAGACAGACCTATTAGCTATCTTTTGATAGCTGATAGTGGAGCATCTGTATACAAGCTATTTATTGGAGAGGTGGAGGTCAAGGAAGGGATATTGAAGAAGAAAAACATGATTTCAATAGAGAGGAGAGTGTTTGTAGTCTGTTTCCAACCTGTGAAGCCGGAAAACATTGCAATCTCATGCAATTGCTCTTAGGTTTTGGATTTTTACAACAGATATGACAAAACGGTTTATTCTAAACTCTCTTATCTTTGTTAATGATTTGCTAATTGAAAGATCTTAATGAGTCTAGTAATCTGAGTGGAAAATGGTTTTTAGAACTCAATGAGTAAACCGCATCGGATATCATTTTATTTTGGTTTTCCTCAAAAAGTTTAAAAATCCAAAAATATGCTTATTTTAGATTTTTAGGGGGAGAAAATTTCAGAAAAATAAAAAAAAATAGAAAATCAAAAATGAGTTTTCCTGGAGAAAAAGAGGAGATGATAGTACATCAGTGGACTGTCAGACTACTCTAAAAACAAAAATGAATTGATAAACATTGAGTAGCCACTACAATTATATATTGGTAGGCTTGAAATCAAAGTTTAAAGTTCAGCATGGTGATATAAATTTAAAATCAATAACTGATAATCATGTGGTTCAACGTATCGTTGGCATATGGTCTTAGTACCGAAATTTCGTTTGATAGATTGCCAAAATCAGAGGTTTCGGGTCGTTATATTGAAATTTATCTGGGGATGGCCTAACTGATCTTTTACTGTATTGATTTACAGACCTAGTTTCAGTCAGGGTATCTTATTAAAAGAGCTAATAAAGCCAAAATCATAAGTTACCGAATGAGGAACTTAATATGTGTGATGATAATCAAAGATTATCTAATGCATCGTATCAATACTATGATGAAAGTCATGTATGATATTAGTCCTCACCCTGGTAGAGTGCACAAGTCGCTTTGAAGCATTAATTTGCTGACCTGTTACCTCTGTGCCTCATACTTTGTAACTAACGGATAACTTCAGTATAATCACGCGTTACGATGAAGCTGTGTGCAATTTAGATTTGTCAAAACCAACTTTTGTTTGATTATTTAAACCTGGAAATTTTCTACCTGACCTTTTATATAATTTGTTAGTTTTAATGCTTAACATGGTCAGTTGATGCAGAATATCAGTTTCTTCTAATTTATCATTACGAAAATTTTTTAAGACATCAAGAATGAAACACATGTTATCAGTAGTTTGTTTTTCAACATTGTCATAAGCTGGATATGATCTTTCGGATGATATCCCAGCTGTGATGTCAATGTGGTCAAAAGAGCCAAAATCATTCGAACAAGATGGTGAGTCTTGTCCGAATAGAGTTGTACTACCAGGAACATAGTCATCAGCAGTTTTGCAAGAATTTTGTAACCTTTTCTTTTGATTTATTTCTCTTTCAAAAGTTAACAAACTCCCATGTAATTTGTGAGTGTTAGGGAGTCAAAATCTGAACTTGTCCTGAGAACTATGGAGTAAGTTTCCCATTTTTCTGGTAAAGACCTTAAATATCTATGTAACATAGATGAGTTTGTGTAGGTCTAACCATTTAGTTTTAACTCAGAAATAAATGAAGAAAATCTTTCAAATTGTTGTGTTAGAGTTTCTCCATTTACATGAGTAAAAGTTTCATATTGTTGAGCTAGAATTTCTCTGATGTTGGCAATCACCTCATTAGTTCCTCCAAATTGTTCTTTAAGACAATCCCAAAGTTCTTTTGCACTCTCACAATGTAAGAGTCCAGCATAAATTTCATTTAGGAGAGCCATTGCCAATATTGAAAAAAAACTTTAGCATCAAGCTCAAGTTTTAGGAAATCTTCATCTATAGAGTCTTTTGGTTCTTTTATTCTTTCAACTTTAGTTTCTAAATCTGCAGTCACTGGTTTATGGGGTCCATACATGACAGACCTCCAAAACCAGTGTTTTGTTGTGACAAAGTATGTGCCATCCTTCTTTGCCAGATGTTATATTCATTTTTGACTAGCAAGGGAGGCTTATTAATTTGCAGATCCAATATTATGAGGATCCATTTTTAAGAAGATTGAATGATTAACTCGCAAAGTGATGGATTGAATAAAGTGAACTTTTATCCTTTGATTGAATATCACTAAGAGTATGTGTCTGATTCTCAATTTGTTAAATTGATATGTTATCAGATAAACCACAGCTCTGATACCAATTGTAGGGTCCTAAGTTATACAGTTTCTTCTTGAAGAATTTAAAGTATCAAGTAAATGCAGTGTAATAGTAATAATTGTTCTAAGATAACAGTTCACTTTTATGATCAGTAAATGCTTCCCCTCAAAGGATTAACTAAATTATAACAAGTGTATATGAGAATCAAAATAGTAAATGATATAACAGTTGTGTATACTCAAATGGTTCTCATATATTGGATAATGCAATTTTGTGTTAAAGTCTGTGTTGTAAATAGAAGGTATGAGCCCTTCTATTTGTATACAAGAAAACGTACCGAAGAAGCAAAAGATTTTTAGTATAATATTACAACAAGTTGTAGTATTGGAACTTGTACAAAATATATATTAAAAACTAATATAATATGAAACTACTGAATTTCAAGGCGGTGGGAAGCTTCTACTGGAACTGCTGATGAGTAATCAAGTACTGGTGAGTAATCCTTCAGAAGTTGTTCTTCAGAAGTTGTTCTTCAGAAGTTGTTCTTCATATGTTTGTCTGGTTCATCTTTAGAACATTACTCTTCAGCACTTTGTCTCAGCTTCATTCTTCATTAGCACTTTGTCTTTAATTCATCGGCACTTTCTATACTTAACAAAATTTGCAGAAAGGATAATAGACTAAGGTTCAAATGCTTATCAATCCTCTTTGACCCAACAGTAGTTCAAGAGGTTTAGCTACTAAACATGTTCATAAGGAAAATAGGTCCATAAAAAGTAGAAAACATAGTTAAAACAAGTCTATAATGTTATGAAAACCAAGCACTAGCATAAATAGAAGAAACCACAAACCGAATGATCTTCAATCTTCAAACCTTAGCTCTAAAGTTGGTTTCTTCTCTCCAAAATAATCTGGAAATTACCCAATAGACGAAAAGAAGTGCGTTATGACGATTAGGTTTGATAAAAGTGTTTAAATAGGTTTTGAAAACTAATTGCAGGATTAACCTCTCTTCACATGTCGCGAAGAGTTTAACAGAGGTCCCTCACGTGGCGCTAGGGACAAAATAGTCGAGCGGGTTTCAAACAACACGCGGGTGTCGCAAACGGTTAGCTTAAGGCCTTCATATCATGTAAAAAACATAAAAATTAGATTTTCTTTTCTTTTTTTCCTTCACTTTCTAATGCGCATTCTTATTTGGTTTTGCCTCGTTTTCCTCTCCTTTCACTCACGGGTGTTTGTAAAAACATAAATACATAAATAAAAGGTAAAAACCAATGTTGTTAAGCCCGGACCGGCTGGTCGGATCAGTCGGACCAGGGACCGTGACCCATACCGGCCCGGTTTGATAGACAGGATCGCTTTTGCAAGAGACCGGCCGGTCGGACCGGTGACCGGAGGTCCGACCGGAAAACCGTTGTTATCTAGTGGTCAGACCGGTGGTGTTCTGTGTGGTGTTCGATCTCCTTATAGCAGCTTCCATATTGAAGCAACATCAAATCAAACTCCAGCAAATGAGAAGTTGTAATCCTAACAAATGGTGGCCTCCATTTGATGCGAGATAAGCCATCTATCCACAAGTGGGCTTCAATCTGCAGACTCTATTTGGGTAGGTGGAAGGACAACTGATGAAAGAAGCTATGAAGGTGAAGGGATGATTGATAGTGATGAGAGATAATGTCTGCAAGAGGGAAAACCGTAGATGATAGAGGCAAAGCATTCACAACCCTAACTAAAAAGTGTGTATACATTATTTTAACTTTTAGGCTTTTTAAGGCTTAAGTATTAATGGGCTTCAAAACTTAATATTAGGCTATTAGAATATTACTACGTATAGTTAAATATAAACTAAATATCCGGTTCTTATATCCGGTTTGACCAGTCCGACCGGTTCGACCAGGTAGAACGTCCAGTTTAATGTCCGATCTGATTATGAAAACAATGATAAACACCAATAAAAACACTAACTAAAAAAATTCTAAAGTGACTACAAAGACAGAAAAATAGTATGTTTTGCAACATATCACATATACACATGATTTCACTAGCATTACAACATAAAATGATGTAGCATGTGATTTGTTATGTTATCTTTTTTTACATTTGTATGCATGTACGTGTTGCATGAGACTATTGGTAGTAGATTATTGAATTATATAATTTTCGAAACTAAAAAGATAGTAATCCATAGTTTAACCTAGTAAAAATAATCATAATAGCATTTGAAATCAACTTGGTTTTCATTAAATATTTTTATTAATATATACTTTGAAAACGACATATTTGTTGGAAATATTGGGTGCAAACGAGCCGAGCCGAGCCGAGCTCGATTCTTGCAGTATCGAGCTAGGCTCGTGACAATTGTCAGAAGCTCGAGCTCGATTCGAGCCTTGTATTTTAGGCTCGAGCTCGGCTCGATAGTATGTTTAAGAACTCGAGCTCGGCTCCAAAGCTCGATCAAAGTGTATGTGGCAAGAGTTTAAATGAGCCCAAGCTCATTTTGTACCATTAAAAAGCTCGTTTTGGACTATTAAGGACTCGTTTTGAACCATTTATGAGTTCATTTTGGACAATTAAGAAGCCTAAGGCCCAAAGTAATTTAGTTAATGTATGGGTTGCAATACAATTGGGCTATATAGTATTAATTGGCATAAATAAGCGAAGCTCGACAAGGCTCGACGAGCCCAACCGAGCTTTACATTTGAGGCTTGAGCTTGATAACTAAATGAGCTTTATTTCAGGCTGAAGCTCGATAAGACTGGACTCGTTTGAGCTTTTTACCAAGCCGATCTCGAGTGGCTGATACGACTAGTACATAGAACTAATTTGTGTCCTTCATATTATAAGGCACTTATAATTCGCTTTGCACTTACATTCATAGAAATATGTAAGCGAACCGAACGTTTATGAACTGTTTGTGAAATTGTTTGGCGAGAAGTTCGTTTATTTAATAAACGAACACACACAAACAAAAAAATATGTTTGTTCACACAAATATTTGTATTTATATAAATATAAACATAAATTGGTGATGAAACACACTAATCAGATAGAGAGAAAGAATGAGGTAGAGAGAGAAATAAAGCTAAGAGAGAGAAAGTATTTTTGTATTATGTTTTGTTGTTATGAAATTCAAATACATCAAGTGTATATATTGACATACAAAGTGCTAAACAGCTGTCATAACTCATAAGTAACTCAAAGCGTAGTGCTAAACGGTTGTCATATCTATCTCTCTAATATGCCCCCTCAAGCTGAACGGGGCGATGCAACGTGAAGCTTGACCCGAAGAGTGTCAAAACGAATCGAAGATAACCCTTTGGTCAAGATATCTACAAGCTGAGCCATAGTAGAAACATACCGAACCACAAGAGATCCTGCAAGTACTATCTCTCGAATAATATGCAAGTCAATTTCCATGTGTTTCATGCGCTGATGAAACACAGGGTTGACTGAAAGATATGTATCCCCAAGGTTGTCACACCAAATAGTAGGTGGACAAGACGAAGTAATATGTAGCTCAGACAACAAAGATTTAATCCATCTATTCTCAGCTGTAGTATGTGCTAAAGCCCGATACTCTACCTCAGTACTCGATCGAGCAACAGTGTGTTGTTTCTTGGAACTCCAACTGATAAGGTTGTGTCCAAGAAAAACACAAAAACTAGTAGTAGAACGCCGATCATCAGGGAAACCGGCCCAATCAGCATCAGAATAACCATGAATATCAAATCTATCAGACAGCCGAATAGTCAAACCATGTATAATAGTCCCTCATAAGTATCGTAAAATGCGCTTAACAGCGCCCCAATGATGATCAATAGGTGTCTGTAAAAACTAAGACACCATACTGACCGCATAAGCAATCTCAGGCCTAGTCAATACAACATACTGTAATGCCCCCACAGTACTCTGATACACAGTCGAATCATCCAAAGGAGTACATGTATGACGTGATAATTGTCGACCAGATGACATAGGGATAGATAAAAAACGACACTCGGACATACCAGTCCGCTATAGCAAATCAAGCAAGTAACACCCAAGAAGTAGGGCTGGTCGAAAGAAGACTTGGAAGTTTAAAGTGTTGATTCGAACCATTCAGAGGGTCGAAGGGACACATTCGACCACTACGTGGGGTCGACCGTGCAGGGCTATATATAGGAAAAGTTTTGTTTTGTAATTAACTTTTGCCATTTTGCACATGTGTGTTGTCTAGGGGTTCTCTCTGTGTTCTAATTGAGTTTGTAACTTGTTTATTTCATCTTAAACACAAATTGTAAGGTTTTATATGAATGTTTATGAATGAAAACATGATTGAAAAGGTGAATTACATTGTTTGATTCGATTTCTATCATTTTGTAACTGATCTAGGGTTTTCGCACCTAGATTGGTATACTTGTATGATCAACTAAGTGTTTTTGCTGAAAACGATCCTTTACAATAAACGAAGTAAAGCGGGACCAATACGAGTAATAGTAAGAGGTGTACCATCGCCTACAATTGAGAATCCGGTTATCGACCGAACTCGTGGTTCGAATACGCGTAAACAACTCATTGTCAGACGGGGAATTCGAGACGAGACAGAAATATACGATAACAACGTCATCACATATTCATATTACTACAGAAACGGTTACAGACACTGTCATCAGTAGGATAAACATCTATCTCGTGGCCGGGGGAGGTCGGGCATGACCTCCCCCTTGAGAGCATTCAAAGTACAAACTCAAATCACCAAATGAACAATAACACATGAGATTGCTATTTATAGTCCAATACACCAATTCCACGTTCGCCCCTTTATGATGGTCGAATGTGGAGTATTTCCATATTCGCCCATTTGTGTTGGTCGAATGTGGAAAACTTCCACATTCGCCCAGTGTATATAGGTCGAACCTGGCATAGTGTATTGTCCTATATTTTACAAATGCGTCAGATCCATAAAATGCCCTTATGGATCACCACAATCTCATGTAATACAATACTAAGACTCAACCCTAGTCTTATTCGACAGTGACGTCCACAGAAAGTGCATCAACAATCTCCCCCTTGGACGTTGCTGGCGAATCCACAAAACTCTTGCACATCAACACATTCTCCTCTTTGAAAATTCCTAGCATCTTCAGTCAATAATTGTTGAAGTATCAGACACATTGTTACATCAACAATCTCCCCCTTGACTGATGCTTCACCAAGTTTCTCTGAGATCCCGTATGATAAATCAATCATGTTCTTGAGTAATTTCATCTGTTCGACAGAATACAAGCCGTAGACGAGTGGAACAAGCAATCAGAAGCTTTCATCAGGAACTACCAGTACTAATTGAAGGACTTGAAATGCTTCAGAAACTGAAGTTTTCGGACAGAGCCAACAATATCTACCAATAGCTCTTGAAATCTTCAGGACTGTGATCTTGAAACTTTCGTTGAACCTACGTGCCACATGACTCCTACTAAGATACCTCATTACTTTCAGAATATTGAAATCTCAAACTTGGTTTCCTTCTTCATAACAACTCTTTAGAACAAGTTCCATAAAACACACAGGAACTGGGTTGACTGTTCTCTTCATGCGGAATAAAAATCTGTTCTGTTTTCTGGCCCATAATAGTCATTTGAATCTGATTATCATACTGTTGATTCTCATGACTACCCCACAATAAAACTGTTTCATCATCATCAATTCTTCAACAAATTTGGGTAAACCTCATCACCATTCTTCCGAAAATCTTCAAAAATATCGAAATTTTTAGGCCTTAAATTCTACATTCGCCCCTGGGAACTCCACTTTCGCCCAAACTAGAAACCCGAATGTAGAATATGAATAATACTTTTCACTTTCGCCCATTTACACTCACGTTCGTCCACTTTCTATCCACATTCGCCCGCCCGATGAACCGAATGTGGAAATAGACACCCTAAAGTGAAAATCCACATAACAAAATTCCAGGTTCGCCCAACACATGCTACATTCGCCCAGTAGAATTCCACATTCGCCCAGTGGATTTTCACGTTCGCCCGCCCGACTTTATGAAAGGGGCGAATGTGCAGACTGAACATGTTCTTGATCAATATTTTCTTCAAATCAGTCCACAATCACTCTAATCCTTTGAATATGATGATGAAACTTGTTCAGAAAGGTGCGGAAATGAAAACCTAACCCTCGAATTCACAAAAACATGGAGAAATCACATGATTTCGGGTTCAATTAAGAATCTAGGGTTTCTAGGGTTTCAACCTTTCAATCATAATCTGATTTTTACGTCTGAAAACAGTAAAAACGAGCTGTGATTGATTCAAACGACTGTTAGATCGTTCAAATCGGTACCACGGCTCTGATACCAATTGCGAATCCGGTTATCGACCAAACTCGTGGATCGAATACGCGTAAACAACTCATTTTCAGACGGGGAATTCGAGACGAGACAGAAATATACGATAACAACGTCATCACAGATTCATATTACTACAGAAACGGTTACAGACACTGTCATCAGTAGGATAAACATCTATCTCGTGGCCGGGGGAGGTCGGGCATGACCTCCCCCTTGAGAGCATTCAAAGTACAAACTCAAATCACCAAATGAACAATAACACATGAGATTGCTATTTATAGTCCAATACACCAGTTCCACGTTCGCCCCTTTATGATGGTCGAATGTGGAGTATTTCCACATTCGCCCATTTGTGTTGGTCGAATGTAGAAAACTTCCACATTCGCCCAGTATATATAGGTCGAACCTGGCATAGTGTATTGTCCTATATTTTACAAATGCGTCAGATCCATAAAATGCCCTTATGGATCACCACAATCTCATGTAATACAATACTAAGACTCAACCCTAGTCTTATTCGACAGTGACGTCCACAGAAAGTGCATCAACAACAATGACCTGCTCGGATCCAGTGTAAGGAACCGCATCAAAGACGGTAGACTCATCCATAGCCATGTAAGCCGTCGCTTCGGAATCCGGAACCCAAGACTCAACATCTTGGAAAACAATCGCCAAATCCGCATGAAATCCAATGTGAGAGGATGGTTGAGCTTTTCCTTCAGCATGTAATCCATAATGTGGTGGGTGGTGGGCCTTAGCCAAACTAGAAAAATGATCCGGTCCAAAACCTGAAGAAGTTGGGCCTGTAACAGAAGTCGAAGGTGAAGGCCTAATGGCAGTAGATGTACCTAGAACAGTACTTGTAACATTAGCTGGAAATGGACCAGGCCCAAATAAACCTTTATCGTGTGAATAAGACTGATGAGAACCCGATCCATTAAAGTTTGAAGGTCCAATATTGAAACTCGGTCCATGTATCCAGTTATTAAAACCCGGTCCATCATTAGCAAATGTCTGAAAACAATCTTCTCCATTTACCCCAAAACTAGGAACCCTAGATCCAAAGGCAACATTAGCGGTGTAACCACCACCATTCGAACCACCATAACCACCATTCGAACTACCACCTTGAAATGAACGATTCACAGCATAACCACTCTGAAACATACTCGATCAACCTCTATTATTTCCAAATCTTCCGTTAAATGAAGAACCACCTTGATTCCTTCCACGTCCTCTTCCAGAATTACTTGAATCAGAATATCGAAAATAACAAGAGGAAGCCTTGTGACCAATCTTGGCACAGATTTAAAAAATAATTCTAGAAGATGGAGATTGATGAGGAACAGGAACCGTAGATGCAGTCATAGCAGCAACAATCGGTGAAGAAGACGAAGCTTGATGTTGTAATAACCTAGCCTCATGGGTGAGAAGCCTTGCCCTAAGTTGAGCAAAAGTCGATGTGACTTCGTTATTTTCTATGTTCATCACGAAGTTTTCATTAACTGGATTCAGATCTTGTAAAACTTGTAAGACTAACATTCTATCGGTTACTGCATCTCCGATAGCATTTAAAGAATTAATAATATCTTTTGCCTGGTTCAAATACTCAGTGATTGTTTTGGTTTGTTGTATCAACAGATAGAATTGGGTTCTGAATTGAGATTGTTTAGCAAGAGCATGTTGAAGAAAGGATTCAGTGATAACATTCCATAGTTGAGAAGCAGAGGTTGAATTTCTTGACAGATGCATTAATGAAGGTGATAAACTGAAAGTGATGAGAGCCATCACATATCCATCAGTCTGTTCCCAAGCTATTCGATATGTGGTTCCAACAGTAGGAATCGAAACGTCTAAATTCAGATATGAGAGCAAACCAAGTGTTTTGAGACCTGTCAGCAACTGATTCCTCCAATTTAGGTAGTTTGTATCATCAAGTTTGATGGATAAGAAGTTCACAATATTAGGTAGAGTATTATTATTAGTATTTGATTGAAGTACTGATGTTGCAGAGGAATTGCTTCCATTGTTACAGCAAACAGAAGAACAGAAAAATAGAGAAACAAGAGGAACTAATGAAAGACAAGGAAGAAGAAAGAACAACAATGGCGGATCAGAAAAGAAGGATTATCAGTGACACAGGTAAGTCACCGAAACCCTAAAAATGGCATCTCTGATACCATGATGAAACACAGTAATCAGATAGAGAGAAAGAATGAGGTAGAGAGAGAAAGAAAGTTAAGAGAGAGAAAGTATTTTTGTATTATGTTTTGTTGTTTTGAAATACAAATACATCAAGTGTATATATAGACATACAAAGTGCTAAACAGCTGTCATAACAAATAACCAACTCATAACTAACTCAAAGCATAGTGCTAAACACTTGTCATATCTATCTCTCTATCTATCTATCTCTCTAATAATTGGGTTTTAGCTACTTGTATTCGTTTATTTATGTTCATGAACGAACATGAACAAACGTTGTGTTTGTTTATTTATGTTCATTTAAATTTTATGAATTACATAAGTAGTTGTATTTATATAAATATAAACATAAATTGAGCTTTAGCTACTTATATAAATGTAACCAATTAGTGATTAGATTTTTTAGTAATGCAAAATCGTTTACATTTAGTATGTTCGTAAACGTTCGTTTATGTTCGTTCACTAACTTTTCGTTTAGGTTTTAAACAAACAAACATAAACGAACACAAACATGATAAATTTCTTAATAAACAAACACGAACACAAAAATGTGTTTGTATTAGTATTCGTGTTCGGTTAAAGTTAAATAAACAAACACGAACATGTCTTTGTTCGTGTTTGTTCGTTCGTTCGGTTCGTTTATTGGCCTAGGGGCATTGCTTACATTTACATACATGTTCAAGCTTACGATATAATATTTCATGAAGTAAACAAGATCATCATATTTAAATTCCCGCACAACATCATAACCATTAACTTGGGATTTCTTGATCTGCCTTTCAAAAAAAAAAAAAGATATCTTGTTCTTTTTTAGGTCACACAAAACCTTAATTTTTCTCAGCTCGGACATAACATTTTCCTTCTTGGCTCACAAAGAACCCCTTCGGTGGTTTTGAATCTTAGAATTGTTTCCTTATCTCAAACAAATTTGTTCTTGATTTATTTCAAGTTGATTTTTTAATTGCTTATTAATTTAGGAGGTTTCTTCGCCCTAGCGTAAATACAAACTAGCTCATGGTTAAATGAGCTTCTCCTCTATTTCTAGTCTCATTTATCCTTCCCCAGAATTTCATTTTACGACTTAGGAACTTAATCCCCTTTTAGTTAGCACAACATTGGGTGTCTTCTTTTTATTTGTAGAGAAAAACTAGGAAACTATTCCTCCACTAATATGACATTTGTAGAGAGGTAGTAAACTCAATTGAGGTCTTTTTGTTTTGATTATATACTCCGTCTTAAATATGTACAGGAAAACGTACGTAGTTTTTTATGTAGAAATGTGAACGGGTGAATATGACCTACTAACATCATCTATACATACATAGGTTATATTATATGTGGATTTTTATTTTATTTTTTACTTTACATGTGAAACTTTTAAAATTTTGTTATTATAATTGATTTTGGTACAATTTATTTTGTTATAACTTTTAAAAAGATTGCGTTAGGCTTATTTTTTTAAGTGATCTCGATGTTTTTCTTACAATCGATATCCTTTTGGGAAATTAACGATTTTATTTTTTGGGTTTTATCTTTCCGTTGTTATAGTATCGGTACTTTACCAATACCGTAATGATTTGAATCGATAACGACCATAGTTCCACCGCAAAGCACAGGGTAATTCTTCTTGTACTTATCAATTTTATCCTTATTATTCAAATTTCAAACGTATGCTATTAATTTGCTTAGAAAAAAATATATATATATAACTTACTAAATAATAGTATAACATATTTAGATTGTTTAAATGCTCAAAGTGGTTTGCTCGCAAAAACCTAAAAATTAAGCTTTTACTTTGGTGGACCGAAGTTCTGACGTTAAATAAAAAACGACATATATTTTTTAAAAAAATACAAAATAAATTTGAAGTATACCAGTGTCTACGGGTAACGAAACAAGGTGCCTCTGATCCAAAACGGGCTATACTTTATTTTATTAATTGTCTCACAATTCATTAACCCGGATTTATTTATATTTATTTCTTGTCTCACGCTGCCAAGCAACTTGCCACAAATAAAATAATATTTATTGTTTATAAATGTATTTAAAACTGATTTAGGTAGTGGATTTGGATTAGTCATGCATACACACTGATAGGGGTAAGTTAGGGTATGTTTGGCAAAACTAGCTGATGGCTGTTAGCTGGAAGCTGGTAGCTGCAAGCTTTTTAAATATATTTTGGTGTTTGGTAGAGTAGCTGCAGCTTTTAACAAAATGTAAAAAATGACCTAAATGGGCATAATTTAAAGCTTGTAAAGAGGTTTTTATTTTATTTTTAAAATAAAATGGGTATTTGTGTCATTTACTAATTAAAAGCTTGTAGCTAGTAGAGTTTTTTCTTAAAAGCTAGTACTAGTAGCTTTTCACTATAGAGCTTTTTCTCCAACCTAAAAACTTCCAGCTCTTTGAACCAAGCAAGGCTTTTTATTGAGTATGAGCTTTTTCTTAAAACCTTGAAGCTTGAAGCTCCTAAAAGCTCTTAAAAGCTCATTGCCAAACGTACCAATTTCACACCATCAAATTTTACTTAGGCCTTGTTCTAGAGTTTCATTTAGAGGGAGAAAGAGAAAGAAATTTGAAGGAATGAAAGAAAAAGTATGTTCTAAAGTTTTTGTATAGAGAGAAAGGAAGAGAAGAAGAGTAAAAATAGTGGGGTTTTTAGGCATAAATCATGTCTTTCCAATTTGGAAGAAACACGAGAGAAAGGAAGGGGGGAAGATAAGGAGGGATTCCTTTCTCTTCCCCCTTAAATGAAACTCTGGAACAGAGCGTTATGGAGTTTTTCCGGGACCCAAGTCGACAATATAAACGACAACTATATGAATAAAGTAAAGTTCAAACAACCATGTAGTTTTAAGAAAAGATAACCAAAATACAATGCAGCGGAAATAGTTTAAAAGTTACAATCCATGATGCCGAATGTAAACGAAATAGTTCAACAGTTTAAAACACTGTTTAATGTGACGCACGAACAGGACAAGACACATTGCGACTCCAGTGCATCTAATCCATGCTGCTATCTTAGCGACCTGATAAAACATGCTAAGTTTGTCAACACACAATGCTGGTGATTTCATAGAGTAAAGTTTCCAAAGTAAGTAAACGTTTGTAAACCAGACCCACATTAACCTTACATCCATACCTGATGCTAACTAGACATCGTTACATGATACTAAAGCATTATGAACCATTGCTGAACGTCAGTAGTTGCCTTAATTCCCCGTCACCGGGCATCACTCGGTGTCATAAGTTAGATAGGATAAATATGCAACCGTCTGACCTCCAGTCGACCCGAGTGGGGCTTGTCGGGCCCAATAGATGTATTCACACTTTCCTCGCTATGTATCCACATATTCATGGTTCAAAAGTTAGAAGGAGTTTTGATGAAATTAGCCTAGTACCCATGTGATATAATGTAATGATGTGGTCTAAAAATGTTAAAGTTCATACAGCATGTTTCTACCCCAACAGGAAAACACTAAAAGGGGTTGTGACAATCACCTTAGGTTGCGTCTTCAATTAACTAAATAAACCAAGAGTGATATGGGAGTCCCGACAACTGAAAACCTACCATAGATAGCCTATAAGTGTTTGACAGATGATACGTTTTCTTAATAACCCTTGATTGTCCAAGACCATGACTTTGTATGTTTGTAAAAGTGTCTGACGTTAATTTGACACTACCATGCAAGACAAGACCCGGCATCTTGTTGGTGACCCGATATATCCGTTTATTAGTTAAGTGTAAGTTTGCAAGCAGTCACATAGACATGCACCTCATACAACCAATAGTTCATAAAACTTGGTATGTAGCTCATGAAATGCAGTATGAATCATAGAACATGTTACGGGGTTTCCAGACGCGTTACGAGGTTAAAAATATGTTACTGGTGTCAAGACACGTTATTGGGTTCCCAAACACACGACTAGCTTTGAAACACACAACTGCCTTTTAAAACACATGACTAGCATCAAAACACACGACTAGCACCAAAACACACGACTAGCTATGCTAGTAACCTACAGAGGCACAAGACTAGCTAGCAAGTCGCTTCCTGATGGGCGACTGGTTAGCTAGTTGCCTGTTATGCAGGCTGTTGGTCTTTTTGGCGCGTGAAACCCTACAAATCAGATCCAAAATAAATTGGAATAACCCCAATCAATCCATAATCATTATACAACCCAACCCCATCAATATGACCTAATTATCATTTCGTTTATTATGAAAATTGCAAGATTTCCTAAAATGGATAATATTATGGGTAAGTCACATCAACAACATGCAAAAGTTTCCCTAAATGGCAAATAACCTGATTTTACCACATAATCACGTTCCAATCATAATCAAACTATTGTATGATTGTTCTAACACAAAACCTAACAAGTTACAATCATCCAATCATCAGATTACATCCTAGATTCTCCTAAAATTCTCAAACGGGTAAAAACTCATCAAAGCCACATAACACATCAAACAAGCTTCTAACACCAAGATAATCATCATAACAACTTCCTTATATCATTCTAATAACAAACACAAATAATCCCATGTTTTAGATCACCAAAACCATTTAAAGTTTGTATTTTTAGCAAAAACTCATGGGATATGTTAAGTCTTAGTTTAGAAAGGGTTTTCAATGTTTTTAATGATGAAAACATATAAAGCCCAGGTCTGGACCTTTAGGGTTCAAAATAACAACATAACAATGTTTGAAAAGTGATTTGGATGAATAACACACCTTAGATCTTTGCTTGTAAATGTTGTTTAAGCTTGGAAATGGTGATTTTAAGGCAAAATGGGTGTACAGAGGTTAAGGATAGTTAGAGAGCACTCTGGGGTGAGTTAGGATTGCACAAATGATGAAAAACAAGTCAAGTCAAGTATGGTATTTGTAGCTGTTACTAGTCGTATCCTTATGCACACGAGTAGCTAGATATCTAGTATCCTGATGCACACGAGTAGCTAGCAATCTAATAGCCTCCATAGGGTCGTTTGCTATGTTAACACATAATTTCACGTATACACATATAGACACTTTATATAGTGATTCTAAAACATATAGTGCCTAAGAACTTACACTTTATGTCATTTCACCAACTTTCAGAACTCGAGACTTATGTCAGTTTGCTTCAATAGTGACAGGTGCTGGCTTCGAGAATATGTGAGGATACTTGAGTTTCATCTGATCCTCCCATTCCCATGTGAACTCCGGTCCACAGTTGGAGTTCCAACGAACTTTAACGATGCGTATTTTACTCCGACGAAGGCTTCGAATCTTATAATCTAGAATTTCAACTAGTTCCTCCACAATGCGCAGACGATCATCAACGTTGATCTCTTCGAGAGGAACAATGAGTGTCTCATCATCCAGACACTTCTTTAAGTTAGAGACATGGAAAAAGTTATGCACGTTATTGAGCTCAACTGGTAGGTCAAGTCTATATGCCAATCCGTTCCAGGATTACAAACGGTCCGACATAACGAGGGTTCAGTTTGCCATGCTTCCCAAACTTTATTACTCCTTTCTATAGAGAGACATTCAAGAGTACCTTGTCGCTAACTTGGAATTCCAACGGTTTGCGACGATGATCAGCATAGCTCTTTTGATGAAAGGCCTTACCCTCTAAACCCAATATTATAATGTAATTAAGAGGATAATGACGCACTTTAACTAGACACTAATTTAAAAATGATAAAGTTATAGACTAGCGGTCATATACAAGGCATATTTCCAAAAAAGGATGGAAATTGAGTTTTTAAATGGACAACAGACCTAGTTTCTAAGTCTAAACACAACGGAAGAAAAACATCAATAGTTATACTAAACATGTGTTTGCACGACCCTATATAAAAGATTTCTAAAAGAAGTGTGTTGGGTTTGGTTCATGTACTCGATCCTCCATCCGGGTGCCCATATACCTACAACCTGTTATACAAACAACACACGAGGTTAGTTAGCTTAGAACATGTATTAGAACAGTTAAAAGAACCAACTCATGGTTGTTTCCAGGTGAACGGTCGTTCACTAAAAAGCATTATATCCCAAATTTTAGTCAAGGCCTTGGGGTTTCTCACCAAGAGGTCGAACCCAACCCCTTCCCATTATAGTTATTATGATTTAAACCCCCAATACTAACAATTAGAGGTTAGAGCTATATATCAATTAACCCTAAACTCATGGAAGCTAGTTTCTCTCATAATTCATTGTTTTTCCCACTAATGGGAATTATTATCAAGAACCCGAGTTTGTGAATCATCACCAAATCGAAAGATTTAACATAACCTATGTTTAGATTTTTGTAGGGTTTTCTTTTCTTATAACATGCAATGATTTGGCTTGAATTTCCTCTTTAATTTGGCACAATTTTGGCAGCTTCTTGTTCAATGTGTAGTGTATGTGGTGTGTGTGTGTGTGTTTTGATCGAGCAGGTCATCACCACCACCATTTGAAGTTTTTATTCATTTAAGCAAAGGCACCATACTACTAAGCAAAGGCACCTCCACCGGTTTTGGTGCCAAATTCCGCTTTGTATCCGCCTCAAGATCATCAAGCGGTTGAAACACCGCTTCATCGGCCAAGCACTTGCATAAATGGGAGACATGGCAAGTGATATGAATAACACTTAACTCGTCCGGCAATTCAAAGTGGTACGCTACTTGCCCTACTCGTTCAATGACCTTGAATGGTCCAATGAACCTAGGGCTTAACTTCCCTTTCTTCTTGAAACGAATTATCCCTTTGCAAGCCAACACTTTTAGCATGACTTTGTAGCTGGGTTGAAACTCAATGATTCTACATTTCTTGTCCGCATAATGCTTTTGTCGGTCTTGGGCCGCCTTTAAATGAACACGAATTATATTGATCTTTTCATTTGTTGCGCTAAGGACATCCCTAAGCTCAATTTCATGAGGTCCCACCTCGCCCCAACATACCAGAGTCCGACACTTCCTTCCGTACAACATTTCGTACGGTGGCATACCGATACTCACTGTTATTGTAAGAAAATTCAACGAACGGTTGGTGGGTATCCCAACTACCCCGAAAATCGATGATGCAAGCACGGAGCATGTCGGTCAGTGTTTGGATCGTCCTATCGCTTTGCCCGTCCGTTTAAGGATGGTAAGCGGTGCTAATTAGCAACTTAGTACCCATTTGACTTTGAAAATCCCACCAAAACTGTGAGGTGAATCGGGTGTCCCTATCAGATAGGATTGACACCGGGACACCATGACGTGAGACTATTTTGTTAATATACTCGTACGCCATTTTCTCGGATGTATACATTTCCTTAATATGAAGGAAATGGACACTCTTTGTTAACCGGTCTACTACAACCCAAATGGCATCGAAGCCATGTGCGGTCATTGGCAATTTGGTAAGTAAGTCCATTGTAATGTTTTCCCACGTCCATATTGGTATCTGGTTGCAATTTGTCGTAGGGCTTTTGGTGTTCGACTTTAACTTGTAAACAAGTCAAACACTTATCCACATACTTTACCACATCTCACTTCATTCCCGGCCACCAATAGTTTTGCTTGAGATCCCAATACATTTTTGTGGCACCAGGGTGAATCGAATAACGGGACTTGTGAGCCTCATTAAGTAAAAGCTCTTTAACACCACACGTGTTTGGCACCCAAACTCTACCAAACCGGGTTTTTAACCCCTCATTGCCATCTACTAAGTCTTTTGCTTGGCCCACGATTCTTTCCCTCTTCCAATTTTCTTCTTTGATAGCTTCCGGTTGGGCCGCCCAGATTTGATCAAGTAGCCCAAGGTTACTACCGGTTGCATAGACCTCACACGTATCGTTTTATAATCTCTTTTTCAGATTAAGGCATCGGCCACTATAGTAGCCTTCCCGGGGTGGTAATGGATCTCGCAATCATATTCAGTTATCGTCTCTAGCCATCTTCGTTGTTTCATGTTGAGATCCTCTTGATCAAAGAAATATTTCAAACTCTTGTGGACGGTGAATAAGGTGCATTTCACCCCATAGAGGTAATGCCTCCATATTTTCAATGCAAAGACCACCGCCGCCAACTCGAGATCGTGAGTCGGGTATTTCGTCTCTAACGTGCATTTCACCTCATAAAGGTAATGCCTCCATATTTTCAATTCAAAGACCACCGCTGCCAACTCGAGATCGTGAGTCAGGTATTTTATCTCATGTATTTTCAATTGTCGCGAGGCGTATGCGATTACTTTTTCATTTTGCATTTGCACACACCCGAGACCTTGATGTGATGCATCGGAATATACAACCAAGTCGTTTGAAACGTCAGGGAGTGTAAGGATGGGCGCTTGAGTGACCTTGTCTTTGAGTGTTTAGAATGCTTTCTCTTGATCGCCTGCCCAAATAAATCTTTCGTCTTTGCGGGTGAGATTGGTCAATGGAATTGCAATTTTGGAGAATTTTTGCATGGACCTTCGGTAATACCCCGCACGCCTAAGAGAACTTCTAATCTCAGTTGGGTTCCTTGGCAGGGCCCATTTTGTAATCACCTCAATTTGGACGGATCAACCTTCACCCCTTCGGAACATATCACATGCCCGAGGAATTGCACTTCCTGGATCCAGAAGGCACATTTTGAGAATTTTGCGTATAGCTTCTCTCTTCTTAAAGTCTCTAGTACTTCCTGCATGTGTTTGGCATGATCTGCCTCGCATTTGGAGTAGACTAGAATGTCATCAATAAATACTATCACCGACTTGTCAAGCATCGGCTTGCACACTCGGTTCATGAGATCCATGAATGTCATGGGTGCATTTGTTAGACCAAAGGACATCACGAGAAATTCATAGTG
This sequence comes from Ambrosia artemisiifolia, assembly GCA_032199755.1. Lineage (NCBI taxonomy): Eukaryota > Viridiplantae > Streptophyta > Magnoliopsida > Asterales > Asteraceae > Ambrosia > Ambrosia artemisiifolia. The sequence continues at coordinate 19,595,028 of CM063512.1, forward strand.
CCCATACCGGGTCCGGAAGGCAGTCTTTGGTATGTCTTCTTCACGTACTTTTATTTGATGATACCCGACCTCAGGTCTATTTTAGAAAACCAACTTGCGCCTTGAAATTGTTCGAATAGATCGTCGATCCTAAGAAGAGTGTAATTGAAAGATTTTAGCTAAAACAGGAAGATATGATCATACAAGTAACAAAACCAGGTGCGGAAACCCTAGTTATGAACAAACTGATAAAACTCGGATCAAAACACAGAAAACATCATTTCAAATACCTTTTCATAGATTAACTTTCATAAAAACGTGTTACAATGAGTTTCCTAGTCAATCTAATCAATACAGAGACTTTCACAACTTAACCTTGAACCTGACCACAACACACACTCGAACTAAAACTCTCTCTTACTTGAAAATACACAAAATCTATTTATAGGGTCTGCAGGTTCGCCCAGTTTGTTGGTGCGAATGTGGAATCTTTCCACATTCGCCCATTTCTAAGGTATGAATGTGGAATCTTTCCACATTCGCCCAGTTTGTCTCCTGTGTAATTTCCACATTCGCCCAGGACAAGCCACATTCGCCCCTTTTGTCTGGTCGAATGTATCTTCATGTTTAAGTCTTGGTCGTTTTCTGATTATCTGAACCTTCGACATTCTGTACCGGATCACTAGCTAGGGACATACATGAATAATGCGCTAACAATCTCCCCCTTGGACCTAGCTAGTGTAGAGGATGTTATTTGACACGAAAACAGGATTATATGATCATACAAGTTACAAAACCAGGTGCGGAAACCCTAGCTTTGAACAAACTGATGTAAACTCTAATCAAAACACAATCAAAGTCATTTTCAATGCTTTTCATAGATTAACACATTCATAAAGTTGATTACAATCTCAAAACAGTTAATCTAGATCACACACACACTATCTCAAACTGCTCTGGAACAACACCTTAAAACACACACACCTAATGACTCCCTTAAACTTACAAAATCACAAAATCTATATATAGGCACTGCACATTCGCCCATTGTGAATGGTCGAATGTGAGGCTTTTCCACATTCGCCCATTTACATGGTCGAATGTGTCTTCCTGATGTAGCTCCATTCCAGTTTCGTCCATATCCTTTCTATCTTCGCCCACTTTCTTTCACCTTCGCCCAATCAGTCTACCTTCGCCCCATCCAGCCTACTTAACACATGTTAACTATCCAATCACTAGTCGCAAAACGCATCTACAAACTCCCCCTCGACTATTGATTGGATCGTTTTCTGTCCTCGTCCATGGCTTTGTTCAGCAACTTGATTCTGAGCAAATTCTTCTGTTCTTTCGTCATCTCAGGCTCTAAACTTCTCTTTACTGGTTTTGACACGTTCGCCATCTTCACCATCTTGCCAAGTTTTCCCTCCAAACTACTACCCGCATTTATGTCATATGCAAAGCAAACACCAACAACTTGAGTGTATTTCTTTGCCTGATCAGCGTCGTTCAGCTCATGATGAATCGGATTATAAAAGAGCATGATGATGTCTTCGAAAGTGCAATTAATCAACCACATAGGATCAAATACATGCACATGCTTGTATTTATCCTTACCATCTCTCAACACAATCACCGCTTCTGCCTTTCTCCAATCGTAATACCAGAAAATGAAGTCAGCACTGAAGTGTTGTGGCATGGGCATCAAAGGTATCTTTCTCATCACTTCAGGTGCCTTATACATCAAGGTAACCCGTTTCAGCTTGGTTCTGGGATCAATATCCCTGTGAACTTTCCTCCGGGGATATTGAGGTTTGAATCTGTTCCATCTAGTTCTACTTTCCCAAACCAGCTTGTCTGCGCACCAACCGACATGAGTGTTATTCACTGAAGCACCTGACATTGGGAATCTACATAGATCTCTAACCGCCCAGTACGGTAGAGTCAGCAAGTCAATGAATCTGTAAAAGTACAAGATCCCTGATTCCTATTTGGCAGCTATACACTTCAGCCTGCCTAAGTATGTCCACCCGAGAGCTCTGCCTCTGAACTTAGCATTGTGAAACCTATAAAAGTTTCCTTGAGCTTCAGGCTTCGGTCGGTTCTCATCCATTAATCTCAACTTCTTCAAATAATTCTTCAATTCATCAGATTTATTTGAAGATTCTGGCATATCAGCTCCAAATACCTTCTCCACAAACTCAGCACTTCTCTGCTTTGCCTTTTTCTTTGCAGAAGTATTAGGAATCTCAGTAAAATCAGGAAACACCACATCTTCATCAGTTTGTCGAAAGTATTGTGGGTATTCCTCATGTGTTATATCTTCTATTTCAACTTCTTCAAACTCAGGGGTATCTTTATCATCAGAGTGACTTCCAATATCCTTTTCAGGAATATGTGGAATCGACTCATCTACAATAAATTCTTCAAATGTTTTCCCTACCCTCTGTGCAAGCCCATCTAAAATCTCCTTTGCCACAGATGCAGGTACTTCCCCTTCTTCTAGATCAGGATCGTTATATTCCAACTCATATCTCATATCGTCAGTTTGGAATATTTCAGCAAAACGACCTATGAACTCAATGGTCCATTCTCTTCGTTCTAACATGTCCTTGTAAACTTGTTTAGCATCGTCAGACAATGACCTCACCTTCTCATTCCAGAACACACTCTCATCCGAATCAACATTCTCACCTTTCTTCTTTGAACTCGATTCTCCAGTGTCTTTCTTCTTCTTTGAAGGTGGTCTTTTCTCAAAAGTAAACTTCGATGTATCGTCTCCTCCATCATTATCATCATCACTACTACTCTCATCCTCCTTCTGACTTCCAGAACCCTCAGCATCATCATCATCATCATTATTATCATCATCCTCATCATCACTCTTTTCCGATTCTTCATCATCATCATCATCTTCCTCTTTATCAGATTCAGATGGTTCAAAATCAACCTGTTCTTCTTCTTTTTCTTTGTCTTCCTCACCCTTTTTCAGCTTGGGTGCAACATTGTACAGATTGTCAATCAGCTCACTAAGGCGTTTGTTCTCAGCCTTCAACTCTTTGTTGTCTTCTTTAATAGCCTTGAATCTGTTTTTATTCCTCAAACACTTTCCTTCAAGCTTTTTGTTCTTTGCTTCTAGCTTCTTCACCTTTTCATCAATCTCATCCTGATTAGACTTAGAAGCTACAACAATCTGAAGCATCTTTTCCTCATTCTGCTTGAACTTGGCTATTTCAGCTTGCTGAGCCACAATCATCTTCATCATGTCGTCCATCTTCTTATTTACTTGCTTCATAACTTCATCATCCACAGTGACTTTCTTTGACTTGGACTTAGATCTAGATGGCTCATCTTCAGCTTCTTTCTCTTTCTGAGGCTTTCTAAACATGTCAAGTACATTATCCAGTGCTACATTGAATTCATCCACTGGTAATTTTGTTGCCTCTTTAGTCTTTTGTTTCTTTGTGGCTGGTGAAGATTGTTTTGATGACGTTCCAGCTTCAGGTAATCTTTTTCCTCTCAAGAGTTGATTTAACTCTTTTTCTCTAAGTTGCTTGGTACTGGTTTTCTTGGCCATGGTTTTGTGTTTAGGCTTGGGCAAGTTAACAACTACAGTTTCTCCTTCATTCAACTCATCCATGTTTACACCAAACACTTCATCTTCAGCACTAACAGCCTTCTTGCTCTTCTTAGCTTCAGCAATCGATCTGTTCAATGATTCAGACTCACCAACCATAGTGGCCTTACGTTTGGTGGCCTGGACATTCTCAGTATCCGAATCCCATTGTTCTTCAACCTCTGTCTCTTCCGAATCTACAGACTCTTCATCCACCAAACTTGTACCTTTCTTAGCAGTAGATTTCTTCCTCACAACCTGTTGCTTTGAGCTTCCCTGGTCAGTCTTTCCTTTGCCCTTCCCTTTGGCTCCAGGATTGACTACTTGTCTTTTCCTCTTAGTATTAGCATCAGCGTATACCAAGGGATCATCGTTGTCAGAATCACTATCAGGATGCCTTGCCGTATTCTTTCCAGGATCCATGTAATCCTCTCTAGCCAAGGCTCCAAACAACCTTCGGTAAGGTGGTCTCTCATTATCAGGCACACCTTTATATCCTTTCATTCTAACCAAAGTACGAATGTTCATGTGATCCATAACAAGTATCTGAGTAGGATCTTTCTTCAGATTTGGATACTTGTGATCAAAGATCATCATCAGGAATCTAGGGTAAAGCATGAAATACTTCTTCTTCAAACCCTTCAGCATCTCCAGCATATGATCCAATATCAGCCCAGCAACATTAAATGGTTTGTTGAGAGTCAACGCAACCATTAATGAGCTCAAACTCTTCCTCATCACGTCATAACCTCCACTAACGCATCCAAACACATGTATAATGACGTGAGCAAAATACTTAAACTGCACGCTCAGTTTCCCTTTGTACATCGAACCATCAGTGATAGGTCCTTTGTATTTCATTCTAAGGAAACAGGCTTTCTGCTCAGTCCATGACAATTCTCTTGGATCCTCACTAACTTCAAATTTGATCTGGAGAGCTTCTCTGATGTCTGACTCTGTGATAAACATCTCCATATCCTGAATCTTGCTTCGTATGATGGTCTGATTATCAAAGTAATCATACTTAGCGTTGTTGTAGAAATCCTCAACTATATCCTTGTAGATGATAGTTGGTGTAGCTAGAGCATAAACAACTCTGCTTCTCTTTAGAAACTTGATTTTATCAGTGAACTCCACATTCTTCTCCACGTCCCCTAGATAAGCACAGCAATTGTGATTCTTCTCAAATGGCCATTTGCTGCTGCTTGATGATTCACCTTCCTGAACAGGTTCTGGGACAGGATCTGTGACAATATTCTCAACAGGAATCTCAACATTTTCTTGTTCTTCAGCCATCTGAAATATAAAATCAAAAACAAACGTCAAAACACAAAATCGACAAAAACTTAAAAATTTTAGGATTTTAAAAACCACATTCGCCCAAAAATTCTGGTCGAATATGAATTCTTTTTGGTCGAATGTGAATTATGTTGGTCGAATGTGGAATGGTTTCTGAATAAAAATCACATTCGTCCGTTTGTAAGTACATTCGTCCACTTCTGTTCCACCTTCGTCCAAACGACGAACCGAAGGTAAAACAGATTTTACCCAAAATTCAAAAATTTTGCAAAACATGTTTTAAACACTTGATTTTGATCAGAAATTGTTCTAATATGGCCGATTAAGACTCGTGTATAACCAATTGCACCATAATTTCATTATATGTCAGTTTTATTAGAAAATTAGGGTTTATCTTAAACATTCAAACGATTACACAATTATAATCTGTAATAACCCTAATTTGTGATACATTCTCCCCCTAAAACTGTCATATGATGAAATGCAATCAAAAGAAAGTGTTAACAAACACTCTAAATCCTTGAAAATCTAAACCCTAGGTCCGGTTAGAAAAACAACGATTCCGATCGCGTTTCAGCTCCATTACCTGTGATTATTATATGAAAAAGATCAGGAAAACTCAGGGAATCAATCGATCAATCTAGAAAAACAAAGGCAACAAGGTCTGGTACTTGAGAGAAATTTTGAAAAATTTTGAATGTCTGGTCGAATCTGATGTTGGCTATTTATAAGCAGCTACCTTCGCCCGTTGCTCATGGACGAATGTAAAACATTTCCACCTTCGCCCCAACTGAATGGCACGAAGGTAAAAATGGGTTTACCCGAAGGTGGATTTTAATTAAAAAGCCACATTCGCCCATTTACAAACAGCCCGAAGGTGAGAGTTTTCCACATTCGACCCAATTAAGGGGCGAATGTGAAATGGAAAATTCTGAAAATTTTGCCAAATCACGAATTCGAATCCCGTTCGACATTTTGCAATCCGTTAAACTTTCCAAACACATATTTTCACATTTAGAATGATACAAAGCCCAGATGGTGTTGTCAAATCTCAGAAATTGACTATCAAGCATCCCCGGTTATCAAAAATAAAGCAGAAATGCAAAAATTTTGGCTGAAATTTTATCAAAACACACCTAAAATCTTTTGGATTTTGTATCTTTTTGACAATAAAAGTAAATTGCAACAAAATAAAATGCAACAAAGTAAATAAAAGCAGTAAACTTTTTGTGAAATCCGGTCAGAGGATCATATCAGTTTTCTGAGAAATCTGATCACAGCGTTGATCTATTTGTTTAAAATTATCATTAGAAACAGTATGTGACACGGCAATTGCTGATATTGTGGTCCACGTAAGCTCACATGCAGACAATTACGCAATGCTTTAAAATGATACGAGTTAGATGTATTAGACTAACACGATGTGGTGCCCACACACACGACATACTCCCGTATCAAGTAATTGCACAAAGCTTCGTCGTAACGCGTGATTATGCCAGAGTTATCCGTAAAAGTTACAAAGTATATAGCACAGAGGTGTACAGGTCAGCAATTGAATGCAGCAGAGTAACATGTGCGTATACACTAGGTTGAGGCTGATATTAATCACTGATTTGCATCAGATGACCAATACGATGTAATAATGATCTATGATCAGTTAAAACATAAAGTTCCTCAATTCGGTAACTTCCGGTTTTGGCAATTAAGCTCTTTTAGTAAATATTCTGATAAAACTAGGTCCGTAAATCAATACGACAAAAGTTTATCAGAATATCCCGGATAACCATAACATAACGACCCGAAACCTCAGATTTTGGCAATCCTATCAAACGAAATTACGGTACTAAGACCATATGCCCATGAGGTGTTCAGCCACGAACGCGTAGTTCGTTATGTTTGTATCACTAATGCACGCAATATTTAGTCTACGAAGCCTATCAGCATATCACACGTAGTCAACACACGCCTCATTATACTATACAATTCTTTAGCCTGTGTCAGATCCCCACTGATGTACTATCATTTCCTCTGTTTACCAGGAAATCATTTTTGATTTTCTAATTTTTAAGTCTTTTTGAATTTTATAATGTTTTTGGCTTTTCTGATAAAATGGCTCCCCCTAAAATAAAGAACATATTTTTGGGATTTTTGAATTTTCTGAAAAACAATAAAAACAAAAAATTTGAAAGAAACAATCCACTCGAAAGCATCAACTTCTTTGAGGATTAAACAATCCCCTCGAAAGCATCAACTTCTTTGAGGATTACGATAGTAAAGAGAAATTCCCAATTAGCAAAGAGAAATTCCCAAGTAGCAAAATATAAAAACTAAAAAAAAAAAACGATAAACCGAGGTGCCGATTAGTCCTGTTTTTCCTTTATATTGTTTAATTTTAAAAGATATTCAAAGCGTGAACGGTCAAAAGCTTTTGTAAACAAATCTGCACGTTGGTAGTCAGTATGAATTTTGATCATATCGATCAATTCCTTAGCGTAACAATCACGGATAAAATGATATTTGATCCGGATATGTTTCGCTTTAGAATGATTTTCAGTATTTTTAGTTAATGCAATTGCGGCTTCGTTGTCGCAGTGAATAGGGGTTTTTAGAAACTGCAAACCATAATCCACCATCTGTTGTTGAATCCAGAGTACTTGCGAACAACAACTCGAGGCTGCAATGTACTCGGCTTCACAGGTAGATAAAGCCACGGAAGTCTGTTTCTTGCATTGCCATGTGATTAACCTGCTCCCTAAAAACTGGCAACCGGCTGTAGTAGATTTGCTATCTTTGTCGCAGCCGCCCCAATCTGCATCACTAAAAGCGATAAAATCAAAATTATCATCATTAGGGTACCAAAGTCCTTTTGAGGGACAACCCTTCAGATATCTAAGGATACGCTTGACCGCCGTCAGATGACTTTGTTTCGGCTTCGATTGATAACGGGCACAGAGACACGTTGCGTACATAATATCTGGTCGAGACGCCGTCAACTACATCAGAGATCCTATGATTGCTCTGTATGTAAATGGGTCCGTCAGCTCCCCCTTAACGTCCACTCCAATCCCGTGATTGGGTTGAATCGGGGTATCCATCGGCTTTGAGTCCTTCATCTGGAACCGGCTCAAGATGTCGGAGACATATTTCTTCTGGTGAATGAAGATCCCGTCGGGTCTTTGGTCCACCTGTAAGCCTAGGAAAAACTGCATCTCCCCCATTGCGCTCATTTCGAACTTTTCCTGCATGACAGTTTCGAACTCCCTGCATAAAAGCTCGTTAGTTGAACCAAATATTATATCATCTACGTATATCTGCACTAGAAGCAAATCATCTCCCGTCTTTTTCGTAAAGAGGGTGCAATCGACGAGGCCGCGCTTAAATCCTTTGGAGATGAGGTATGTACTTAGCTCCTCGTACCACTGTCTCGGAGCCTGGTGCAATCCATATAGAGCTTTGTTCAGCACGTAGACCTTATCCCGGTGGATTGGGTCCTCAAAGCCTGGTGGCTGCCCGACAAAAACCTCTTCCTTGACTTTCCCGTACAGAAATGCGCTTTTAACGTCCATTTGATAAACTTTGAATTTCTTGTAAGAAGCAAACGCAAGGAACATCAGAATAGCTTCGATTCGTGCTACCGGTGCATAGATTTCGTTATAATCAATCCCTTCGATTTGATGGAAACCTTGCACGACCAATCTCAGCTGCCCTCTGGTCATAACACTGCTTCCAGGATCACCGATAACTTGCTCCAGCGGGTGAATACGATGAATCCGAGATTCCGGATAATCAGGTACTTGCACTCCCGTCTGAACAGTCAAGTTCTCTACAGCATCCAGATCATGACCCGTATTTGATGATGAAGCCACATCTGAAGTTGGAGTTGGGTTCACTGGCGGTGCCTCTGGTTCTTCAGCTTGTTCAAGAATAGCTTCTTCAAATTGTTCATCTTCAGATTCTGAAGTGTCTAATGATGTTGAAGCCTCTTGAAACACTTCTTCCTCTTGTATAGGAGCATTGGTATCATTAGAAGCTGGTAGGGGGTTCACGGTGATCGGACGCACCAATGGTGAAGTCGTTGCATTTTCACACTCATAAAGTAATCTGATAACAGCTTCTTCAACCAAGCTATCTAGATTGAATGATTCAAAGAAATCTTTGTAATCAAACATCCAATCAGGACCCGTGCCTTGAAGATTTTGAGTATATCGTTGAACTTCCACATTAGCCCAGTCTTCCACTCGACGAGTTCGCTTGTTGTATACCCGTTTGAGCGGGGTTGCATATCCAACAAAGTAACCCTCCTCGGCTTTAGGACTAAACTTCTCGCTTGGATTCAACATAGTACATGGCGCCCCAAAAGGTTCTAGATACTCTAAGTTCGGCTTCCTTCGGTGTAACAACTCATAAGATGTTTTAGCAAACTTCTTCACTGTTAAAACCCGATTTAATGTGTAATTTGCTGCATAAATCGCCTCATTCCAGAACATTACTGGAAGATTTGAATCAGCAAGCATAGTTCTAGCCGCTTCAATTAGAGTCCTATTCTTTCGTTCAGCAACACCGTTCTGTTGTGGGGTGTACGGAGCCGAATATTCATGATGTATCCCTTTGTTTTCACAAAGTTCATCCATCTTGGCATTTTTGAACTCCGTCCCATTGTCACTCCGAATTCTCTTAATCTTCACATTGTAGAGATTCTCTAATCGAGTGAACAGAACTTTCAGATTGATAAAGGTGTCACTTTTGTTCTGCAAACACATCACCCATGAAAATCTTGAGTAATCGTCAGTGACGACTTAACAATATAGCTCTCCAAGATGACTTTTGCGCTTGACTGGTCCAAAAAGATCCATGTGCAGTCGCTCAAGTGGCATCTCTACAGAGTTAACCTTTTTCACTTTGTGGGACTGTTTGTGTTGCTTCCCCTTTTTACAACTCACGCACTTGTCATTCAGATGGAAATGTTTCACGTTTACTCCATCGACAAGTCCATTTCTCACAAGTTGGTTCATTTTCCTTAGATGAATGTGCCCCATTCTTCGGTGCCACATTATCGATTCTTTCTCTATCGCTTTTGATAGAAAACATGTTATCTGCCCCTGTTATGTCATCGCCTTGGACATATCAAGAATGTATAGATTGTTGACGCGAGGTGCCTTCAACATTATCCACTCTTTTGGAATTGTAAAGCCCGGTTTCAGAATATAGCAGGATTTGTCATCAAAATGCACAGTAAATTGCTTATCACATATTTGACTGACACTCAACAGATTATAATCAATCTGCTTCACATACGAAATCCGCTCGAAACTCACTATCCCGTTGCTCACACTTCCTTCCATTGTGATATATCCACCTTTATTTCCCGCGAAAGCTACATACCCTCCATTGATGTTCTTCACGTCGAACAGCAACGCAAGATCCCCTGTCATGTGGCCTGAAGCTCCACTATCAACAATCCAAAGACTGCTAATAGGGCCAGCTGAAGCTCCCTGCACACAAAAAGTAAATCAGTTAGTTCTTTCGGGGGACCCAAGCCTGAGTCTTGGGTCTTTGAACATCAGGTTTCAAAGTAACATTCTCACAAGCATTTTCAACAACTTTTTGATCAATCTTTTTCTGATTGTTCAAAATAGTTTCCTTTTTCTCATTAACCCTTGAAGTAGAGGCTCCTGGAGTACCATTGGTTGACCAAGATTGTTCAGACCTTTTCAAAATACGAATCTGAGACTTTGGGTTCTCAGTTGGTTTCTGAACATTGTTAGCAAATGTAACTCTCTTGGTAACCTTATCTGATTTAACAGACTTAGGTCCACCATTTGATTTGACAATCGGTTTTGGTGGAACCTTTTGCCTATCAACTGTTGCGTTCACCACAAGTTTCCTCCATGATTGTTCCATAGCAATCCGATTCCTTCGATCATATTGCATTGGACGAGTGTTCCTCATTTGGTGAAAATTGTTTTGATTATAAAACTGTTGTGGTTGTTGAGGAACAACTCTCCTATGTGGTGGAACATAATGATCAATCGGTTTCCTCATGGAATTCCTCACTTCCACCTCGTGCCTCTTATGCCTTACATATGGACACTGAGCAAGTAAATGCCCTCGTTCCCCACATTTAAAGCACGCACGGTACTCTTCAAAAACATTCGGAGCATTTGGTTGAGCAAATGATCTAACAGGGTATTGATCATTATACTGTTGCTTCCTTAAACTCTCAGGGAGTGGCCCTTTTGAGTAAGTAGGCTCATTAAAACCATTAGCTCTGTTTTTGGGTCGAACAAACTCTGTGACATGGACCTTTGGTTCTTGAGGAACATCCAAATACAATTTCTTTAATAAAGCTGGTGGAATCTCATTTGTTCTCTCATGTTTTGGGAACCAAATGGTACTTTCTTGCCATATTTTGTCAATTTTAGCATAGTTAACATCTTTGATTGGAAAGTCCTCGTCAGAGATGATCTTATCGGATCCTTCCATCCGATAGAACACCTTGACAGGTTTGTCACATTGTTCGTTCTTAGCATTCTTTTCAAGATCTTTCTTAACCACATTTTTCTCAAGATCTTTCTTCACAACATTCTTTTCAGACTTCTTTTCACGATTAGCATTTGCCATCGGAATCACAATTTGAGATGGTGAAACTGGTTCATTTGTAATGATGTGATTTTCTTTTGGAATTTCACATGCATTAACATTTTGATTACAACCAGTGTCATCACTCTCAGTGTCTGAATCCACACTCTCAGCAGTAACACCCTCATCATTGATACCCAAAATCGGTCTAACATCGGAATTTGGATCACCAATACTTGAAGTATTAGATTCATTTTCCGATGCTGAATCAGATTTTACCGAACTCTCCGGTGTCACTTGGTGACAATTATGATTTTCAAAGAGAACCGGAGATGGTACAGACCGATAATTGGTGGTTTGATCATCTATGATGTGGTCTACTACATAAGCAATATGCTTATAGCTTTCCAGCTTTTTGTTTACTTTCTCAGCAAAGCATTTGATGGCGGCCATTTCCAACTTGGTGTTTTCAATTTCATTTATATAGTTGTTAATTGCCAATTGTTTTAAAGACAAAGTGTTTTTCAAGTCGGAAATGTCCTTTTTGTAGCCATCTAAAACTTTGTTGAAAGCATTCAACTCTTTGCGAGTAGATTGACTGTTCATGATAGCACTATCACGTTGAACACGGAGTTGTTTATTCTCCTCAGTCAATCTATCACATGTACCACAATATTTATCACTGGTAACATCAGTGCTACACTCAGAACTTACAGGTTTTGGCGGATCAGTCATGGCCATTAATGCGAAATGAGCTTCCTTTCCTGCAAAGAATCTGGAATAGTCAATCTTTGTGAAAGCATCATCTGCAATGCACGACTTCCTTGTCATCAGAAAATCCGCTTCTGCTAGCAACTGATCGATGTCATCATCTAGAGAATCAACACTTGCTTCCGTATCTGATTCACTGTCTGAATCAGAATAAACCGATTCACACTCCTCAGGAATATCAGAAACAGTATCAATCACAACTCCAGAATTTGTCTCTTCAGCTTTAACCTCAACTTTAACCTCAGCATTAACCTTAACAGGTTCAGACTCCACATCCATCTCAGCCTCAGACTCATCACTTTCAACCTCAGTTTCTACCTTCTCATCCATCAACACTGAATCTTCAATATCAACCTGATACGCAACACAAGCCACATTGCCACCAGTAGTAATTTCTTCAACACCAATTTGCATACTCGACCAGTCAAACCTCTCATCTTGTTGAGTCACCAATGCTTGATTCTGATTGGCATTCTGGTGTGTCTCATTTGGTGTAGTGATTGGTATGACTATTCGGTTAGTATTGTTTGGTGATTGGTTTTGTGTCTGGTTTGGTGTGTTTGGTTGTCTATTTTGGTTGTTATTAAAGTTGTTTTGACGGTTTTGGTAATTGTTGTTGTTTTGGTAAGAAACTTGGTTTTGGTTTTGTTGTTGACGATTCTGGTAGCTGGCATTGAATGGGTTCCTATTGCCTTGTTTTGGTGGCTGGGTACATTCTCTTTTAAAGTGACCTTTCCCTCCACAGTTAAAACAAGTCACTTTCTCCTTATTGAACCCGTAGGTTGTGTTAGGAGAAGTTCCTAAATCAGTTCTACTTGTCTTCTCGATAAATTCTGTTGCTCTTCTCATTATGCTTGCAAAGGCCCATTGGATATCAATGAGTTCCATCTCTTCCTTGTCAATCTGTGCGTAGTCTTCATTGGTCAAGTTGTTATTCCCAATTTGACTAGCAACTAATCCATTGTAGGATGAGACCATTGCAGAGACTAATGCAATGTGTTGCTGAGCAACTTCAACTGTCACATTTCCCAAGTTAGATGTCTCCAAAACCACCGTTTGTTGATTAGGTTGGTTCATTGGTTGTTGTTGGGATTGGCTAGCAGTGTAGAAAGCTGCTTGTTGCATTGGGGAGAATGGTGGAATGTATGAATTGTTGTATTGTTGTTGTGGTGATGGTTGTGAAAAGGATGATGTTTGTTGATGGTAGTTGATGGTAGGTGATTCCATAACATTGGATATACATGCAACATGTGGTGCTACTAGCCCTCCTGAGCTTGATGTACTAGCTGGAACTGGAGATCCTCCAAAGTATAAGTTGGGATTCTGAGGAATCTGTGCTCTTCTAGCTTTCCTCTTCTCTTCCAATTCTTTGTTTTCCAGCTTCTCTATGAACTCCTGAATAGACCAGTATTGATAAGCATCCTTCTCCTTCAGGACTTCCACATGCTGATCCCAGTTTGGTGGTAATGCATCTGCAAACTTGTCCACCTGCTTTGCCATAGGAATCTGTATACCATAGCTAGACAATTCAGATAACAAATGATTATATCTAGGAGTTAGTTCTTTCAAAGTTTCATTTCCAATATAAGAAAAATTCTCAAACTCCTTTCTCAGTTCTTCCATCCTTAGACCTCTAGTCTTCTCATTTCCATCATGCCTTCTTTTAAGTGCTTCCCATAGTGCCTTAGATGTTGTGCAAGTCCCAAACTGATGCAAAAGATCATTTGTGATTGCCTGTGTCAATTGGGAAAACGCCTTCTTCTCCACAGCAAACTTCTTTTTCTCATCCTCAGCCATGCTCTCCAATGGCACTGGTTCACCAGTGTTCTCCAAAACTGGTGGTGTGTAACCTTTAGCAATCATGTTCCATGCTTCTGCACCTTCCACTCCCATGCCTTCCAAGTGTATCTTGAACTTTTTCTGCCACTGATTGTATTCTTGAATCTCCATAAGCTTCGGTGGCCGATTCCCGCTACCTGAAGACAAATCATTAATCAGTGTGGAAATAGCATTTGTAGCTTGAGTGTTTACCACCGCTGCTGCTACTCCCCAGTAGTCAGATTGTGGTGCTGGAGGTGCACTTTGAGTCATGTAGTTAACCGGCTGCGAAGACTGTGTGCTCGTCTTCTGTGCTGCTACCGTCCATGGGTCCATCACCTGCTGTTGTGGTTGTGTAGTTGCTGGTGTCGGAGTAGTCGGAAAATTCCACATGATCACGAACTTCGAGAAATTCAACACTTAGAAAATTTTCCAAAAACTAGCTCTAGGTTCGCCCAATATGGTTCAGGTTCGTCCCTTTCTGCTTCAGATTCGCCCAAACAGTAACACCCGAATGTAAAATCTCACCAGAAAGTAAAAACACACTAACACTTTTCACGTTCGCCCAAAAAATTTCAGGTTCGCCCGTTACAGTTCCAGGTTCGCCCGCACGATCTCCCGAATGTGAAAAATGTGACCCGAATGTGAAAAATTCAACAGAAAAATTCTAGGTTCGCCCAAAAACTCCTAGGTTCGCCCAAAAATTCACTCAGGTTCGCCCAAAACTTACACCTTCGACCACACTTGTCCAGGTTCGCCCATTTCTGATTTTGAAAAACGGTTACACTTTGAAAAACGGTTATTTTGATCTCTGATTTTCAAAAGTTTGTGAATTTGATTGATCTTGATCAGGTTTTGCTTCGGAGATGATTTGGAACAAGTTTAATTCTTGGAATTTTGAATTTTAACCACAAAATCAACTCTAATTCTTTCAAAAACACTCAAAAACCATTTTTATGCAAAAACAGATGTGAATTGATCAAAATAATGTCCAAATCAGCTCTGAGTTTATCAATTTGTTGTTGTATGATCCTCTATGCTCTGATACCACTTTGTAGAGGATGTTATT
Source organism: Ambrosia artemisiifolia (assembly GCA_032199755.1). Taxonomy (NCBI): domain Eukaryota; kingdom Viridiplantae; phylum Streptophyta; class Magnoliopsida; order Asterales; family Asteraceae; genus Ambrosia; species Ambrosia artemisiifolia. The sequence continues at coordinate 19,610,156 of CM063512.1, forward strand.
TGACACGAAAACAGGATTATATGATCATACAAGTTACAAAACCAGGTGCGGAAACCCTAGCTTTGAACAAACTGATGTAAACTCTAATCAAAACACAATCAAAGTCATTTTCAATGCTTTTCATAGATTAACACATTCATAAAGTTGATTACAATCTCAAAACAGTTAATCTAGATCACACACACACTATCTCAAACTGCTCTGGAACAACACCTTAAAACACACACACCTAATGACTCCCTTAAACTTACAAAATCACAAAATCTATATATAGGCACTGCACATTCGCCCATTGTGAATGGTCGAATGTGAGGCTTTTCCACATTCGCCCATTTACATGGTCGAATGTGTCTTCCTGATGTAGCTCCATTCCAGTTTCGTCCATATCCTTTCTATCTTCGCCCACTTTCTTTCACCTTCGCCCAATCAGTCTACCTTCGCCCCATCCAGCCTACTTAACACATGTTAACTATCCAATCACTAGTCGCAAAACGCATCTACAGCTAGTGATGTACCAAAGCAGAAAGTTATCAATTCTTCAAGTCTTGATTGAAAACTTTCCATCTTCATGCACGTTTGTGTCGAAGTTCCTATCTATCTCTCCAATAAGCTTTGAAATCTCAGACAGACTCAAGAAATCTTGGCTTTGTCATTTGATGATACAGAGATAAAGATAGACGATAATCTTGATTTCTTCAATCTTCAGTCATTTCTTTAACCTTTTACTGGCCTCTGTTGTTCTGGTAATCTTGATGTTCAGGTTTGGGTCTTGTTCGGTTACACTCTTTGTCGATGAGTCATGAGTAGTGCACCTGTTGTATTTGATTCTGCAGAAAAATTTACTAACAACTGCACAAACTACAACCGGCGTTAGACACGACAAAAATCTCGGAAGTACTCTTCACATTCCTTTTGACCCTCAATAGTTCTCCCCCTGAACTATAAAGCATTTTTAATATGTACCAGAAACTTGAAAATTGCAATCTTTTTCAACTCTTAAGTATCTGAGCCTTCACATTCAGTATCCCAACATCGGTTATCAAAAATAAAATTGAAACAAAACTTTTTGATTTTTCAAAGTTTATGCTAAAACACACCAAAAATCTTTTTGAATTTTCAAATGTAATTGCATAAAAGTAAATTCAACATATTTTTGTGAATTTTCCGGTTAAGAGGATCATATCAGTATTGAAACAGTCAGTCATAACTCTTTTATGATCAATTTTCTGTTTTTGTCATTGAGCATCCTACAACCATTACCAGTATGTTTGTCCACTTAAACTCAAAATCATCATTCATTGCTCAGCACTTTAGATACGTTATGGTAATATTAGATACTGAGTAATCTATGGTCCCCGCATTCGCGACACATTCCCGTATCAAGAATTGCGCAAAGCTTCATTGTAAGGCGTGATTATATTGAAGTTATCCGTTAGTTACAAGGTATGAGGCACAGTGGTGACAGGTCAGCAAATTAATGCTTCAAAGCGACTTGTGCACTCTACCAGGGTGAGGACTAATATCATACATGATTTTCATCATTGTATTGATACGATGCATTAGATAATCTTTGATTACCATCACACATGTTAAGTTCCTCATTTGGTAACTTATGGTTTTGGCTTTATTAGCTCTTTTAATAAGATACCCTGACTGAATCTAGGTCTGTAAATCAATACAGCAAAAGATCAGTTAGGCCATCCCCAGATAACTTTCAATATAACTACTCGAAACCTCTGATTTTGGCAATCTATCAAACGAAATTTCGGTACTAAGACCATATGCCAACGATACGTTGATCCACATGATTATCAGTTATTGATTTTAAGTTTATATCACCATGCTGAACTTTAAACTTTGATTTCAAGCCTACCAATATATAATTGTAGTAGCTACTCAATGTTTATCAAATTATTTTTGTTTTTAGAGTAGTCTGACAGTCCACTGATGTACTATCATCTCCTCTTTTTCTCCAGGAAAACTCATTTTTGATTTTCTAATTTTTTATTTTGAATTTTCTAAAATTTTCTCCCCCTAAAAATCTAAAAATAAGCATATTTTTGGAGTTTTAAATTTTTTGAAGAAAAATAAAATAAAATGATATCCGATGCGGTTTACTCATTGAGTTTCAAAAACCATTTTCCACTCAGATTTCTTGACTCACTTTTATCTTTCAATTGGTAAAAACCATTAACCAAGATAAAACATTTTGTCATATCTGTTGTAAAAATCCAAAACCTGAGAGTAATTGCATGAGATTGCAATGTTTTCTGGCTTCACATGTTGGAAACAGACTACAAACACTCTCCTCTCCGTTGAAATCATTTCATTCTTCAATATCCCTTCATTGACCTTCACCTCTCCAATAAATAGCTTGTATACAGATGCTCCACTGTCAACTATCAAAAGATAGCTAATAGGTCTGTCTGAAACAATCTACACACTTATTAAACAATTAGCACGAGAGAGGTACCCATCCCTTCACAATGATGGGTCGTCCAAGGTCATCAATACAAGTAACCTGGCTCTGATACCACTTTGTAATTGAAAGATTTTAGCTAAAACAGGAAGATATGATCATACAAGTAACAAAACCAGGTGCGGAAACCCTAGTTATGAACAAACTGATAAAACTCGGATCAAAACACAGAAAACATCATTTCAAATACCTTTTCATAGATTAACTTTCATAAAAACGTGTTACAATGAGTTTCGTAGTCAATCTAATCAATACAGAGACTTTCACAACTTAACCTTTGTAGATGCGTTTTGCGACTAGTGATTGGATATTAACATGTGTTAGTGTGCTGAAGAGGGCGAAGGTAGGCTTTACTGGGCGAAGGAAGAAGTTTAGTGGGCGAAGGTAGACTGAAGTGGACGAACATGGAATGGAACCTGACAGAAGAACACATTCGACCATTCATATGGGCGAATGTGGAATGAGATCACATTCGACCAGGTCAGATGGGCGAATGTGCAGTGCTTATAAATAGAATTTGTGTTTTTGTAGTGTTAAGAAAGTCATTAGTTGTGTGTGTTTTGAGGCGAGGTTCCAGATTAGTTTGAGAGGTTCTGTGTGTGTTCTAGATTAACCTAAAACCAATTGTAATCAAGTTTATGCATATGTTAATCTATGAAAACGTTTGAAAATGACTTTGATTGTGTTTTGATTTGAGTTTATATCAGTTTGTTCAAAGCTAGGGTTTCCGCACCTGGTTTTGCAACTTGTATGATCATATAATCCTGTTTTCGGTTAAAAAAAACATCCTCTTACAAAGTGGTATCAGAGCTTAGAGGATCATACAACAACAAATTGATAAACTCAGAGCTGATTTGGACCTAATTTTGATCAATTCACATCTGTTTTTGCATAAAAATGGTTTTTGAGTGTTTTTGAAAGATTTAGAGTTGATTTTGTGGTTAAAATTCAAAATTCCAAGAATTAAAGTTCCTCCAAATCAATTCCAAATCAAAACCTGATTAAGATCATTCAAATTCACAAACTTTTGAAAATCAGAGATCAAAATAACCGTTTTTCAAAGTGTAACCGTTTTTCAAACCTGATATGGGCGAATCTGGAACCTGAGTGGTCGAACGTGTAAATTTTTGGGCGAACCTGAGGATTTTCTGGTCGAACCTAGGTTATTTTGGGCGAACCTGAAAATTTTCTGTTGAATTTTTCACTTTCGGGTAACTATTTCCACCTTCGATTGATCGGGCGGGCGAACCTGGAATTAAAACGGTCGAATCTGGAAATATTTGGACGAACGTAGATTTGTATTAGTGGGTTTTACTTTCTGGTGAACATTTACATTCGGGTGAGTGTTTCTGGGCGAACCTGAAACAGAAAGGGACGAAAGTGAAGAAGTATTGGGCGAACCTAGGACTAGTTTTTGAAAAAAAAAAAATTTTCTAAGTGTTGAAGTTTTTCGAAGTTCGTGATCATGTGGAATTTTCAGACTACTCCGACACCAGCAACGACACAACCACAACAGCAGGTGATGGACCCATGGACGGTGGCAGCACAAAAGACGAGCACACAGTCTTCGCAGCCGATTAACTACATGGCTCAAAGTGCACCTCCAGCACCACAATCTGACTACTGGGGAGTAGCAGCAGCGGTGGTAAACACTCAAACTACAAATGCTATTTCCACACTGATTAATGATTTGTCTTCAGGTAGCGGGAATCGGCCACTGAAGCTCATGGAGATACAAGAATACAATCAGTGGCAGAAAAAGTTCAAGATACATTTGGAAGGCATGGGAGTGGAGGGTGCAGAGGCATGGAATATGATTGCTAGAGGTTACACAGCACCAGTTTTGGAGAATACAGGTGAACCAGTTCCATTGGAGAGTATGGCTGAGGATGAGAAAAAGAAGTTTGCTGTGGAGAAGAAGGCGTTTTGCCAATTGACACAGGCAATCACAAATGATCTTTTGCATCAGTTTGGGACTTGTACAACGTCTAAGCAATTGTGGGAAGCGGTTAAAAGGAGGCATGACGGTAATGATAAGACTAGAGGTCTAAGGATGGAAGAATTGAGAAAGGAGTTTGAGAATTTTTCTTATATAGGCAATGAAACTTTGAAAGAATTAACTCCTAGATATAGTCATTTGTTATCTGAATTGTCTAGTTATGGTATACAGATTCCTATGACAAAGCAGGTGGATAAGTTTGCAGAGGCTTTACCACCAAACTGGGATCAGCATGTTGAAGTTCTCAGGGAAAAGGATGCATACCAATTCTGGTCAATTCAAGAGTTCATAGAGAAGCTGGAAAACAAGGAATTGGAAGAGAAGAGGAAAGCTAGAAGATCACAGATTCCTCAGAATCCCAACTTGTATTTTGGAGGCACTCCAGTTCCAGCTGGCAACTCAAGTGCAAGAGGATTGGTGGCTCCACATGTTGCATGTATTTCCAATGTTATGGAATCACCAAAACCTACCATCAACTACCATCAACAAACATCCTTCTCACAACCATCAAACCAACCACCACAACAACAATACAACAATTCATACATTCCACCATTTTCCCCAATGCAACAAGCAGCTTTCTATACTGCTAGTCAATCTCAACAACCAATGAACCAATCTAATCAACAAACGGTGGTTTTGGAGACTTCTAACTTGGGTAATGTGACGGTTGAAGTTGCTCAGCAACACATTGCATTAGTCTCTGCAATGGTCTCATCCTACAATGGATTAGTTGCTAGTCAAATTGGGAATAACAACTTAACCAATGAAGACTACGCACAGATTGACAAGGAAGAGATGGAACTCATTGATATCCAATGGGCTTTTGCGAGCATAATGAGAAGAGCAACGGAGTTTATTGAAAAGACAGGTAGAACGGATTTGGGAACTTCTCCTAACACAACCTACGGGTTCAACAAGGAGAAAGTTACTTGTTTTAACTGTGGAGGGAAAGGTCACTTTAAAAGAGAATGCACCCAGCCACCAAAACAAGGTAAAAGGAACCCATTCAATGCTAGCTACCAAAATCGTCAACAACAAAACCAAAACCAAGTTTCTTACCAAAACAACAACAACTACCAAAACCGTCAAAACAACTATAACAACAACCAAAACAGACAACCAAACACATCAAACCAGAACCAAAACCAATCTCCTAACAACACTAACCGAACAGTCATACCAATCACTACACCTAATGAGACACAACAAAACACTAATCAGAATCAAGCATTGGTGACTCAACAAGATGAGAGGTTTGATTGGTCGAGTATGCAAATAGGAGTTGAGGAAATTACTACTGGTGGCAATGTGGCGTGTGTTGCTTATCAGGTTGATGTTGAAGAGTCGGTGATGGTGGATGAGAAGGTAGAAACTGAGGTTGAAAGTGATGAGTCTGAGGCTGAGATGGATGTGGAGAATGAACCTGTTGAGGTTAAGGCTGAAGAAACTAATTCTGGAGTGGTGATTGATACTGTTTCTGATGTTCCTGAGGAGTGTGAATCGGTTTATTCTGATTCAGACAGTGAATCGGATACAGAAGCAAGTGTTAATTCTCTAGATGACGACATTGATCAGTTGCTAGCAGAAGCGGATTTTCTGATGACGAGGAAGTCGTGCATTGCTGATGATGCTTTCACCAAGATCGACTATTCAAGATTCTTTGCAGGAAAGGAAGCTCATTTCGCATTGATGGCCATGACTGATCCGCCAAAACCTGTAAGTTCTGAGTGTAGCACTGATGTTAAAAGTGATAAATATTGTGGTACATGTGATAGATTGACTGAGGAGAATAAACAACTCCGTGTTCAACGTGATAGTGCTATCATGAACAGTCAATCTACTCGCAAAGAGTTAAATGCTTTCAACAAAGTTTTAGATGGCTATAAAAAGGACATTTCCGACTTGAAAAATACTTTATCATTGAAACAATTGGCAATTAATAACTATATCAATGAAACTGAAAACACCAAGTTGGAAATGGCCGCCATCAAATGCTTTGCTGAAAAAGTAAACAAAAAGTTGGAAACCGTGGGACACACTGGTGTACCTCTAATTATCGGTCTGTACCATCTCCGGTTCTTTTTGAAAGTGACACCGGAGATGGTACAGACCGATAATTAGTGTTTTGAAAGTGAATAATCAGCTGTAACAAAACAGCCGGTTCAAGGTTCCAAAACCGTGGGACACACTGGTGTACCTCCAAGACCGAATCTGAAACCGGACTATATAAATCTCAAACCGGCCAGCCGACTTGTTTCGGTTTGTTCGGTCCCAACGGTTTATGAAAACCCCTAAGCATTGGATGTTTTAAATATTCGAAAAATATATTTATTTAAGGAACTAATAAATACCAGGGATAGTGCACACATAGGTAACACAAGTATTCAAAATGTATAATTTCGAGTTCATTTATGCCCGCTCCAGACAATCTAAACGCCCCCTGATATAATGTTTTTAATAAGTTTCTTACATCTCAAGATACTTGTTGAGCCCGTCAATGGCGCCTAAGATATCTCCACGTGCCTTTGCCATGGCTACCTTCCTCATATTAATAACCTGTAAATGTTTTTAAAAATTTAGAACGACCACATCATTGATGATCAAACCACTAATTATCGGTCTGTACCATCTCCGGTTCTTTTTGAAAACCATAATTGTCACCAAGTGACACCGGAGAGTTCGGTAAAATCAGACTCATCATCGGAAAATGAATCTAATACCTCGAGTATAGGTGATCCACATTCCGATGTGAGACCGATTTTAGGTGTCAATGATGAGGGTGTTACTGCTGAAAGTGTTGATTCAGACACTGAGAGTGATGATACTGGTTGTAATCAAACTGTTAATGCATGTGAAATTCCAAAAGAAAATCACATCATTACAAATGAATCAGTTTCATCATCTCAACATGTGCATCCGATGGCAAATGCTCATCGTGATAAAAAGTCTGAAAAGAATGTTGTTAAGAAAGATCTTGAGAAAAATGTGGTAAAGAAAGATCTTGAAAAGTGTGTTAAGAATGAACCGTGTGATAAACCTGTCAAAGTGTTCTATCGGATGGAAGGATCCGATAAGATCATTTCTGATGAGGAATTTCCAATAAAAAATGCCAACTATGCTAAAATAGAAAAGATTTGGCAAGAAAGTACCATTTGGTTCCCTAAACATGAGAGAACAAATGAGATTCCACCAGCAATTTTAAAGAAATTGTATTTGGATGTTCCTCAAGAACCAAAGGTCCATGTCACAGAGTTCATTCGACCCAAAAACAGAGCTAATGGTTTTCATGAGCCTACTTACTCAAAAGGGCCACTCCCTGAGAGTTTAAGGAAGCAACAGTACAATGATCAATACCCTGTTAGATCATTTGCTCAACCAAATGCTCCGAATGTTTTTGAAGAGTACCGTGCGTGCTTTAAATGTGGGGAACGAGGGCATTTACTTGCTCAGTGCCCATATGTAAGGCATAAAAGGCATGAGGTTGAAGTGAGGAATTCCATGAGAAAACCGATTGATCATTATGTTCCACCACATAGGCGAGTTGTTCCTCAACAACCACAACAGTTCTATAATCAAAACAATTTTCATCAAATGAGGAACAATCGTTCAATTCAATATGATCAAAGGAATCGGATTGCTATGGAACAATCATGGAGAAAGCCTGTGGTGAACGCAACAATTGATAGGCAAAAGGTTCCACAGAAACCGATTGTCAAATCAAATGTTGGACCTAAGTCTGTTAAATCAGATAAGGTAACCAAGAAAGTTACATTTGCTAACAATGTTCAGAAACAAACTGAGAACCCAAAGTCTCAGATTCGTATCTTGAAACGAACTGAACAATCTTGGTCACTCAATGGTACTCCAGGAGCCTCAACTTCAAGGGTTAATGAGAAAAAGGAAACTGTTTTGAACAATCAGAAAAAGATTGATCAAAAAGTTGTTGAAAATGTTTGTGAAAATGTTACTTTGAAACCTGATGTTCAAAGACCCAAGACTCAGGCTTGGGTCCCCCGAAAGAACTAAATGATTTACTTTTTGTGTGCAGGGAGCTTCAGCTGGCCCTATTAGCAGTCTTTGGATTGTTGATAGTGGAGCTTCAGGCCACATGACAGGGGATCTTGCGTTGCTGTTCGACGTGAAGAACATCAATGGAGGGTATGTCGCATTCGCGGGTAATAAAGGAGGATATATCACGATGGAAGGAAGTGTGAGCAATGGGATAGTGAGTTTTGAGCGGATTTCGTATGTGAAGCAGATTGATTATAATTTGTTGAGTGTCAGTCAAATATGTGATAAGCAATTTACTGTGCATTTTGATGACAAATCCTGCTATATTCTGAAGCCGGGCTTTACAATTCCTAAAGAGTGGATAATGTTGAAGGCACCTCGCGACAACAATCTATACATTCTTGATATGTCCAAGGCGATGACATCACAGGGGCAAATAACATGTTTTCTATCAAAAGCGACAGAGAAAGAATCGATAATCTGGCACCGAAGAATGGGGCACATTCATCTGAGGAAAATGAATTAACTTGTGAGAAATGGGCTTGTCGATGGAGTAAACGTAAAACATTTCCATCTGAATGACAAGTGCGTGAGTTGTAAGAAGGGGAAGCAACACAAACAGTCCCACAAAGTGAAGAAGGTTAACTCTGTAGAGATGCCACTGGAGCGACTGCACATGGATCTTTTCGGACCGGTCAAGCGCAAAAGTCATCTTGGAGAGCTTTATTGTTTAGTCGTCACTGATGACTACTCAAGATTTTCATGGGTGATGTGTTTGCAGAATAAAAGTGACACCTTTAACAACCTGAAAGTTCTGTTCACTCGATTGGAGAATCTCTACAATGTGAAGATTAAGAGAATTCGGAGTGACAATGGGACGGAGTTCAAAAACGCCAAGATGGATGAACTTTGTGAAAGCAAAGGGATACATCATGAATATTCGGCTCCGTACACCCCACAACAGAACGGTGTTGCTGAACGAAAGAATAGGACTCTAATTGAAGCGGCTAGAACAATGCTCGCTGATTCAAATCTTCCGGTAATGTTCTGGAACGAGGCGATTTATGCAGCAAACTACACATTAAATCGGGTTCTGACAGTGAAGAAGTTTGGTAAAACATCTTATGAGCTGTTACACCGAAGAAAGCCGAACTTAGAGTATCTAGAACCTTTTGGGGCGCCATGCACTATGTTGAATCCAAGCGAGAAGTTTAGTCCTAAAGCTGAGGAGGGATACTTTGTTGGATATGCAACCCCGCTCAAACGGGTATACAACAAGCGAACTCGTCGAGTGGAGGATTGGGCTAACGTGGAAGTTCAACGATATACTCAAAATCTACAAGGCACGGGTCCTGATTGGATGTTTGATTACAAAGATTTCTTTGAATCATTCAATCTAGATAGCTTGGTTGAAGAAGCTGTTATCAGATTACTTTACGAGTGTGAAAATGCAAAGACTTCACCGTTGGTGCGTCCGATCACCGTAAACCCCCTACCAGCTTCTAATGATACCAATGCTCCTATCCAAGAGGAAGAAGTGTTTCAAGAGGCTTCAACTTCATTAGAATCTTCAGAATCTGAAGATGAACAATTTGAAGAAGTCATTCTTGAACATGCAGAAGAACCAGAGGCACCGCCAGTGAACCCAACTCCAACTCCAGATGTTGCTTCATCATCAAATACGGGTCATGATCTGGATGCTGTAGAGAACTTTACTGTTCAGACGGGAGTGACTGTACCTGATTATCCGGAATCTCGGATTCATCGTATTCACCCGCTGGAGCAAGTTATCGGTGATCCTGGAAGCAGTGTTATGACCAGAGGGCAGCTGAAAAGCGTTTACTCGCCAGAGAGTTTTGGTGCTTTAGCTTTATATGCCAAAATTCAACAATCTGGTAGTCAAAATGATTGGTCGTTTGCATGTTATGTGTCGCAGGTAGAGCCAAGGACATACAAGGACGCTTTGAAGGAAGATGCCTGGGTTGAAGCTATGCAGGAGGAGTTATTACAATTCCAGAAATTGGGAGTTTGGACGCTCACAGATTTGCCACCAGACAGGAAGAAAATAGGCACTAAATGGGTGTTTAAGTGCAAGAAGGATGATCGTGGGGTTATTGTTCGTAACAAAGCCAGATTGGTCGTGCAGGGTTTCCATCAAATCGAAGGAATTGATTACAACGAAATCTATGCACCGGTAGCACGAATTGAAGCTATTCGGATGTTCCTTGCGTTTGCTTCATTCAAGAAATTCAAAGTTTATCAAATGGATGTTAAAAGCGCATTTCTGTACGGGAAAGTCAAGGAAGAGGTTTATGTCGGGCAGCCACCAGGCTTTGAGGACCCAATCCACCGGGATAAGGTCTACGTGCTGAACAAAGCTCTATATGGCTTGCACCAGGCTCCGAGACAGTGGTACGAGGAGCTAAGTACATACCTCATCTCCAAAGGATTCAAGCGCGGCCTCGTCGATTGTACCCTCTTTACGAAGAAGACGGGAGATGATTTGCTTCTAGTGCAGATTTACGTTGATGATATAATATTTGGTTCAACTAACGAGCTTTTATGCAGGGAGTTCGAAACTGTCATGCAGGAAAAGTTCGAAATGAGCGCAATGGGGGAGATGCAGTTTTTCCTAGGCTTGCAGGTGGACCAAAGACCCGACGGGATCTTCATTCACCAGACGAAATATGTCTCCGACATCTTGAGCCGGTTCCAGATGGAGGACTCAAAGCCGATGGATACCCCGATTCAACCCAATCACGGGATTGGAGTGGACGCTAAGGGGGAGTTGACGGACCCATTTACATACAGAGCAATCATCGGATCTCTGATGTATTTAACGGCGTCTCGACCAGATATTATGTACGCAACGTGTCTCTGTGCCCGCTATCAATCGAAGCCGAAACAAAGTTATCTGACGGCGGTCAAGCGTATCCTTAGATATCTGAAGGGTTGTCCCTCAAAAGGACTTTGGTACCCTAATGATGATGATTTTGATTTTATTGCTTTTAGTGATGCAGATTGGGGCGGCTGTGACAAAGACAGTAAATCTACTACAGCTAGTTGCCAGTTTTTGGGAAGCAGGTTAATCACCTGGCAATGCAAGAAGCAGACTTCTGTAGCGCTGTCTACCTGTGAAGCCGAGTACATTGCAGCTTCGAGTTGCTGTTCGCAAGTGCTCTGGATCCAACAGCAGATGGTGGATTACGGTTTGCAGTTTCTTAAAACCCCTATACACTGTGACAACGAAGCCGCAATCGCATTAACTAAAAATACTGAAAATCATTCTAAAGCAAAACATATCCGGATCAAATATCATTTTATCCGTGATTGTTATGCTAAGGAATTGATAGATATGGTCAAAATCCATACTGACTACCAACGTGCAGATTTTGTTTACAAAAGCTTTTGACAGATCCCGCTTTGAATATCTTTTAAAAGTAAACAATATAAAGGAAAAACAGGACTAATCGGCACCTCGGTTTATCGTTTTTTAGTTTTTAGATTTTATATTTTGCTAATTGGGAATTTCTCTTTGCTAATTGGGAATTTCTCTTTACTATCGTAATCCTCAAAGAAGTTGATGCTTTCGAGGGGATTGTTTAATCCTCAAAGAAGTTGATGCTTTCGAGTGGATTGTTTCTTTCAAATTGTTGTTTTTCAGAAAAAAATAAAAACCCAAAAATATGTTCTTTATTTTAGGGGGAGCCATTTTATCAGAAAAACCAAAAACATTATAAAATTCAAAGAGACCTAAAAATTAGAAAATCAAAAATGATTTTCTGGATAAAAAGAGGAAATGATAGTACATCAGTGGGGATCTGACACAGGCTAAAGAATTGTATAGTATAATGAGGCGTATGTTGACTACGTGTGATATGCTGATAGGCTTCGTAGACTAAATATTGCGTGCATTAGTGATACAAACATAACGAACTACGCGTTCGTGGCTGAACACCTCATGGGCATATGGTCTTAGTACCGTAATTTCGTTTGATAGGATTGCCAAAATCTGAGGTTTCGAGTCGTTATGTTATGGTTATCCGGGATATTCTGATAAACTTTTGTCGTATTGATTTACGGACCTAGTTTTATCAGAATATTTGCTAAAAGAGCTTAATTGCCAAAACCGGAAGTTACCGAATTGAGGAACTTTATGTTTTAATTGATCAAAGATCATTATTACATCGTATTGATTATCTGATGCAAATCAGTGATTAATATCAGCCTCAACCTAGTGTATACGCACATGTTACTCTGCTGCATTCGTTTGCTGACCTGTATACCTCTGTGCTATATACTTTGTAACTTTTACGGATAACTCTGGCATAATCACGCGTTACGATGAAGCTTTGTGCAATTACTTGATACGGGAGTATGTCGTGTGTGTGGGCACCACATCGTGTTAGTCTAATACACCTAACTCGTATCATTTTAAAGCATTGCGTAATTGTCTGCATGTGAGCTTACGTGGACCACAATATCAGCAATTGCCGTGTCACATACTGTTTCTAATGATAATATTAAACAAATAGATCAACGCTGTGATCAGATTTCTCAGAAAACTGATATGATCCTCTTACCGGACATCACAAAATGTTTACTGCTTTTATTTTACTTTGTTGCAATTTACTTTTATTGTCAAAAAGATACAAAATCCAAAAAGATTTTAGGTGTATTTTGATATAATTTCAGAAAAACCCAAAATTTTTTGCATTTCTGCTTTATTTTTGATAACCGGGGATGCTTGATGGTCAATTTCTGAGATTTGACAACACCATCTGGGCTTTGTATCATTCTAAATGTGACAATATGAGTTTTGGAAGTTTAACAGATTGAAAAATGTTGAACGGGATTCGAATTCGTGATTTGGCAAATTTTTCAGAATTTTCCATTTTACATTCGCCCCTTAATTGGGTCGAATGTGGAAAATTCTTCACCTTCGGTTGTTTAAAAAACGGGCGAATGTGGTTTTGATTACACAAATTCACATTCGGGTAAACACATTTTACATTCGGCCAATTCAGTTTGGGCGAATGTGGAATATACCCACATTCGTCCTTCACAACGGGCGAAGGTGGACTCCCTTTAAATACCAGTTGCACATTCGAACCCTCATTCAGTTTTTTCAAAAAAAAAAAATTTTTTTTCGATCTGGACACCTTGTTGCTTTGTTGAATTTTTCTTGTGGTTTTTGTTCCCTACGTGTTACTGAACATTTCTATACCAAAATTACAGGTAATGGAGCCGTAATGAGACCGGAATCGTTCGTTTTTGACACTGGACCTAGGGTTTTAGATTTCATGATCTTAGAGTGTTTGTTAATGTTTAATTTTGATTTACATTCACTCCACATCAGTTTTAGGGGGAGAGTGTACAACGAATTAGGTTAATTCCATCAATAGATGTCTGATTGTTTGATTAAAACTATAAAACCCTAATTCGTCGTTAAAAACTGATGTAGACTGAATGTTAGGGGCAATTGGTTAGTCACGAGTCTTAATCGGCCATAATAGTACATGTCTGAATCAAAAAAAAGTGATAAAAACACAGTTGAAAAATTTTTAAATTTTTGAAGAAGAACAGTTCTACCTTCGGTTGAACGAATGGACGAAGGTGGAATTTGTTGGGCGAATGTACAATAAAATGGACGAATGAACATTAAAAACGGGCGAATGCGTTTATTATTCAAAATTCATTCACATTCGACCATAAAAGTTTCACATTCGGTCCTAAAAATCTACATTCGACCTGTTTGTTTTGGGCGAATGTAGAAACTGTTTAAATTTCAAAATTTTGAATTTTGTCGATCTTGTGTTTTGACGTTTGTTTTTGATTTTGTAATACAGATGGCTGAAGAACAAGAGAATGTTGAGATTCCAGTTGAGACTGTTGTCACAGATCCTGTCCCAGAACCTGTTCAAGAAGGTGAATCGTCAAGCAAAAGCAAATGGCCGTTCGAGAAAAACCATAATTGCTGTGCTTATCTAGGGGACGTAGAGAATAATGTTGAGTTTACTGATATAATCAAGTTCTTGAAGAGAAGCAGAGTAGTGTATGCTTTGGCTACTCCAACTATTATCTACAAGGATATAGTTGAAGACTTCTACAACAATGCGAAGTATGACTTTTTGGATAATCAGACTATTATACGAAGCAAAATTCAAGATATGGAGATGTTCATTACAGAGTCTGATATCAGAGAAGCACTCCAGATAAAGTTCGAAGTGAGTGAAGATCCAAGAGAATTGTCATGGACTGAGCAGAAAGCTTGTTTCCTCAGAATGAAATACAAAGGACCTATTACTGATGGTTCAATGTACAAAGGGAAACTGAGCGTGCAGTTTAAATATTTTGCTCACGTCATCATTCATGTGTTTGGATGTGTTAGTGGAGGCTATGACGTAATGAGGAAGAGTTTGAGTTCGTTAATGGTTGCGTTGACCCTCAACAAACCATTTAATGTTTCTGGTATGATTCTGGATCACATGCTGGAGATGCTCAAGGGGTTAAAGAAGAAGTATTTTATGTTGTACCCAAGATTCCTAATGATGATCTTTGATCACAAGTATCCAAATCTGAGTAAGGATCCAACACAGATACTTGCTCTAGATCATATGAACATTCGTACATTGGTGAGAATGAAAGGATACAAGGGTGTGCCAGACAATGAAAGGCCACCATACAGAAGGTTGTTTGGAGCTTTAGCTAGAGAGGATTACACTGATCTAGGAAAGAATACAGCTAGGCATCCTAATAGTGATTCTGATAACGATGATCCCTTGGTATATGCTGATGCTAATACTAAGAGGAAGAGGCAAGTAGTCAATCCTGGAGCCAAAGGGAAGGGTAAGGGAAAGACTGATCAGGGAAGCTCAAAGCAACAGGTGGTTAGAAAGAAATCAACTGCTAAGAAAGGTACTAGTTTGGTGGATGAAGAATCAGTGGATTCAGAAGAAACTGAGGAGGAGGAACAGTGGGATTCGGATGCTGAAAATCTCCGGGCCACCAAACGTAAGGCCACTATGGTTGGTGAGTCTGAATCATTAAACAGATCAATTGCAGAAGCTGAGAAAAGCAAGAAGTCTGTTGGTGCTGAAGATGAAGGTTTAGGTGTGAATATGGACGAGTTAAATGAAGGAGAAACTGTGGTAGTTAACTTGCCCAAGCCTAAGCACAAGACCATGGCTAAGAAGACAAGTACAAAGCAGCTTAGAGAGAAAGAGTTAAACCAACTCTTGAGAGGAAAAAGAGTACCCGAAGCTGGTACGTCATCAAAGTTATCTTCACCAGTCACTAAGAAACAAAAGAAGACTAAAGAGGCAGAAACATTACCAGTTGATGAATTCAATGTTGCACTGGATAATGTACTTGACATGTTTAGAAAGCCTCAGAAAGAGAAAGAAGCTGAAGTTGAGCCATCCAGATCCAAATCCAAGAAAGTCACTGTGGATGATGATGTTATGAAGCAGGTGAACAAGAAGATGGATGACATGATGAAGATGATAGTGGCTCAACAAGCTGAAATAGCCAAGTTCAAGCAGAATGAAGAAAAGATGCTTCAGATTGTAGTAGCTTCAAAGTCGAATCAAGATGAGATTGACGAGAAGGTTAAGAAGCTAGAAGCAAAGAACAAAAAGCTTGAAGGCAAATGTTCAAGAAATAAGAACAGGCTTAAGTTGATAAAAGAAGACAACAAAGAACTGAAGGCTGAGAATAAATGCCTGAGTGAGTTGATTGACAACCTGTACAATGTTGCACCCAAATTGAAGGAGGGTGAAGAAGATAAAGAAAAAGAAGAAGAACAGGTTGATTTTGAACCATCTGAGTCGGATAAGGAGAAAGATGATGATGAGGATGATGAAGAATCTGAAAAGAGTGATGATGAGGATGATAAAGATGATGATGCAGAGGGTTCGGGAAGTCAAAAGGAAGATGATAGTAGTAGTGATGATAATGATGGAGGAGATGATACGTCTAAGTTTACATTTGAGAAGAGACCATCTTCAAAGAAAAAGAAAGATACTGGAGAATCAAGTTCAAAGAAGAAAGGTGAGAACGTTGATTCGGATGAAAGTATATTCTGGAATGAAAAGGTGAGGTCCTTGACTGATGATGCTAAACAAGTATACAAAGATATGTTGGAAAGAAGAGAATGGACTATAGAGTTCACAGGTCGTTTTGCTGAGATATTCCAAACTGACGATATGAGATATGAATTGGAATACAACGATCCTGATCTAGAAGAAGGGGAAGTACCTGCATCTGTGGCAAAGGAGATTTTAGATGGACTTGCACAGAGGGTAGGGAAAACGTTTGAGGAGTTCATTGTAGATGAGTCGATTCCACATATTCCTGAAAAGGATATTGGAAGTCACTCTGATGATAAGAATACCCCTGAGTTTGAAGAAGTGGAAATTGAAGACATAACGCATGAGGAATACCCACAATATTTCAGACAAACTGATGAAGATGTGGTGTTTTCTGATTTTACTGAAATTCCAAACACTTCGGCAAAGAAAAAGGCTAAGCAAAGAAGTGCAGAATTTGTGGAGAAAGTATTTGGAGCTGATAAGCCAGAATCTTCAAATAAATCTGATGAATTGAAGAGTTATTTGAAGAAATTAAGAATAATGGATGAAAACCGACCGAAGCCTGAAGCTCAAGGAAACTTTTATAGATTTCATAATGCTAAGTTCAAGGGCAGAGCTCTCGGGTGGACATATTTAGGCAGGCTGAAGTGTCTAGCTGCCAAATGGGAATCAGGGATCTTGTACTTTTACAGATTCATTGATTTGCTAACTCTACCGTACTGGGCGGTCAGAGATTTATGCAGATTCCTTATGTCAGGTGCTTCAGTTAATAATACACATGTCGGTTGGTGTGCAGACAAGCTGGTTTGGGAAAGTAGGACGAAATGGAGTAGATTCAAGCCACAATATCCTCGAAGGAAAGTGCATAGGGATATTGATCCCAGAACCAAGCTGAAGCGGGTTACTTTGATATATAAGGCACCTGAAGTGATGAGGAAAATACCTTTAATGCCCATGCCACAACATTTCAGTGCTGACTTTATCTTCTGGTATTATGATTGGAGAAAGGCAGAAGCGGTGATTGTGTTGAGAGACGGAAAGGACAAATACAAGCATGTTCATGTATTTGATCCGATGTGGTTGATTAACTGTACTTTCGAAGACATCATCATGCTCTTTTACAATCCGATTCATCATGAGCCGAACGACGCCGATCAGGCAAAGAAATACACTCAAGTGGTTGGTGTGTGCTTTGCATATGATATAAATGCGGGAAGTAATTTGGATGGAAAACTTGGCAAGATGGTGAAGATGGCAAATGTGTCAAAACCGGTGAAGAGAAGGTTAGAGCCTGAGATGACCAAAGAGCAGAAGAAACAGCTCAGAATCAAGTTGCTAAACAAAGCCATGGACGAGGACAGAAAAAGATCCAATCAATAGTCGAGGGGGAGTTTGTAGATGCGTTTTGCGACTAGTGATTGGATATTAACATGTGTTAGTGTGCTGAAGAGGGCGAAGGTAGGCTTTACTGGGCGAAGGAAGAAGTTTAGTGGGCGAAGGTAGACTGAAGTGGACGAACATGGAATGGAACCTGACAGAAGAACACATTCGACCATTCATATGGGCGAATGTGGAATGAGATCACATTCGACCAGGTCAGATGGGCGAATGTGCAGTGCTTATAAATAGAATTTGTGTTTTTGTAATGTTAAGAGAGTCATTAGTTGTGTGTGTTTTGAGGTGAGGTTCCAGATTAGTTTGAGAGGTTCTGTGTGTGTTCTAGATTAACCTAAAACCAATTGTAATCAAGTTTATGCATATGTTAATCTATGAAAACGTTTGAAAATGACTTTGATTGTGTTTTGATTTGAGTTTATATCAGTTTGTTCAAAGCTAGGGTTTCCGCACCTGGTTTTGCAACTTGTATGATCATATAATCCTGTTTTCGGTTAAAAAAAAAACATCCTCTTACAACCTTGAACCTGACCACAACACACACTCGAACTAAAACTCTCTCTAACTTGAAAATACACAAAATCTATTTATAGGGTCTGCAGGTTCGCCCAGTTTGTTGGTGCGAATGTGGAATCTTTCCACATTCGCCCATTTCTAAGGTACGAATGTGGAATCTTTCCACATTCTCCCAGTTTGTCTCCTGTGTAATTCCCACATTCGCCCAGAATTTCCACATTTGCCCAGAACAAGCCACATTCGCCCAGGACAAGCCACATTCGCCCCTTTTGTCTGGTCGAATGTATCTTCATGTTTAAGTCTTGGTCGTTTTCTGATTATCTGAACCTTCGACATTCTGTACCGGATCACTAGCTAGGGACATACATGAATAATGCACTAACAAAGAGGGTATCTATTCTTCACCGTCAACTTGTTCAACTCTCGGTAGTCGATGCACATGCTACCATCCTTCTTCTTTACAAATACGACCGGTGCTCCCCATGGGGAAACACTTGGCCGGATAAACCCTTTTTCTAGAAGGTCTTGAAACTGTAAGAACAACTCTCGGAGTTCGGGATGTGCCAATCGATAGGGCGCTTTGGCAACCGGCTTACCCCCCGGCACCAACTCTATGTGAAATTCCACTTCCCGCTTGGGCGGTAATCCCGATAGTTCTTCCGAAAACACGTCTTCGAATTCTTTCACCACTGGTAACTCTTCAAACTTTGGCGATGGTATGGTGGAGGGTCAAGTATGCCTTGCCGGATCAACTTGATTGCCTCAAGGTATGAACATAGCATGGGATTTTCTTGCTTTTCCCCGTGTATGGTGACAAGCTTCACGCTAAGTGAGGTTAGTTCAATCACCTTGCAGTAGCATTGCACGTTAGCGCGATAGCAGGATAGCCAATCCATTCCCATCACTATGTGGAATTCTCTCATAGCCATTGGCATTAAATCAATTTAAAAATCTTCGCCTTCAATGAGGATGTTACACCCTCGACACATGTCACAAACATGAAAACTTCAGTTATTCCCTACCTATACCTCTATGGGTACAACTAGTTTTGACAAATGATATGAGGGGTGTTTAATAAATTCATGTGAAATAAATGATTTATTAGCACCCATATCGAACAATACATGATTAGGTATAGAATTGACTAAGAATCTACCTGCCACCACATCGGGTTCCACTTTAGCCTCCACGGCTGTTAAGAGAAAAGATCTAGCTCGAGCTTTTGGAGGTTCTTTCTTCGGAGCTTTGACTTATTTTGTTTCTTTAGCCTTTAACAATTTCGGACATGCGGCTTTCACATGACCCCGTTGTTAGCACTGGTAGCAAACTTTAACTTTGGAGGCACAGTCACTGAGTATATGCCCGGTCTTACCACAGTTTGGGCATGGTTTGTTCTTGAGGTAGCATTCACCCTTGTGGTTTCAGTGGCAAATCTTGCAACTAGAGGATCATTGTCTATGTTTCGGGTCACCCCTAGCCGGGGATTCATTCTTCTTTTGCTTTTTAGAAGGGCTCGGGTTTGGATCCGCGGCCCTCCTTTCACCCCGCTATATTTTTCTATTGAGCTCTATTTCCCGATTCCGAGCAGCATCCACAATTTCGGTTAGGGTCCCATATTTGGAAGGTTCCAAGAATTCCCGATGTTCCCCATCGAGCATATTATGTTAATGGTAGATTTTTTGTTCCTCGGTTTGCACCAACTCGATGCAAAACTTCAACTTGTCAAGGAATACCCCGGTGATCATGTCATGAATGGTTTCCCCTTTGTGCCTTAGATTCATAAATTCCTCCATGATTTTATTCACCACCGATCTAGGGCTATGGTGTTTGAGGAATGGCACCTTGAACTCTTCCTAAGTCATGTTTTGGATGCCTTCTGTGCCTTTCTCCATCTTGACCACATCCCACCAAGTTTTGGCATAATCAGGAAGTTAACCGGTGGCGTAAGCCACCTGATCAACGGGGTCACAGTGACTCCTTTCATACACTCCTTCTCTATCATCTATCCACTTTTGGCATGCTATTGGATTCACCTCACCCTTATAGAGGGGTGGTTTGCATGCCATAAACTTCTCATAGGTACAACCTCTCTTTTCTCTTGTTCTTTCCATGTCTTGGGAGAGCCTCTCCTTTAGCTCATTTATATTCTCATCCACAACGGCTAGAATAGCCCCTTGGATGTCCTCGGTCACTTTCTTCAACCCTTTTTCCAATGCCTTCCCAATCTCTTCTAAGATTATTTCATTTACTTCCTCTCGAGTGAGAGGATTATTTTCTTCACCAGCATCACCTGCCATCTTGCTAACTGAAATGTTCATTAAAAAAATTGTTTAAATTTTAATATTTCTCATTGTCATGTTGTCACACCCCGCCTAAGGCGGAAACACGGGGTGCAACTGAAATGATTTCCAAGCACAAAAGTCACACGAGCATTAATTAAGAAAACACGAATTACCATTTAAAAACATCCAAGTTTTACAAAACATAACATTAATTGTTTTAATTAGGCACCATTGTTAAAAGTGTTTAGATCAAAACATCACAACAATAGTTTAAAAGATGGTATCCCCTAAATGCTCGCACGCGACCTTCCCAAGTTCCATGCTCCATGCTAATTTCCTGAAAAACATGCATGAAAAATATATGGGTCAACATAAAGTTAGTGAGTTCACGGGTTTTTGTATGTTGGACCTGTAATCCCAAAACCAACTAAATTACTGCCTAGCTAGGGCAATAATTCATATGTGATCTGACATGAGCCCATAACCAAACCTTGACATGTTGTGCCTCACCCATTGTACACTCAAGACAATGAATAAATTTGAAATACTAGCACTCTTTTGATATCTGTCATCCGGTCAGTGCGACTGACCAAGAGTGGGGGTGTCAACCCAATAGATTTATTCCGGTGTTTCATGGCTAAGTCCATAGCTAATGGTTATGGTATGATGTATGACACGAGGGCTTAATGGATCCTAAACCTTGATGTCTCATGTTCACATAATAGTTATGTATGTAACTGAAAACTGTACGCATGTTTTACCCCTGGAAAATGTAAAACAGTGAAAAGGGGCAGTGAAACTCACCTTGTGGTATGTCTTGGTAATGAACTAATGAGCCTGAGCTAGGGAGATCAACCTACGGACCCTATGTAAAAAAGGCATTTTAGGTCTTTGTTACTTGTACTGCCAACAAGTTGTTCTCTTGTTACGCTTAACCTTGTAACTTAATTCTTTAAGTTTGATGTGTAAAGATTTGCGTATTTAATGACTTATTTGTTAAAAGATACAATGTTTATCTTTTAAGTGTTCCATATTACGGTTTCTAGTGTAATATTTCCCAAAATATGATCCTCATAGTTATGTGTTACAAGATTCACCATCCTTATGTAAACTAGTGATCTTGACAAAAAGATAGTCTTGTTTCTTAAAAAAAACACAACTTTTACTTGTTAAAACATGTGTTTTATACCCTTTGGTGGGTTCATGTGTTGAAGGTTTCACAACTTAGTCTTGCTATGTGTATAATTCTACCATGTTTAAGTATGTTTAACTTATTATTTTCATACTTGACAACTTTTGTGAAAATTATAATATTCTTTGTCAAAATATAACTTTCTTGAAAATATATGTATCCTTATAAGCTATGTTATGGTACTAAACTTGTCATACATGACTAACAACTTTCAACACTATGTCTTATGTTAGTGAGTTTAGAAAAAATACAATTTTTCTTATAAAACTTTCGGCCTTATGAGTATATATACACATATATATTTTGGCCCTATGGTGTATATAAATACATGCTTTTACCACAAACATAATGTATTTTAAAACATAAGTTCACTCACTTGTTTGATTAAGTTACAAGAACAAACATACCAATGAACAACTTTGTGTTTAAGAGACTATGTAAAAATAAAGACACAAGTTTAAGAAATATAATGTTATACCTCCTAGTGTATTAAGAAAAGAGGGAGTTAGGGGCCTTGTACAACCTTGATTATGCTCCTTGTACCCCTAAGAGTCCCTTGGAAGTTAATGGCTAATGTTAGTGACTTGGGTGTCGATGGTGGCTTGTGGTGGTGGTTCGGCCGAGTGGTGCTGATGGTGCGGCGGTGGTGTAGGATGCCGAGGGAGAGAGGGAGGGGTAGAGGGTGTCGTGTTAGTTGTTTTAGGTGCACTAGTCCTCCTAAACCATTGGCCTTATATAATAGTTATGGTTGGCAAAGCATCAAGATTCAAGAAAGTTAAAAGAAAGCATCTTTCTAAATTTGTATTAGGATTTAACAAAGGAGATTTTAGTTAGATTTGGAAGAGATTATGGAGGTGATGTCTGCATGCTTGCCTTGGTTAGTGTGGGCCGAAAATTGGGGGGTGTGGGGAGGTTAAGATTAGTCCACCTCACAAGTATTTGATAAGTGATAATGACAATGTCTTGGGTGGTTAAAGGTGTCTTAAGTTGATTTGGTAGGATCTAGATGGATGTGTTGGCTTACAAATGGGGTAAGTCAACTTAGGACTTTCTAGTAAGTTGTTAAAGTTTATTTCCATGTTGGTATAAGTCCTAGGAATGTGATGGACAAGACTTATGCATGTGTGTTGGATGAATCTTGGTGGAAGAATGTAAAGATGGGATTTTTGCATGAGTGAAAGACACAATTACTACACACTTATGCATGTGTGTGTCGTATATATATATATATATATATATATATATATATATATGTATGTATAGTTGTAGGGTGTTTATTTTTGGCAAGTCAACTATTATGGGTTAGATAAGTAGTAAAGTGAATGGCTGAATGGGGTGGAATCTAGGTGACTTAAGATGATGGTTCATTAATGTGTAAGAGTTTGATCTTTGAAAACCACAATACACCCATATATGTGTGTGTATGTTGTCGCATACATGTATGTATATACATATATATATATATATATCATTTTAATACACATCTAGTACAAATACTTGGCCACATATTATGTTTAGATGTTAAGAAGAGTCTTTGTACACATCCATGTGTTACAAAATAATATATAATAGTGTGCACAATATATACTTTTTAATTAGTTGTATTACTAGTTACATGTGGACATTGTGTTAGAATAATTCCTTATATATGGGCATTGTTTGTTTTTTGTTCTTGTTTGGATCACAATTGTGATATTATGTTCAATCGTATGAATTCCCAAACTAGGGTTTTGGTGAGATCTCTCTATGGCTCATGATAAACTATTAGACTAATTATGAATTTGTATCAACTAGTGAACCTAATGCTAGACTGTAAGCATCGAAATTGATTTGCTGAGACCCTGTATGGCTCAATTGTAATGAAACATGCAAAATGTATTGTTATACACAATGTATACGTGTAGCTAGTGTACGGATATGACTGTGATTTCGACGGGTGTCACATTCTCCCCCTGTTAGAGGAATTTCGTCCGCGAAATTTTCGGTGTTGGTCATCTAAACTGTGGGTCTCCTGGAAGAGATGTGGGTACTTGCGTTTCATTTGGTCCTCACGCTCCCAAGTGTACTCGGGTCCGCGTTTGGAATTCCAATGTACCTTGACGAGTTTGACTTGACTGCGGCGAAGTTTCTGAACCTTCCATTCTGTTATCCCGAGTGGCTCTTCTATGAAATGGAGTTGCTTGTCAATGTGGATCTCCTCTGGAGAGATGATCAATGACTCATCAGCAAGACACTTTTTGATATTCGAAATGTGAAACGTGTCATGCACTCCACTAAGTTCTTCGGGCAGTTTGAGCTTGTACGCAACTGGTCCGATTCGTGCAAGAATCTCAAATGGACCTATGTATCTGGGATTGAGCTTCCCACGTTTTCCAAACCTGGGTACTCCTTTCCACGGAGATACTTTGAGCAAGACTCTGTCACCCACTTGAGACTCTAAGGGTTTACGCCTTTGGTCTGCATAGCTCTTTTGCCTGTCCCTGACAGCTTTCAGTCTGTCCCTGATCTGAAAAATCTTTTCGGTCGTCTCTTGAATGAGCTCGGGACCTGTCATCTGTTTGTCCCCTACTTCTGCCCAACACACTGGGGATCGACACTTGCGTCCATACAACGCTTCAAAAGGGGCAGCTTTGATACTAGTATGATAAATGTTGTTGTAAGAGAATTCAATCAACGGCAAATGTGTATCTCAATTCCCTCCGAAATCAATTACACACGCTCGAAGCATATCCTCCAGTGTCTGAATGGTCCTTTCGCTTTGTCCATCTGTCTGAGGATGGTAAGCGGTACTCAGGTCCAGACGGGAACCAAGGGCTTCTTGCAATGGCTGCCAAAACCTCGAAGTAAAATGACTATCCCGATCAGAGATTATGGAGATAGGCACACCGTGTCTCGACACGATTTCATTGATGTATATTCTGGACAATTTCTCCGTCTTGTCTGTTTCCTTGATGGGCAAGAAATACGCAGACTTTGTCAGACGATCGATAATTACCCAGATTGCATCATGACCACGAGGTGTCTTTAGCAACTTAGTAATGAAGTCCATGGAAAGCTGCTCCCATTTCCAAACGGGAATCTTTGGTTGGTGTAGCATAACTTAAGGCTTCTGGTACTCTGCCTTGACCTTTGAACACGTTAGGCAATGTTTGACATAGGCTGCAATACAACCCTTGAGGTTAGGCCACCAATAGAACCCCTTAAGGTCCTTGTACATCTTATCAGCACTGGGGTGTATCGAGTACTTGGACTTGTGTGCTTCATCCAGAACTAAATCACGCAAACCTCCATACAATAGAACCCATATTCTACTCAAGAAATATTTTGTCCCGTCAAGTTTTGTCTCCAACTGATCAACCTGACTGTATAGTGCTTCGTGACCGATATTACTATCCTTGAGAGCTTCTTGCTGAGCCTGACGAATACGAGCAGTGAGATCGGTACGAATGGTCATGCCCAACGCATGGACACGTAACATCTTCGCACGTTCCTTTCGGCTTAATGCATCTGCTACGACATTTGCCTTTCCTGGATGATACCTAATCTCACATTCATAGTCGTTGAGTAGCTCAACCCATCGTCTTTGACCCATATTCAGGTCCTTCTGGTCAAAGATGTGTTGCAAGCTCTCGTGGTCAGTAAAGATAGTACACTTACTCCCATAGAGGTAGTGTCTCCAAATCTTGAGCGCGAACACTACTGCACCCAACTCCAAATCATGGGTTTTGTAGTTCCGTTCGTGCACTTTGAGTTGGCGTGAGGCATAGGCAATAACCTTATTCCTCTGCATTAGGACACAACCGTGACCTTGGTGAGATGCATCGCAATAAACCACAAAATCTTCTGTTCTTTCTGGCATCGAGAGGATTGGTGCGCTGCATAACTTAAGCTTCAAAAGCTGGAAAGCTGATTCCTGCTGATCTCCCCATTCGAATTTCTTGTCTTTTTGGGTTAAGACTGTAATGGACTGGGCTATTTTGGAAAAATTCTCGATGAATCGCCGATGATAGCCAGCTAACCCTAGAAATTGTCGAACTTCGGTTGGGGTATCGGGTCTAGCCCAATTTTTGATCGCTTCAACTTTGGCTGGATCAACATGTATACCTTTGTCGTTCACAACGTGACCAAAGAAGTGAACTTCACGAATCCAGAATTCGCATTTCGATAGTTTGGCATACAGTTTCTCGCCCTTAAGCAGATTGAGAATTTTCCTCAAATGTTGTTCGTGTTCCTCTTGGGTTCGTGAGTAGATCAGAATGTCGTCAATGAACACAATCACAAACTTCTCGAGGTAAGGTTTACACACCCGGTTCATCAGATCCATGAACACTGCTGGTGCGTTTGTCAAACCGAACGGCATTACTAGGAACTCATAATGACCGTACTGTGTCCTGAAGGCCATTTTGGGAATATCCTCCTCATGGATACGCAACTGATGATAGCCTGATCTCAGGTCAATCTTCGAGTAGAAACTCGAACCTTGCAATTGATCAAACAGATCATCGATCCTGTGAAGAGGATAACGTTTCTTCACTGTAAGCTTGTTTGACTCTCTGTAATCGATGCACATGCGAAACGATCCATCCTTCTTCTTGACAAATAAGACTGGAGCTCCCCAGGGTGACGAGCTCGGTCGAATGAATCCTTTCTCAAGTATTTCTTGCAACTGGTTGGATAATTCTTGCATCTCAGACGGAGCTAAACGATAAGGCGAACGGGCTACGGGAGCGGCACTGGGAACGAGATCAATACGGAACTCGACTTGCCTTGGAGGTGGCAATCCTGGCAGATCTTCGGGAAAGACTTCAGGAAATTCCCTCACGACAGGGATGTCTTCGATTCTTCTCTTCTCCTCAGATTTCTTCTCGATCACTTGCGCCAAGAATGCAAAGTATTCTTTCCGCAAACACTTCTAGGCTTTCATGGAAGAAATAAGTTTCAACGGAGTCTTCCGGCACTCCCCTTGAATGGACAAAACTTCTCCACTTGGCAATGGAACTCGAACTATCCTTGCAAAACTGATGACTTCGGCTCGATTCTTCGACAACCAATCCATTCCAACTACGACGTCGAAACTTTCTAACTCGATCGGTAAAAGGTCGATACTGAACTTATGATCTCCCAACTTCAACGCACAATTCTTAACTACTTCTTCAGACTTAATTATCTTACCATTGGCCAATTCTATCGAGTAATGGGTGTGCAAATTTTTTTACTCTAATCCAATGACATGTTTAAAGTCGGTTGACACAAAGCTCAAATCGGCATCGATAACAAAAAGTACAGAAGCAGCATGATTGTTTACGAGAAACGTACCCGTGACATCGTACCCATAACAAACGCCCAGCCACGAGCTTGACCTCTCAGCTTGGGGCAGTCCTTCTTGAAATGGTAAGTGGCTCCGCATTCAAAACAACCTAGTTTACCATCATCGTTCACAACTGTCTTGGCTCGGCACTGCATAGTGGAATGTCCCATCCGCTTGCACTTCTCGCATCTGATGCTGTCACATGTCCCCACGTGATGGTACTTGCACTTGCTGCAAAATGGGTGGGGCATGTTGTACGGCTTGCGAGTTTCAGTAGCGGTGGCGGCAAAAACTTTGATGGTTTTGGGCTTCTTGTTGGAGTTACCTTCCGGACTCTTTCCCTTCTTGAAATGGGACCACTTGTGCTTATTTCCAGAACTTTCACTCTTGCCGGATTCCTTTTGGGTCAAGGAACCCATGCGAACTGCCTCATCAGTGAGACTGTGCGCGGGAGTGACACCATGCTAAATGGAAGTTGGAGCAGCAGTGATGACCATGCTACGAATCTTAGGAGAAAGTCCCCAAATGTACCTTTCCACCCGCTTGTACTCAGGGGTAACCATGTGGGGAACCAAGCGAGAAAGCTCACGAAATCGGGTGGTATAGGCAGCGATTACCGCCCCGTTCATGATTAGATTCCAAAACTCGGTTTCCAGTTTCTGCAGCTCACTTCGCGGCAAAACTTATCCATCAGCATGGTTTTCAGCTCAGTACACGAGAGATTGTAGGCAGCTTCGCGACCCAAGGTCTGCACTTGTAGGTTCCACCATGTCAGCGCCTCATCTTGGAAGGTGCAAGTGACATACTTGATCTTTTGGTCGTCTGAACAACCACTGATATCATGTACTGACTCGGTTTTCTCGATCCAACAGATGATACCAATCGCTCCTTCTGAACCGCGGAAGTTCCAGGGCTTGCATGCCATGAAAGTTTTGTAGGAACACCCACACATGGTATTCTCTACTTCTGCGGTGTCAAAACGAATGGCTTGTCAGTCGATGGAGTCGGCATAAGAGAAGATCAAGACTAAGAAGGGATAGGCAAGAGCTTTTACCAGTCTCGGGATCCTGGGTTCTGCGTCGGCCTGCTGCGCCCGAACCACCACTGGAATCGGGCCGGTTCACTTCATGTTGCGCGATAGCCTGTGCAATTACCCTGGCTAGGTCCGCTGAGGTGGTTGGAAAAGCTTCTTCCTCGGAAGTTGTTCGGGTGGTCCTTTTGGGAGGCATGTTCTTCTGATACATAATATTTAAAAGAACGAGACACATATCACTGTATAAGATTGTCAACATATGCAACAATCAAAACAACTATGCAATCAACACAATATAGGAAACCAAAATATCGCACTTTTCATAGAAAGTTTAACATACTTGTTACAATCTTGTTTCTGCGTACAAAATAAAAGGGCATACTGCCTTACAAGTTTTTAAACTACTACTACTACTACTAGTACAATACATGATAACCTACGGGGATGGGGGTGGGAAAGCAGCAGACAAAGCTGCAACGGCTGCAGTCAACCTCGCCTCAAAATCGTCAACTCTAGCCTCAAGCCCGGCGACACGCTCCTCTGCTGTGGCGCGTCCCTGATCCGCCTCTTACACATGCATACCTAACTCCGCTCGGCGATAGAGGATGGGATCACGGGTTTGACCCATCAAATAGAGATCACCCTCAATGTCCCGAACTCTCCCTCGCAGCACCTCAATCTCAGTGTCGTGACGTCTAACCACGTCCCGCACAGAGTAGGGAGCATGATGCACGGGAGCTGGCTCAAAGCCGGTGGGTAACGGAGCGTCAGAGAGAGGCTGAGATGACTCACCGACCTCGAAGGTGGAAGGGACCTCACTGTCGGTGTCCTCATCGGAATAGGCTAGAAAACCATCGACAGTAGGCAAGTAAGTCCTCTTACGAGCATGAGATCTCCTAAGTCGCTTCTCTTGGGTAGCTCTGGTGCCTCTGGTGCTGGTGGCTGGGGGTTTGCAGGTGCTAGAAGCTCAGGGTCAACCTGGGCAGGAGCCTCGACTGGAACGATGTAGCATCCCATATCGGTTGAGAAGGAGAACCAACACTACCTTATAAGGGGTGGGGGAACCTTCTCTACCAGACGCGTTTTGGCCAGTCCTTCGGGGGTGAGACCAATGCAAAACCGTGAGTCTGGCACCAGTCTGATACGGCTGGGTGGACGAAGCGGACAATATTGTGGTACGGGTTAGCTTGGGCTGTTACAGTTGGTATCAGAGCCGGGGCCCGGGTCGGTGTGCCAGTCGTGCCCGCGAGGTCACTGGGCTCCCTAAAGGGGGTGGATTGTAGCATCCCACATCAGTTGAGAAGGAGAACAAACACTTCCTTATAAGGGTGGGGGAACCTTCTCTACTAGACGTGTTTTGGCCAGTCCTTCGGGGGTGAGACCAATGCAAAACCGTGAGTCTGGCACCAGTCTGATACGGCTGGCCGGGCGAAGCAGACAATATCATGGTACGGGCCGGTGGAGGAAGTACTCGTTTCCTAGGTGTGTACATCAGATGCACACCACCCGGATACGGGCGAAAAGTACGGAACGATGGCGCCCTAGGCTCTGGCTGTGGTAGTGGGGCATCCTTCTGTTGTGCCTCTCCAGCGGGCACAACATCCTCGTCGTCCGAAACGACATGGTCCACCTGCATGTGGTCCTCCTAGACGTCTGAATCACTGGAATCGGGCTCATAACCCTGCTGAATGTCAGCGGCGGGAGGGCTGTCAGGTACAACCTCCTCCTCAAAATCGGAGATGGTGATGGGGTCCTCGTTGTGTGCCATGATCCTGTAAATCAGTGAACACACGTGTGTGTCAGTATGTAGTGTACATAATGTATCTACTAATGTGTGAAGTATGTAACTAGCATGGAACTTGCGTAGTGCGTAGGGATACTTGTTGTGTTTCTTTCCTTTGGAAAAACATTTCAAAATCAATTTTGGTTTAGATTATAGTTTGACTCAAAAGAATCTTAGTTCGCTATAACCTTGTGCTCCGATACCACTCTGTCACACCCGCCTAAGGCGGAAACATGGGGTGCAACTGAAATGATTTCCAAGGATAAAAGCCACACGAGCATTAACTAACAAAACAGGAATTACCATTTAAAAACATCCAAGTTTTACAAAACGTAACATTAATTGCTTGAATTAGGCACCATTGTTAAAAGTGTTTAGATCAAAACATCACAACAATAGTTCAAAAGGTGGTATCCCCTAAATGCTCGCACGTGACCTTCCCAAGTTCCATGCTCCATGCTAATGTCCTAAAAACCATGCATGAAAAATATATGGGTCGACATAAAGTTGGTGAGTTCACAGATTTTTGTATGTTGGACCTGTAATCCCAAAACCGACGAAATTACTGCCTAGCTAGGGAAATAATTAATATGTGATCTGACATGAGCCCATAACCAAACCTTGACATGTTGTGCCTCACCCATTGTACACTGAAGACAATGAATAAATGTGAAATATTAGCACTCTTTTCATATCTGTCATCCGGTCAGCGTGACTGACTAAGAGTGGGGGTGTCAACCCAATAGATCTATTCCGGTGTTTCATGGCTAAGTCCATATCTAATGGTTATGGTATGATGTATGACACGAGGGATTAATGGATCCGGAACCTTATGTCTCATGTTCACATAATAGTCATGTATGTAACCGAAAACTGAAAACTGTACGCATGTTTTTCCCCCGGAAAAATGTAGAACAGTGAAAAGGGGTAGTGAAACTCACCTTGTGGTATGTCTTGGTAATGAACTAATGAGCCTGAGCTAGAGAGATCGACCTACGGCCCTATGTAAAAGAGGCATTTTAGGTCTTTGTTACTTGTACTACCTACAAGTTGTTCTCTTGTTACGCTTAACCTTGTAACTTAATTCTTTAAGTTTGATGTGTCAAGATTTGCATATTTAATGACTTATTTCTTAAACGATACAATGTTTATCTTTTAAGTGTTCCATATTACGTTTTCTAGTGTAATATTTTCCAAAATATGATCCTCCTAGTTGTGTGTTACAAGATTCACCATCTTTATGTAAACTAGAGATCTTGACAAAAAGATAGTCTTGTTTCTTAAAAAAAACACCACTTTTACTTATGAAAACATGTGTTTTATACCCTTTGGTGGGTTCATGTGTTGCAGGTTTCACAACTTTTGTCTTGCTATGTGTATAGTTCTACCATGTTTAAGTATGTTTAACTTATTATTTACATACTTGACAACTTTTGTGAAAATAATAATATTCTACGTCAAAATATAACTTTCTTGAAAATATATGTATCCTTGTAAGCTTTGTTATGGTACTAAAGTTGTCACACATGACTAACAACTTTCAACACTATGTCTTATGTTAGTGAGTTTAGAAAACATACAATTTTTCTTATAAAACTTTCGGCCGTATGAGTATATATATACATATATATATATATATATATTTCGGCCCTATGGTGTATGTAAATAAATGCTTTTACCACAAACATAATGTATTTTAAAACATAAGTCCACTCACTTTTTGGATTATGTTACAAGAACAAACATACCAATGAACAACTTTGTGTTTAAGAGACTATGTAAAAATAAAGACACAAGTTTAAGAAATATAATGTTATACCCCTAGTGTATTAAGAAAAGAGGGAGTTAGGGGCCTTGTACAACCTTAATTATGCTCCTTGTACCCCTCAGAGTCCCTTGGAAGTTAATGGTTATTGTTAATGACTTGGGTGTGGGTGGTGGCTTGTGGTGGTGGTTCGGCCGAGTGGTGGTGATGGTGCGGCGGTGGTGTAGGGTGCCGAGAGGGAGAGAAAGGGGTAGAGGGTGGTGTGTTAGTTGTTTTAGGTGGACTAGTCCTCCTAAACCATTGGCCTTATATAATAGTTATGGTTGGCAAAGCATCATGATTCAAGAAAGGTAAAAGAAATCATCTTTCTAAATATGGATTAGGATCTAACAATGGTGATTTTGGTTAGATTTGGAAGAGATTATGGAGGTGATGTGTGCATGCTTGCCTTGGTTAGTGTGGGCCGAAAATTGGGAGGTGTGGGGAGGTTAAGATTAATCAACCTCACAAGGATTTGATAAGTGATAATGATAATATCTTGGGTGATTAGAGGTGTCTTAAGTTGATTTGGTAGGATCTTGATGGATGTGTTGGCTTACAAATGGGGTAAGTCAACTTAGGACTTTCTGGTAAGTTGTTAAAGTTTATTTCCATGTTGGTATAAGTCCTAGGAATGTGATGGACAAGACTTATCCATGTGTGTTGGATGAATCTTGGTGGAAGAATGTAAGGATGGGACTTGTGCATGAGTGAAAGACATAAACACTACACACTTATGCATGTGTGTGTCGTATATATATATGTATAGTTGTAGGGTGTTTATTTTTGGTAAGTCAACTATTATGGGTTGGATAAGTAGTAAAGTGTTTGGCTAGATTGGGTGGAATCTCGGTGACTTGAGATGATGGTTCATTAATATATAAGAGTTTGATCTTGGAAAACCACAACACACCCATATATGTGTGTGTATGCCGTCGCATACATGTATGTATATACATATATTTTTTTATCATTTTAATACACATCTATTACAAAATCCTTGGCCACATATTATGTTTAGATGTTAAGAAGAGTCTTTGTACACATCCATGTGTTACAAAATAATATATAATTGTGTGCACAATATATACTTTTTAACTAGTTGTATTACTAGTTACATGTGGACATTGTCTTAGAATAATTCCTTGTATATGGGCATTGTTTGTTTTTTGTTCTTGTTTGGATCACAATTGTGATATTATGTTCAATCGTATGAATTCCCAAACTAGGGTTTTGGTGAGATCTCTCTATGGCTCATGATAAAGTATTTGACTAATTATGAATTTGTATCAACTAGTGAACCTAATGCTAGATTGTAAGCATCGAAACTGATTTGCTGAGACCCTGTATGGCTTAGTTGTAATGAAACATGCAAAATGTAATGTTATGCACAATGTATACGTGTAGCTAGTGTACGGATATGACCTGTGATTTCGACGGGTGTCACACATGTGATACAGGAGATTCTAACACTCTATGTATCATAACATCATAATGTAATGTTTCTCATGGTTGGAGTCTCAATCTACTCCCACCAATTGAATTTGTTCTTATAACTTTTCTTATGTTATTGTGTACTAACTTGAGATATTTCTTCCCATATTTCCTTGATCAAGCTTGCAAACCAAACACAACCTTTGTCTCTGAATACCACTTGAAAGGCCCTACCCTCTAAACCCAATATTATAATGTAATTAAAAGGATAATGACGCACTTTAACTAGACAATAATTTAAAAATGGTAAAGTTATAGACTACCGGTCATTTGCAAGGCATATTTCCAAAACAGATGGAAATTGAGTTTTTAAACGGACAACAGACCTAGTTTCTAAGTCTAAAAACAGCGAAAGAAAACATCAATAGTTATACAAAACATGTGTTTGCACGACCCTATACAAAAGATTTCCAAAAGAAGTGTGTTCGGTTTGGTTCACGTGCTCGATCCTCCATCTGGGTGCCCATATACCTACAACTTGCTATACAAACAACACACGAGGTTAGTTAGCTTAGAACATGTCTTAAAACGGTTAAAAGAACCAACTCATGGCTGTTTCCATGTGAACGGTCGATCACCATGGGTGAAAGGTCGTTCACCTTCTCTGGTAATATTTTTTATCTGTTGTATGTCTACGTGAACAGTCGTTCTCTCTGGGCGAAGGGTCGTTCAGGCTTTACGGAAGCTTCCTAATCTTTGTATCCTTAACGAACGGTTGTTCACTGATGCGTGGTTGAAGTTCTAGTTCTTAAGTTTGACCTTTTGATGTGCATTCAGTCCTAAATTATTTACATTGATATGATTTATGTTTTACAGGACTTGATAGGTTTAGAGTGCATTTTAGGAGTTAAATGACGCATTGGATTGAAGCTTGGAGGAACCGGGTGCAAGAAACAAGCAACCGGGAGCAAAGAACGAATATTTAACGTGTTTTTGAGAATTTACATGGAGCGGAAATTAATATATTTGTGTATTTCATGAAAGAGGATTGAAAAATGAAGATGTATCCGCAAAAACAAAGCAAAACGGAGTTGAAACGAAAAAGTTATGAAGAAAACCGGAATTTCAGCAACTGGTCGCGTTGGGCAGCAGAAAATGGCTAAGGCAATCTGGAGCTGGCGTAACCTACGCCAAAATTGGCGTAGGATACGTCATTGGCATAGGCTACGCCAAAAGTGACGTAGGATACGCCAAATGCTGCTGATTTCAAATTCATGCTCTTAATTTCGAGTTATGACGGGGGTTACGATGGGAATCAATAAAAATCAATTCCTTTGACCAGAAAATGGCATCTTCATCATTACCAATCATCCCCATCCATTCCTAATCATTCCATAACATCTATTCTTGAAGATTGAAGACCAAACATTGAAGATTCAAGCTCCATGGCCATGAGTGGCTAATTCTCTTTGTATCACACTTGGGTGTAGACATTTGAAGTTCTAGGTTTTTAACATTTGGGTATTTCTTTAAACTCCTAATTGTGTTGATTGTGTGTTTGAACGATTGTGTTAAATTGTGATTAATCTTATGTTGAAGTCATTTTAGTTAATTGATCTTGTGCCAATTTCTAGTGTCATGAACATGATTCCTTGCTTTAACACAAACCTAGGGTTGTATGTTCTAGTGTAATGAAGTATATTATTGTCCATCTTTGATGTTGATGATTCTTGATATCTAAACCTATTGAACAATCAATCCGTTAACAACAATTGTATCATATTTGTTTGACCCATTTGTGAAAACCTTAAACTTCATTTGTTGAAACACGGGTGTGGTCTTTTTAATTAATCGCTTACATCCTAATTTGTTTTCCACTATTCTATCTCAATTCAATTTCAAGTTTTATTAAATTAATCAAAACCCCTTTCAACCAAATTTCTTAAATGAACAAATTGTAATCTTCATAATTAAGCTAGCATCTT
Source organism: Ambrosia artemisiifolia (assembly GCA_032199755.1). NCBI lineage: Eukaryota > Viridiplantae > Streptophyta > Magnoliopsida > Asterales > Asteraceae > Ambrosia > Ambrosia artemisiifolia. The sequence goes on from CM063512.1 coordinate 19,645,473, forward strand.
CATAAACAATATTTTCCAATCAACTAGACAACATTCACCGACAACAAACTCTTCGTGGTTCGACACCCTTATTGCCACTACTACATAACTAGAGGTAATTAGGACTTATAGATACAATTTTTGACTGGACCGCGACATCCGATCATTCACCCAGGGCGAACGGCCGTTCGGATTGACTGCTCAGGTTTTTACATTTTTATCTAGCCATTTCCATGACTTGTTTACATGATTCGAATTATCCTCGACTTAATCTAGGGAAATTCATTCCTAAGGATGCCTCAGGCTCTACAATCCGCTATGGGGATTGTCTATGCCTTGGTCTTATGTGTCTAACGCTCAATGAGCATGAATTATCCATTTTGACCCATTACAAGGCCAAGATGATGACCACTTTACCCATGGTCATGTTTTGTCTAATTTACCATAGCAATCTGCCATAGTGTCTTACCTTAATCATTATCCCCGCCTCTAAGGCTCCTAGGACTACAAACAACGGGTTACTCATCTTGTCTACCCAAGTCTAATTCTCATCAATTTAAGTCTAACATGGCATCTAATCTTAGTTCATGGTTATTTGTTTCCTTGGCATCAACAATACAATAACAACTACTCATCAAATATGTAAATGAATTTGTACAAACGTCGTATCTCAAAGCTTCCCTTTTTGGCGAGTGTCCGGTTCGCCTTTGATTCCTTGATTTCCACTTGATTCGCCTAATCAAGTATAAAATAACATTATCAATACACTCATGTTGGTCCAACATAAGCTAACATATCCATCCCAATACGGGACTCTCTAGTTAGTGACACTTACATTAGCACTCAAGGTTACCGATAAAAATCTAGATTCACTTAAGCTTTTCATCAAACACTTGGTTGGCATTATTCTTTAACCATTATGGACAACTATATGGCTTACAAATTTTCATATCCAAATCAAGCATTTAACCCAACCTCAACTTGTTATCATAATTTGGCAACATAAGTTAACTAACAAGCATTATATCCCAAATTTTTGTCAATGCCTTGGGGGTTCTCATCAAGGGGTCGAACCCAACCCCTTTCCATTATAGTTCTTATGATTTAAACCCCCAATACTAACAATTAGAGATCGGAGCTAGATATCAATTAACCCTAAGCTCATGGAAGCTAGTTTCTTTCATAATTCATTGCTTTTCCCACTAATAGGAGTTATTATCAAGAACCCTAGTTTGTAAATCATCACCAAATCGAAATATTTAACAAACCTTATGATCATATTTTCGTAGGGTTTTATTTTCCTATAACATGCAATGATTTGGCTTGAATTTCCTCTTTGATTTGGCACAATTTCGGCGACTTCTTGTTCAAGGTGTAGTGTGTGTGTGTGGTGTGTGTGTTTTGATCAAGCAGATCATCACCAACACTACCATTTTTGTTTTTATTAATTTTTTTCTTATTTTACTTTGTTCATTTGACACTTTTGGCCCTTGAAGTTTTTATCTATTTAAACAAAGGCACCATACTACTAATTGGTTTTGGAATTGTGACTAATATAAGGACCACATTAAACCCAATTCCTAACAGGTCAATCATACTATATAAAAATTTAGACATTCGGGTGTTACATTTGACGATCCCGAGCTGCTGCCATACGATTACGAATTTGTATAATCTACTCGAAATTCTCATACACAAGTTCAGCAATATAGTGGATATCGACATTTCCATATACAAAGAGCCTCGAAGGGAGCTGCCTTAATGCTAGAATGATAATTGTTGTTGTTAAAGAACTCCACCAAAGGTGGATGACTCTCCCAACTTTTATCATAATCAATAACGCATGCCCGAAGCATATCCTCCAAAGTTTGAATTGTCCACTCGCTCTAACCATCAGTTTACGGATGATAATCCATACTCATATCCAACCGAGTACCCAAGGATTTCTGCAAACCTTGCCAAAAATGAGAAGTGAAACGAGAATCACATTCCGAAACAATTGAAAAATGCACCTCGTGTCTAGAGAACACTTCTGACGTAGTAAGCATAGATAAGAACCAGATATCGATCCATGGACGTGGGTGGATGCAATAGTACTGAAACTTTTTCCCCAGCTTAGTATTAAGAGATAGTAGCAATTTGCTTAAACTAAATTAATTAAAATACTAAATTAACATATGTAACACTCCAAATGCAAAATATATATGTAAAGATACTATATAAACAACCTAAGCATCTTAATTACATAACATATGAAATAAAGGCGCGAGATCAAAATTCCCATTTTCAGACAATTAGTATCTCTTTCGGGAATCCTAACATGACAACTATTCGAAAAGCTAACATGATAAACACATGTTGGCCACCTAAAATTGTTCATCAACGAGCAATTGATATAATCTCATGCAAATCTTCTAAAGATAAGTTAGTCATCCGTTAGGAGTTTTCTAACCTCACTAATCAAGGAAATCAATACCGAATACACAATACAACCACCGTGACCAGCATAAAGTAGAGCATATCACAAACTATTTCATTTTACCAACTTTGAATAGAAATCTACTAAGATCACCATTTTCACCAAAATGACTAACAAAGATCATTAAATATGTCAAGGATCAGTAACAACACCATTAAGCTATTTAAACCCTTTTAAGTGCAGATAAGCATTCCTGATCATTATTCGCCTGACTTTAACCAAACCAATACCCGTTTTCAGTTTCATGGTGTAAACATATCAACAAGTTAACTAGGTTACTACTAAACGATTAACCGGACGGTTTTTCAACATGTACCCGACTAACACAACACAATAATAATCAAAGTCACATGAATCCAACAACAATGAAACAGGTTTGCAATATGATTATCAAGATTATAACACGAAAAACGCCAAATTAATACAAAACATGATTGTCATACAAACGATTGTCTATACTACTAAACACTAGTTTTATTACCCATAGGTTACAATATCTATCCTAAACATCACAAATGAGATAACAAAATCAAATTTGAACAAGATTCAAGTTTAAAGATCAAATCATAAAACGTTAAATGTGATGGATTGGATTATTATAATAGGTTACCTGCATGTGGTCCTCCTAGACGTCTGAATCACTGGAATCGGGCTCATAACCCTGCTGAATGTCAGCGGCGGGAGGGCTGTCAGGTACAACCTCCTCCTCAGAATCGGAGATGATGATGGGGTCCTCGTTGTGGGCCATGATCCTGTAAATCAGTGAACACACGTGTGTGTCAGTATGTAGTGTACTTAATGTATCTACTAATGTGTGAAGTATGTAACTAGCATGAAACTTGCATAGTGCGTAGGGATACTTGTTGTGTTTCTTTCCTTTGGAAAAACATTTCAAAATCAATTTTGGTTTAGATTATAGTTTGACTCAAAAGAATCTTAGTTCGCTATAACCTTGTGCTCCGATACCACTCTGTCACACCCGCCTAAGGCGGAAACATGGGGTGCAACTGAAATGATTTCCAAGGACAAAAGCCACACTAGCATTAATTAACAAAACAGGAATTACCATTTAAAAACATCCAAGTTTTACAAAACGTAACATTAATTGCTTGAATTAGGCACCATTGTTAAAAGTGTTTAGATCAAAACATCACAACAATAGTTCAAAAGGTGGTATCCCCTAAATGCTCGCACGCGACCTTCCCAAGTTCCATGCTCCATGCTAATGTCCTAAAAAAACTGTAAACGAAAGATTTTAGATGAAACAGGATTAATTGATCATACAAGTCACAAAACCAGGTGCGGAAACCCTAGTTCTGAACAAACTGATAAAACTCTAATCAAAACACAATCAATATCATTTTCAAAGCTTTTTCATAGATTAACTTTCTCAAATATTCAATTACAATCACACACACGTTAATCTAGAACACTTAAACACTTTCTCAATTACACCTGGAACCTGACACAAACACACACTGCCACTAAAACTCTTTGTAACTCAAAAACACACAAACTCTATTTATACAGTCTGCACATTCGCCCACTGTGAATGGTCGAATGTGGACTTCTTCCACATTCGCCCACACAAGGGTACGAATGTGTGTCTTCATGTCAGTCTCTTTCTACCTTCGCCCAAAACCATTCTACCTTCGCCCACATTTCTCTACATTCGCCCAGATTTCCACCTTCAACCCATCAGCAAAACTTTTAACACATGTTAACTTGTAGATCCAATCACTAGTCGCACTTCGTGCATCTACAAACTCCCCCTCGACTATTGATTGGATCGTTTTCTGTCTTCGTCCATTGCTTTGTTCAATAAGTAAATTCTGAGCTGCTTCTTTTGCTCTTTAGTCATTTCTGGCTCCAACTTTCTTTTCACTGGTTTTGACACATTAGCCATCTTCACCATTTTACCAAGCTTAGCATCCAAGTTACTTCCCGAGTTTATGTCATACGCAAAACAAACTCCCACAACTTGAGTATACTTCTTTGCTTGTTCAGCATCGTTAGGCTCATGATGAATCGGATTGTAGAAAAGCATGATGATGTCTTCAAATGTATAGTTAATCAACCACATAGGATCAAATACATGAACATGCTTGTATTTGTCCTTCCCATCTCTCAACACAATCACAGCTTCAGCCTTTCTCCAATCATAGTAGCAAAATATAAAGTCAGCACTGAAATGTTGTGGCATAGGCATCAAAGGTATCTTTCTCATCACTTTAGGTGCTTTGTAGATCAAAGTTACCCTCTTCAACTTGGTTTTAGGATCAATATCTCTATGAACTTTTCTTCTAGGATATTGAGGCTTGAATCTATTCCACTTCGTTCTACTCTCGCACACCAATTTATCTGCACACCAACCGACATGATTATTATTCACTGAAGCTCCAGACATTTGGAATCTGCAAAGATCTCTGACCGCCCAGTACGGTAGAGTTAGCAAATCAATGAATCTGTAGAAATACAGAATTCCTGATTCCCACTTGGCAGCTAAACACTTCAGTCTACTCAAATAAGTCCACCCAAGAGCTCTGCCTTTAAACTTAGCATTATGGAATCTATAGAAACTTCCTTGAGCTTCAGGCTTCGGTCGGTTCTCATCCATTTCCCTCAACTTCTTCAAGTAAGTCTTCAACTCATCAGTCTGACTTGAAGATTGTTGCTTATCAGCTCCAAACACCTTCTCAACAAACTCTTCACTCCTTTTCTTTGCTTTCTTCTTCGCTGAAGTGTTTGGTCTTTCTGTGAAGTCAGGAAATATCACATCTTCATCAGTCTGTCTGAAGTACTGTGGATATTCCTCATGAGTAATATCTTCAATCTCCACTTCATCCATTTCTGGAGTATTCTTATCATCTGAGTGATTTCCAATATCCTTTTCAGGAATATTTGGAATCGACTCATCCATTACAAACTCCTCAAACGATTTCCCTACTCTCTGTGCAAGGCCATCAAGAATTTCCTTAGCCACAGTAGCAGGTACTTCACCTTCTTCAAGATCAGGATCGTTATACTCCAGTTCATATCTCATATCATCAGTCTGGAATATCTCAGCAAAACGACCTGTGAATTCTATCGTCCATTCTCTTCTTTCTAACATATCTCTGTAAACTTTCTTCGCATCATCAGTTAGGGATCTCACCTTTTCATTCCAAAAGATACTTTCATCTGAATCTACATTCTCTCCTTTCTTCTTCTTGGAACTAGATTCTCCAGCATCCTTCTTCTTTGGTGTTCTCTTTTCAAAAGTAAACTTAGAAGTATCATCTCCTCCTTCATCATCACTACTATCACTACTGTCGTCATTATCTTTACTCCCAGACCCTTTAGATCATCATCATCATCTTTATCGCTTTTCTTACTATCCTCATCATCACTTTTCTCAGACTCCTCATCTTCCTCATCATCATCTTTTTCTTTATCCGAATCAGAAGGCTCAAAGTCTACTTGTTCTTCTTCTTTTTCCTTATCATCTTCACCTTCCTTTAGCTTGGGTGCTTCGTTATACAAACTGTCTAACAAATCACTAAGGCGTTTGTTCTCAGCCTTTAGTTCTTTGTTATCCTCTTTAATCACCTTTATCATGCTCTTGTTCTTGGAACATTTAACCTCAAGCTTCTTATTCTTAGCTTCAAGCTTCTTAACTTTCTCATCAATCTCATCTTGATTAGACTTCGAAGCAACCACAATCTGAAGCATTTTCTCCTCATTCTGCTTGAACTTGGCAATCTCAGCTTGTTGAGCTACAATCATCTTCATCATATCATCCATCTTCTTATTCACTTGCTTCATCACATCATCAGCAATAGTGACTTTCTTAGATTTGGATGGCTCAACTTCTTTAGCTTTTTCCTTCTGAGGCTTCCTGAACATATCCAACACATTATCCAGTGCAACGTTAAACTGATCAACTGGTAATGTCTCAGCCTCTTTTGTCTTTTTCTGCTTCTTAGTTACTGGTGAAGACAGCTTTGATGATGTACCAGCATCGGGTAATCTTTTTCCTTTCATCAGCTGGGCAATCTCTTTCTCCCTCAACTGTTTAGTGCTTGATTTCTTTGCCATTGATTTGTGTTTTGGTTTTGGCAAATTCACTACAACAGTCTCTCCAGCATTCAGTTCATCCATATCAACACCTAAACCACTATCTTCAACATCAACAGACTTCTTACTCTGTTCAGCATCTTCAATAGTCTTGTTTAGAGATTTAGACTCACCAACCATAGTGGCCTTACGCTTGGTGGTCCTAACTCCTTCCTCATCAGAATCCCATTGTTCATCCACATTTGTTTCTTCCGAATCAACAGATTCCTCATCAATCAAACTCGTTCCCTTCTTGGCAGTAGTTTTCTTCCTCACCGCTTGTTGCTTAGAACTCCCTTGGTCTGTCTTTCCCTTACCCTTCCCTTTGGCTCCGGGATTGACAACCTGTCTCTTCCTTTTCGTGTTTGCATCCGCATGTACTAACGGATCGTCATTGTCTGAATCACTCTCAGTGTGTCTAGCCTAGTTCTTTCCAGGATCAGTGTAATCCTGTTTAGCTAGAGCTCCAAACAATCTTCTGTATGGTGGCTTATCTTCATCAGGCACACCCTTGTAACCTTTCATCCTCACTAGAGTACGGATGTTCATGTGATCTTGACCTATAACCTGGGTTGGATCCTTCCTCAAATCAGGATATTTATGGTCAAAAATCATCATCAAGAATCTTGGGTATAACATGAATTGTTTCTTCTTCAAACCCTTGAGCATCTCAAGCATATGATCCAGTATCATCCCAGACACATTGAATGGTTTGTTGAGAGTCAACGCAACCATCAATGAAAGATTTTAGATGAAACCGGATTAATTGATCATACAAGTCACAAAACCAGGTGCGGAAACCCTAGTTCTGAACAAACTGATAAAACTCTAATCAAAACACAATCAATATCATTTTCAAAGCTTTTTCATAGATTAACTTTCTCAAATATTCAATTACAATCACACACACGTTAATCTAGAACACTTAAACACTTTCTCAATTACACCTGGAACCTGACACAAACACACACTGCCACTAAAACTCTCTATAACTCAAAAACACACAAACTCTATTTATACAGTCTGCACATTCGCCCACTGTGAATGGTCGAATGTGGACTTCTTCTCATTACGTCATATCCACCGCTTACACATCCAAATACATGAATTATGACATGTGCAAAGTATTTGAACTGCACGCTCAGCTTCCCTTTGTGCATAGAACCATCAGTAATCGGTCCTTTGTACTTCATCCTCAGGAAGCAAGCTTTCTGTTCAGTCCATGACAATTCTCCGGGATCTTCACTAACTTCAAACTTGATCTGAAGTGCTTCTCTAATATCAGACTCAGTCAAAAACATCTCCATTCCTTGTATTTTGCTCTTGATTATCGTCTGATTCTCCCAGAAGTCGTATTTCGCGTTCTTGTAAAAGTCTTCAACAATATCTCTGTAAATGATAGTCGGAGTAGCCAAAGCATGCACAACTCTGCTCCTTTTCAAGAACTCTATAATCCTAGTAAACTCAGTGTTCTTTTCCACGTCACCAAGATATGCACAGCAGTTATGAGATCTTTCAAATGGCCAACTGCTTGCTACTGATGCTTCAGCCTCCTGAACAGTCTCCTGAACTGGATCTGAAATAACATTTTCTGCTTGAGTCTCAATATTTTCAGTTTGCTCAGCCATCTGCACATCAAAATCAGAGAAATACGTCAAAATACAAAAACGACAAAAATAGAAAATTTTAAGATTTTACAAGTTCCACATTCGCCCGTTTTGTAATGGCCGAAAGTAGATAATTAGGTACGAATGTGAGAAATTTAGGTCGAATGTGAAAAAGTGTTGAATTAAAATCACATTCGTCCATTAACAGTTACATTCGTCCGTTCAATTTCACATTCGCCCATTTTGTCAGCCGAAGGTGAAACTGATAAACCCTAAAATTTTGAAATTTTGTCAACTTGATTTTAAACATCTAATTTTGATTGGAATGTGTTCTACTATGGCCGATTAGCACTCGTCCATCACCAATTTTCCTTAAATTTCAGTTTACATCAGTTTTAAAAAAGAATTAGGTCAAATCAGTTTCAATCGATCAATTATCCATCTAAACGATGTTATAATCCTAGTTCCTTCATTCTTCTCCCCCTAAAACTGATGTCAAATGAAATGCAAACAAAAATAATCATCAACAAACATCCTAAAACCCTTAATTTTAAAACCCTAGGTCCGGTCACAAAAACGACGATTCTGGGTTCATTTGGGCTCCATTACCTGTGAATAGCTTATATAGAAGGTCCACCTTCGCCCGTTTTCCTGGTCGAATGTGAGATTTATCCACATTCGCCCGAAGTTAATTGGCCGAATGTAAATATTGTTTACCCGAATGTGAACTTTGTTTAAACAAACCCACATTCGCCCAGTATTAATAACCGAAGGTGAGGATTTTTCCACATTCGCCCCTTATTTGGGTCGAATGTGAAATGGAAAAATCTGAAAATTTTGCCAAATCACGAATTCGAATCCCGTTCAACATTTTTCAATCTGTTAAACTTCAAAAACTCAAATTTTCACTTTTTGAATGATACAAAGCCCAGATGGTGTTATCAAATCTCAGAAATTGACCATCAAGCATCCTCGGATATCAAAAATAAAGCAGAAATGCAAAAATATTTGGTTTTTCTGAAATTTTATCAAAACACACCTAAAATCTTTTTGGATTTTGTAATAAAAAGTAAAAATGCATCAAAGTAAATGAAAGCAGTAAACATTTTGTGATGTCCGGTAAGAGGATCATATCAGTTTACTGAGAAATCCGATCACAGCGTTGATCTTTTTGTTTAATATTATCATTAGAAACAGTATGTGACACGGCAATTGCTGATATTGTGGTCCACGTAAGCTCACATGCAGACTATTACGCAATGCTTTAAAATGATACGAGTTAGGTGTATTAGACTAACACGTTGTGGTGCCCACACACACGACATACTCCCGTATCAAGTAATTGCACAAAGCTTCGTCGTAACGCGTGATTATGCCAGAGTTATCCGTAAAAGTTACAAAGTATATAGCACAGAGGTGTACAGGTCAGCAAACAAATGCAGCAGAGTAACGTGTGCATATACACTAGGTTGAGGCTGATATTAACCACTGATTTGCATCAGGAAGTCAATACGATGTAATAATGATCTTTGATCAATTAAAACATAAAGTTCCTCCATTCGGTAACTTTCGGTTTTGGCATTTAAGCTCTTTTAGCAAATATTCTGATGAAACTAGGTCCGTAAATCAATACGACAAAAGTTTAATCAGAATATCCCGGATAACCATAACATAACGACCCGAAACCTCAGATTTTGTCAATCCTATCAAACGAAATTACGGTACTAAGACCATATGCCCATGAGGTGTTCAGCCACGAACGCGTAGTTCGTTATGTTTGTATCACTAATGCACGCAATTTTTAGTCTACGAAGCCTATCAGCATATCACACGTAGTCAACACACGCCTCATATTACTATACAATTCTTTAGCCTGTGTCAGATCCCCACTGATGTACTATCATTTCCTCTTTTTATCCAGGAAATCATTGTTGGTTTTTCTAATTTTTAGGTCTTTTTGACTTTTTCAATGTTTTTGGTTTTTCTGATAAAATGGCTCCCCCTAAAATAAAGAACATATTTTTGGGTTTTTAAATTTTCTGAAAAACAATAAAAATAAAAATTGAAACAATCCACTCGAAAGCATCAACTTCTTTGAGGATTAAACAATCCCCTCGAAAGCATCAACTTCTTTGAGGATTACGATAGTAAAGAGAAATTCCCAATTAGCAAAGAGAAATTCCCAATTAGCAAAAAGAAAAATAATAAAACTAAAAAGCGATAAACCGAGGTGCCGATTAGTCCTGTTTTTCCTTTATGTTGTTTACTTTTAAAAGATATTCAAAGCGGGATCTGTCAAAAGCTTTTGTAAACAAATCTGCACGTTGGTAGTCAGTATGAATTTTGATCATATCTATCAATTCTTTAGCATAACAATCACGGATAAAATGGTATTTGATCCGGATATGTTTCGCTTTAGAATGATTTTCAGTATTTTTAGTTAATGCGATAGCGGCTTCGTTTTCACAGTGTATAGGGGTTTTAAGAAACTGCAAACCGTAATCCACCATCTGCTGTTGGATCCATAGCACTTGCGAACAGCAACTCGAGGCTGCAATGTTCGGCTTCACAGGTAGACAGCGCCACGGAAGTTTGCTTCTTACATTGCCAGGTGACTAACCTGCTCCCTAAAAACTGGCAACCAGCTGTAGTAGATTTGCTATCTTTGTCACAGCCGCCCCAATCTGCATCACTAAAAGCAATAAAATCAAAATCATCATCATTAGGGTACCAAAGTCCTTTTAAGGGACAACCCTTCAGATATCTAAGGATACGCTTGACCGCCGTCAGATGACTTTGTTTCGGCTTCGATTGATAGCGGGCACAGAGACACGTTGCATACATAATATCTGGTCGAGATGCCGTCAAATACATCAGAGATCCGATGATTGCTCTGTATGTAAATGGGTCCGTCAGCTCCCCCTTAGCGTCCACTCCAATCCCGTGATTGGGTTGAATCGGGGTATCCATCGGCTTGGAATCCTCCATCTGGAACCGGCTCAAGATATCGGATACGTATTTCGTCTGGTGAATGAAGATCCCCGTGGGTCTTTGGTCCACCTGCAAGCCTAGGAAAAACTGCATCTCCCCCATTGCGCTCATCTCGAACTTTTCCTGCATGACAGTTTCGAACTCCCTGCATAAAAGCTCGTTAGTTGAACCAAATATTATATCATCAACGTAAATCTGCACCAGAAGCAAATCATCCCCTGACTTCTTCGTGAATAGGGTGCAGTCGACGAGTCCGCGCTTAAATCCTTTTGTGATGAGGTATGTACTTAGCTCCTCGTACCACTGTCTCGGAGCCTGGTGCAAGCCATATAAAGCTTTGTTTAGCACGTAAACCTTATCCCGGTGGATTGGGTCCTCAAAGCCTGGTGGCTGCCCGACATAAACCTCTTCCTTGACTTTCCCGTACAGAAATGCGCTCTTGACATCCATTTGATAGACTTTGAACTTTTTATAGGAAGCAAACGCAAGAAACATTCGAATAGCTTCAATGCGTGCTACAGGAGCATAAATTTCGTTATAATCAATCCCTTCGATTTGATGGAATCCCTGCACGACCAATCTGGCTTTGTTACGAACAATAACCCCACGATCATCCTTCTTGCACTTAAACACCCATTTAGTGCCTATCTTCTTTCTTCCCGGTGGCAAATCCGTGAGCATCCAAACTCCCAATTTCTGGAATTGTAATAACTCCTCCTACATTGCCTCAACCCAGGCGTCCTCCTTCAAAGCGTCCTTGTATGTCCTTGGCTCTACCTGCGACACATAACATGCAAACGACCAATCATTTTGACTACCAGATTTTTGAATTTTGGCATATAACGCTAAAGCACCAAAACTCTCTGGCGAGTTAACACTTCGCAGCTGCCCTCTGGTCATCACACTGCTTCCAGGATCACCGATAACTTGCTCCAGCGGGTGAATATGATGAATCCGAGATTCCGGATATTCAGGTACAATAACTCCCGTCTGAGTAGTCAAGTTCTCTACAGCATCCAGATCATGACCCGTGTTAGACGATGAAGCAACATCTGGAGTTGGAGTTGGGTTCACTGGCGGTGCCTCTGGTTCTTCTGCATGTTCAAGAATGACTTCTTCAAATTGTTCATCTTCAGATTCTGAAGAGTCTAATGAAGTAGAAGCCTCCTGAAACACTTCTTCCTCTTGTATAGGAGCATTGGTATCATTAGAAGCTGGTAGGGGGTTCACGGTGATCGGACGCACCAACGGTGAAGTCGTCGCGTTTTCACACTCGTAAAGTAATCTGATAACAGCTTCTTCAACCAAGCTATCTAGATTGAATGATTCAAAGAAGTCTTTGTAATCAAACATCCAATCAGGACCCGTCCCTTGCACATTTTGAGTATACCGTTGAACTTCCACGTTAGCCCAATCCTCCACCCGACGAGTTCGCTTGTTGTATACCCGTTTGAGCGGGGTTGCGTATCCAACAAAGTATCCCTCCTCAGCTTTAGGACTAAACTTCTCGCTTGGATTCAACATCGTGCATGGTGCCCCAAAAGGTTCTAGATACTCTAAGTTCGGCTTTCGTCGGTGTAACAGCTCATAAGATGTTTTACCAAACTTCTTCACTGTTAGAACCCGATTGAGTGTATAATTTGCTGCATAAATCGCCTCGTTCCAGAACATTACCGGAAGATTTGAGTCTGCGAGCATTGTTCTAGCCGCTTCAATTAGAGTCCTATTCTTTCGTTCAGCAACACCGTTCTGTTGTGGGGTGTACGGAGCCGAATATTCATGATGAATTCCTTTGCTTTCACAAAGTTCATCCATCTTGGCATTTTTGAACTCCGTCCCATTATCACTCCGAATCCTCTTTATATTCAAGTTGTAGAGATTCTCCAATCGAGTGAACAGAACTTTCAAGTTGTTAAAGGTGTCACTTTTATTCTGCAAACACATCACCCATGAAAATCTTGAGTAGTCGTCGGTGACAACTAAACAATAAAGCTCTCCAAGATGACTTTTGCGCTTGACCGGTCCGAATAGATCCATGTGCAATCGCTCAAGTGGCATCTCAACAGAGTTGACTTTCTTCACTTTGTGGGACTGTCTGTGTTGCTTCCCCTTCTTACAACTTACACACTTGTCATTCAGATGGAAATGTTTCACGTTTACTCCATCGACAAGTCCATTCCTCACAAGTTGATTCATTTTTCTCAGATGAATGTGCCCCATTCTTCGGTGCCACATTATCGATTCTTTCTCGGTCGCCTTGGATAGAAAACATGTTATTTGCCCCTGTGATGTCATCGCCTTGGACATATCAAGAATATAGAGGTTGTTTACACGAGGTGCCTTCAACATTATCCACTCCTTTGGAATTTTGAAGCCCGGTTTGAGAATATAACAGGATTTGTCATCAAAATGCACAGTGAATTGTTTATCACAAATTTGACTGACGCTCAACAGATTATAATCAATCTGCTTCACATATGATATTCTCTCAAAGCTCACTATTCCATTACTCACGCTCCCCTCCATAGTAATATATCCACCTTTATTTCCTGCGAATGCGACATATCCACCATTGATATTCTTCACGTCGAACAGTAACGCAAGATCCCCTGTCATGTGGCCTGAAGCTCCACTATCAACAATCCAAAGACTGCTAATAGGGCCAGCTGAAGCTCCCTGCACACATCAAGTAATACAGTTAGTTCTTTCGGGGGACCCAAGCCTGAGTCTTGGGTCTTGGAATATCATTGTTCAAACAAACATTTTCATCTACACTTTGTTTTGGATCAATCTTTTTCGGATTATTCAAAACAGTTTCCTTTTTCTCATTGACTTTTGAAGTTGAGGCACCTGGAGAACCATTGGGTGTCCAAGATTGTTCAGTTCTTTTTAAGATCCGAATCTGAGACTTTGAGTTCTCAGTCGATTTCTGAACATTGTTTGCAAAAGAAACTTTCTTGGGTACCTTATCTGATTTAACAGACTTAGGTCCAACATTTGACTTGACAATCGGTTTTAGTGGAACCTTTTGCCTATCATTTGTTGTGTTCACCACTGGCTTTCTCCATGATTGTTCCATAGCAATCCGATTTCTGCGATCATATTGAATTGGACGATTGTTCCTCGTTTGATAAAAATTATTTTGATTATAAAACTGTTGTTGTTGAGGAACAACACGTCTGTGTGGTGGAACATAATGATCAATCGGTTTCCTCATGGAATTCCTCACTTCAACTTCGTGCCTTTTATGCCTTACATACGGGCATTGAGCAAGTAAATGCCCTCTCTCCCCGCATTTAAAGCATGCACGGTACTCTTCAAAAACATTTGGAGCATTCGGTTGAGCAAATGATCGAACAAGATATTGATCATTATACTGTTGATTCCTCAAACTCTCAGGGAGTGGCCCTTTTGAGTAAGTAGGCTCATGAAAACCGTTAGCTCTGTTTTTGGGTCTAATGAACTCTGTGACATGGACCTTTGGTTCTTGAGGAACATCCAAAAACAATTTCTTTAAAATGGCAGGTGGAATTTCATTTGTTCTCTCATGTTTTGGGAACCAAATGGTGCTTTCTTGCCAGATTTTATCAATTTTAGCATAGTTAACATTTTTGATTGGAAATTCCTCATCAGAGATGATCTTATCGGATCCTTCCATCCGATAAAACACCTTGACTGGTTTGTCACACGGTTCATTCTTAACATTCTTCTCAAGATCTTTCTTATCTACATTCTTTTCAGACTTTTTCTCACGATGAGCATTTGTCATCGGATGCACAAGCTGAGATGGTGAAACTGGTTCATTAGTAATGATGTGATTTTCTTTTGGAATTTCACATGCATTAACAGTTTGATTACAACCAGTATCATCACTCTCAGAGTCTGAATCAACACTCTCAGCAGTAACACCCTCATCATTAAAACCTAAAATCGGCCTCAAATCAGAATGTGGATCACCAATACTCGAAGTATTAGATTCATTTTCCGATGCTGAGTCAGATTTTACTGAGCTCTCCGGTGTCACTTGATGACAATTATGGTTTTCAAAAAGCACCGGAGATGGCACAGACTTGTAATTAGTGGTTTGATCATCAATGATGTGGTCTACCACGTAAGCAATGTGCTTATAACTTTCCAACTTTTTGTTTACTTTTTCAGCAAAGCACTTGATGGCAGCCATTTCCAACTTGGTGTTTTCAATTTCATTTATATAGTTATTAATTGCAAGTTGTTTTAATGAAAGAGTATTTTTCAAGTCAGAAATGTCCTTTTTATAGCCATCTAGTACTTTGTTAAAAGCATGCAACTTTTTGCGAGTAGATTGACAGTGCATGATAGAACTATCACGTTGAACACGGAGTTGTTTGTTCTCCTCTGTCAATCTATCACAAGTACCACAATATTTATCACTAGTAATATCAGTGCTACACTCAGAACTTACAGGTTTTGGCGGATCAGTCATGGCCATTAATGCGAAATGAGCTTCCTTTCCAGCGAAAAACTTGGAATAGTCAATCTTGGTGAAAGCATCATCAGCAATGCACGACTTCCTCGTCATTAGAAAATCAGCTTCTGCTAGCAACTGATCTATATCATCATCCAGGGATGTAACACTTGCTTCTGTATCCGATTCACTGTCTGAATCTGAATAAACCGATTCACACTCCTCAGGAACATCAGAAACAGTATCAATCACCACTCCATAATTAGCTTCCTCAGCCTTAACCTCCACAGGTTCAGTCTCCACCTCCATTTCAGCCGCAGATACATCAACTTCAACCTCAGTTTCTTCCTTCTCATTAACTATCACCAACTCCTCAAAATCAACCTTTTGTGCAACACAAGCCACATTACCCCCAGTTGTAATCTCCTCAACACCTATTTGCAAACCCGACCAATCAAACCGTTCATTCTGTTGAATCACCAATGCTTGATTCTGATTGGTATTCTGTTGTGTCTCATTTGGTGTAGTGATCGGTATGACTGTTCGGTTAGTGTTGTTAGGTGATTGGTTTTGAGTCTGGTTTGATGTGTTTGGTTGTCTGTTTTTGTTGTTGTTAGAGTTGTTTTGTCGATTTTGGTAGTTGTTTTGGTTTTGATAGTTGTTTTGGTTTTGGTATGAAACTTGGTTTTGATTTTGTTGACGGTTCTGGTAGCTTGCATTGAATGGGTTTCTATTACCTTGCTTTGGTGGCTGGGTGCATTCCCTTTTGAAGTGACCTTTCCCTCCACAGTTAAAACAAGTAACTTTCTCCTTGTTGAACCCGTAGGTTGTGTTAGGAGATGTTCCCAAATCTGTTCTCCCCGTCTTCTCGATAAACTCCGTTGCTCTTCTCATAATGCTTGCAAAAGCCCACTGGATATCAATCAATTCCATCTCTTCTTTATCAATCTGTGCATAGTCTTCATTGGTTAAGTTGTTGTTTCCAATCTGACTAGCAACTAACCCATTGTAAGATGAAACCATTGCAGAGACTAGTGCAATGTGTTGCTGAGCAACTTTAACAGTCACATTTCCCAAGTTAGAAGTCTCCAAAACCACTGGTTGTTGATTAGGTTGAGTAATTTGGTTCATTGGGTTCATGTATTGTGTTTGTTGAGGTGGTTGTTGAGATTGGCTAGCAGTATAGAAAGCTGCTTGTTGCATTGGAGAGAACGGTGAAATGTAAGAATTGTTGTATTGTTGTTGTGGTGGTGGTTGTGGGTATGATGGTTGTGAGTAGGATGAGTTTTGTGCAATGTAGTTGATGGTAGGTTTTGGTGATTCCATAACATTGGAAATGCACGCCACATGTGGTGCCACTAATCCCCCTGAACTTGAGTTACTAACTGGAACTGAAGTGCCTCCAAAATATAAGCTAGGATTCTGAGGAATCTGTGATCTTTTAGCTTTCCTCTTCTCTTCAAGCTCTTTATTCTCCAGCTTCTGCACAAACTCATTGATAGTCCAGAATTTGTATGCATCCTTCTCCTTGAGAACTTCCACATGTTGATCCCAGTATGGTGGTAGTGCATCTGCAAACTTGTCCACCAAATCTGTCATAGGAATCTGTATACCATAACTAGACAATTCAGTTAGCAAATGACAATATCTAGGAGTTAATTCTTTTAAAATTTCATTGCCAATATAAGTAAAGTTCTCAAACTCCTTTCGTAACTCTTCCATCCTCAATCTTCTAGTCTTCTCATTCCCATCATGCCTAATCTTAAGCACATCCCACAGTTGCTTAGATGTAGTACATGTCCCAAACTGATGCAGTAGATCATTTGTGATAGCCAGTGTCAACTGGGAATAAGCTTTCTTCTCCACAGCAAACTTCTTTTTCTCCTCCTCAGACATACTCTCCAATGGTACTGGTTCACCGGTGTTCTCCAAAACCGGTGGTGTGTAACCTCTAGCAATCATACTCCATGCTTCTGCACCCTCCACTCCCATGCCTTCCAAGTGAATCTTGAACTTTTTCTGCCACTGATTGTATTCTTGCATCTCCATGAGCTTCGGTGGCCGATTCCCGCTACCTGAAGATAAGTCATTAATCAGTGTGGAAATAGCATTTGTGGTTTGAGTATTTACCACCGCTGCTGCTACTCCCCAGTAGTCAGGTTGTGGTACTGGAGGTGCCACACTTTGAGGCATCGAGCTAGTCATCGCGATGTAGTTAATCGGTTGCGAAGACTGTGTGCTCGTCTTTTGTGCTGCCACTGTCCATGGGTCCATCACTTGCTGTTGTGGTTGTGTCGTTGCTGGTCTCGGGGTAGTTGGAAAATTCCACATAATGTTCACGAACTTCGAAAAATCCAACACTTAGAAAATTTTCCAAAACACTGTTCTAGGTTCGCCCCTTTTATCCTACTTTCGTCCCTTTATATCTACTTTCGACCAAATTGAGTTCACCCGAATGTAGAATTTCAACAGAAAGTAAAATCAGAAATCTTCCTTTCCACGTTCGCCCAAAAATGGTTACCTTCGACCACTCTTATTCCACTTTCGCCCGCCCGATGAATCGAAAGTAGAAATATCAGCCCGAATGTGGAAACTTCAAACAAAATTTTCCAGGTTCGCCCAGAAAACAGTCAGGTTCGACCAAAAACGACTCACTTTCGCCCACTCTGTGTCAGGTTCGACCACTACAGCTCACTTTCGCCCATTTCAGATCTGAAAAACGGTTACACGTTGAAAAACGGTTATTTTGATCTCTGATTTTCAAAAGTTTATGGATTTGAATGATCTTTATCAGGTTTTGATTCGGAATTGATTTGGAACAACTTTAATTCTTGGAATTTTAGATTTTATCCATAAATTCAACTCTAAATCAATCAAAAACACTCAAAAACCATTTTCATTCAAAAACAGATGTATTTTGATCAAAATTAGGTCCAAATCAGCTCTGAGTTTATCAAATTTGTTGTTGTATGATCCATATAGCTCTGATACCACTTTGTAAACGAAAGATTTTAGATGAAACAGGATTAATTGATCATACAAGTCACAAAACCAGGTGCGGAAACCCTAGTTCTGAACAAACTGATAAAACTCTAATCAAAACACAATCAATATCATTTTCAAAGCTTTTTCATAGATTAACTTTCTCAAATATTCAATTACAATCACACACACGTTAATCTAGAACACTTAAACACTTTCTCAATTACACCTGGAACCTGACACAAACACACGCGTGACTGACTAAGAGTGGGGGTGTCAACCCAATAGATCTATTCCGGTGTTTCATGGCTAAGTCCATAGCTAATGGTTATGGTATGATGTATGACACGAGGGATTAATGGATCCGGAACCTTATGTCTCATGTTCACATAATAGTCATGTATTTAACCGAAAACTGAAAACTGTACGCATGTTTTTCCCCCGGAAAAATGTAGAACAGTGAAAAGGGGCAGTGAAACTCACCTTGTGGTATGTCTTAGTAATGAACTAATGAGCCTGAGCTAGAGAGATCGACCTACGAGCCCTATGTAAAAGAGGCATTTTATGTCTTTGTTACTTGTACTGCCTACAAGTTGTTCTCTTGTTACGCTTAACCTTGTAACTTAATTCTTTAAGTTTGATGTGTCAAGATTTGCATATTTAATGACTTATTTGTTAAACGATACAATGTTTATCTTTTAATTGTTCCATATTACGGTTTCTAGTGTAATATTTCCCAAAATATGATCCTCCTAGTTGTGTGTTACAAGATTCACCATCTTTATGTAAACTAGAGATCTTGACAAAAAGATAGTCTTGTTTCTTAAAAAAAACACCACTTTTACTTATGAAAACATGTGTTTTATACCCTTTGGTGGGTTCATGTGTTAAAGGTTTCACAACTTTTGTCTTGCTATGTGTATAGTTCTACCATGTTTAAGTATGTTTAACTTATTATTTACATACTTGACAACTTTTGTGAAAATAATAATATTCTATGTCAAAATATAACTTTCTTGAAAATATATGTATCCTTGTAAGCTTTGTTATGGTACTAAAGTTGTCACACATGACTAACAACTTTCAACACTATGTCTTTATGTTAGTGAGTTTAGAAAACCTACAATTTTTCTTATAAAACTTTCGGCCGTATGAGTATATATATACATATATATATATACATATATATATACATATATATATACATATATATATATATATATATATTTCGGCCCTATGGTGTATGTAAATAAATGCTTTTACCACAAACATAATGTATTTTAAAACATAAGTTCACTCACTTTTTGGATTATGTTACAAGAACAAACATACCAATGAACAACTTTGTGTTTAAGAGACTATGTAAAAATAAAGACACAAGTTTAAGAAATATAATGTTATACCCCTAGTGTATTAAGAAAAGAGGGAGTTAGGGGCCTTGTACAACCTTAATTATGCTCCTTTTACCCCTCAGAGTCCCTTGGAAGTTAATGGCTAATGTTAGTGACTTGGGTGTGGGTGGTGGCTTGTGGTGGTGGTTCGGCCGAGTGGTGGTGATGGTGCGGCGGTGGTGTAGGGTGCCGAGAGGGAGAGAAAGGGGTAGAGGGTGGTCTGTTAGTTGTTTTAGGTGGACTAGTCCTCCTAAACCATTGGCCTTATATAATAGTTATGGTTGGCAAAGCATCATGATTCAAGAAAGGTAAAAGAAATCATCTTTCTAAATATGGATTAGGATCTAACAATGGTGATTTTGGTTAGATTTGGAAGAGATTAGGGAGGTGATGTGTGCATGCTTGACTTGGTTAGTGTGGGCCGAAAATTGGGAGGTGTGGGGAGGTTAAGATTATTCAACCTCACAAGGATTTGATAAGTGATAATGATAATATCTTGGGTGATTAGAGGTGTCTTAAGTTGATTTGGTAGGATCTTGATGGATGTGTTGGCTTACAAATGGGGTAAGTCAACTTAGGACTTTCTAGTAAGTTGTTAAAGTTTATTTCCATGTTGGTATAAGTCCTAGGAATGTGATGGACAAGACTTATGCATGTGTGTTGGATGAATCTTGGTGGAAGAATGTAAGGAAGGGACTTGTGCATGAGTGAAAGACATAAACACTACACACTTATGCATGTTTGTGTCGTATATATATATGTATAGTTGTAGGGTGTTTATTTTTGGTAAGTCAACTATTATGGGTTGGATAAGTAGTAAAGTGTTTGGCTAAATTGGGTGGAATCTAGGTGACTTGAGATGATGGTTCATTAATGTATAAGAGTTTGATCTTGGAAAACCACAATACACCCATATATGTGTGTGTATGCCGTCGCATACATGTATGTATATACATATATTTTTTTATCATTTTAATACGCATCTATTACAAATTCCTTGGCCACATATTATGTTTAGATGTTAAGAAGAGTCTTTTTACACATCCATGTGTTACAAAATAATATATAATTGTGTGCACAATATATACTTTTTAACTAGTTGTATTACTAGTTACATGTGGACATTGTCTTAGAATAATTCCTTGTATATGGGCATTGTTTGTTTTTTGTTCTTGTTTGGATCACAATTGTGATATTATGTTCAATCGTATGAATTCCCAAACTAGGGTTTTGGTGAGATCTCTCTATGGCTCATGATAAAGTATTTGACTAATTATGAATTTGTATCAACTAGTGAACCTAATGCTAGATTGTAAGCATCGAAACTGATTTGCTGAGACCCTGTATGGCTTAGTTGTAATGAAACATGCAAAATGTAATGTTATGCACAATGTATACGTGTAGCTAGTGTACGGATATGACCTGTGATTTCGACGGGTGTCACACATGTGATACATGAGATTCTAACACTCTATGTATCATAACATCATAATGTAATGTTTCTCATGGTTGGAGTCTCAATCTACTCCCACCAATTGAATTTGTTCTTATAACTTTTCTTATGTTATTGTGTACTAAGTTGAGATATTTCTTCCCATATTTCCTTGATCAAGCTTGCAAACCAAACACAACCTTTGTCTCTGAATACCACTTGAAAGGCCCTACCCTCTAAACCCAATATTATAATGTAATTAAAAGGATAATGACGCACTTTATCTAGACAATAATTTAAAAATGGTAAAGTTATAGACTACCGGTCATTTGCAAGGCATATTTCCAAAACAGATGGAAATTGAGTTTTTAAACGGACAACAGACCTAGTTTCTATGTCTAAAAACAGCGGAAGAAAACATCAATAGTTATACAAAACATGTGTTTGCACGACCCTATACAAAAGATTTCCAAAAGAAGTGTGTTCGGTTTGGTTCACGTGCTCGATCCTCCATCTGGGTGCCCATATACCTACAACTTGTTATACAAACAACACACGAGGTTAGTTAGCTTAGAACATGTCTTAAAAAGGTTAAAAGAACCAACTCATGGTTGTTTCCATGTGAACGGTCGATCACCATGGGTGAAAGGTCGTTCAACTTCTCTGGTAATATTTTTTATCTGTTGTATGTCTACGTGAACAGTCGTTCTCTCTGGGCGAAGGGTCGTTCAGGCTTTACGGAAGCTTCCTAATCTTTGTATCCTTAACGAACGGTTGTTCACTGATGCGTGGTTGAAGTTCTAGTTCTTAAGTTTGACCTTTTGATGTGCATTCAGTCCTAAATTATTTACATTGCTATGATTTATGTTTTACAGGACTTGATAGGTTTAGAGTGCATTTTAGGAGTTAAATGACGCATTGGATTGAAGCTTGGAGGAACCGGGTGCAAGAAACAAGCAACCGGGAGCAAAGAACGAATATTTAACGTGTTTTTGAGAATTTACATGGAGCGGAAATTAATATATTTGTGTATTTCATGAAAGAGGATTGAAAAATGAAGATGTATCCGCAAAAACAAAGCAAAACGGAGTTGAAACGAAAAAGTTATGAAGAAAACCGGAATTTCAGCAACTGGTCGCGTAGGGCAGCAGAAAATGGCTAAGGCAATCTGGTGCTGGCGTAACCTACGCCAAAATTGGCGTAGGATACCTCATTGGCATAGGCTACGCCAAAAGTGACGTACGATACGCCAAATGCTGCTGATTTCAAATTCATGCTCTTAATTTCGAGTTATGACGGGGGTTACGATGGGAATCAATAAAAATCAATTCCTTTGACCAGAAAATGGCATCTTCATCATTACCAATCATCCTCATCCATTCCTAATCATTCCATAACATCTATTCTTGAAGATTGAAGACCAAACATTGAAGATTCAAGCTCCATGGCCATGAGTGGCTAATTCTCTTTGTATCACACTTGGGTGTAGACATTTGAAGTTCTAGGTTTTTAACATTTGGGTATTTCTTTAAACTCCTAATTGTGTTGATTGTGTGTTTGAACGATTGTGTTAAATTGTGATTAATCTTATGTTGAAGTCATTTTAGTTAATTGATCTTGTGCCAATTTCTAGTGTCATGAACATGATTCCTTGCTTTAACACAAACCTAGGGTTGTATGTTCTAGTGTAATGAAGTATATTATTGTCCATCTTTGATGTTGATGATTCTTGATATCTAAACCTATTGAACAACCAATCCGTTAACAACAATTGTATCATATTTGTTTGACCCATTTGTGAAAACCTTAAACTTCATTTGTTGAAACCCGGGTGTGGTCTTTTTAATTAATCGCTTACATCCTAATTTGTTTTCCACTATTCTATCTCAATTCAATTTCAAGTTTTATTAAATTAATCAAAACCCCTTTCAACCAAATTTCTTAAATGAACAACTTGTAATCTTCATAATTAAGCTAGCATCTTCATAAACAATATTTTCCAATCAACTAGACAACATTCACCGACAACAAACTCTTCGTGGTTCGACACCCTTATTGCCACTACTACATAACTAGAGGTAATTAGGACTTATAGATACAATTTTTGACTGGACCGCGACATCCGATCATTCACCCAGGGCGAACGGCCGTTCGGATTGACTGCTCAGGTTTTTACATTTTTATCTAGCCATTTCCATGACTTGTTTACATGATTCGAATTATCCTCGACTTAATCTAGGGAAATTCATTCCTAAGGATGCCTCAGGCTCTACAATCCGCTATGGGGATTGTCTATGCCTTGGTCTTATGTGTCTAACGCTCAATGAGCATGAATTATCCATTTTGACCCATTACAAGGCCAAGATGATGACCACTTTACCCATGGTCATGTTTTGTCTAATTTACCATAGCAATCTGCCATAGTGTCTTACCTTAATCATTATCCCCGCCTCTAAGGCTCCTAGGACTACAAACAACGGGTTACTCATCTTGTCTACCCAAGTCTAATTCTCATCAATTTAAGTCTAACATGGCATCTAATCTTAGTTCATGGTTATTTGTTTCCTTGGCATCAACAATACAATAACAACTACTCATCAAATATGTAAATGAATTTGTACAAACGACTTATCTCAAAGCTTCCCTTTTTGGCGAGTGTCCGGTTCGCCTTTGATTCCTTGATTTCCACTTGATTCGCCTAATCAAGTATAAAATAACATTATCAATACACTCATGTTGGTCCAACATAAGCTAACATATCCATCCCAATACGGGACTCTCTAGTTAGTGACACTTACATTAGCACTCAAGGTTACCGATAAAAATCTAGATTCACTTAAGCTTTTCATCAAACACTTGGTTGGCATTATTCTTTAACCATTATGGACAACTATATGGCTTACAAATTTTCATATCCAAATCAAGCATTTAACCCAACCTCAACTTGTTATCATAATTTGGCAACATAAGTTAACTAACAAGCATTATATCCCAAATTTTTGTCAATGCCTTGGGGGTTCTCATCAAGGGGTCGAACCCAACCCCTTTCCATTATAGTTCTTATGATTTAAACCCCCAATACTAACAATTAGAGATCGGAGCTAGATATCAATTAACCCTAAGCTCATGGAAGCTAGTTTCTTTCATAATTCATTGCTTTTCCCACTAATAGGAGTTATTATCAAGAACCCTAGTTTGTGAATCATCACCAAATCGAAATATTTAACAAACCTTATGATCATATTTTCGTAGGGTTTTATTTTCCTATAACATGCAATGATTTGGCTTGAATTTCCTCTTTGATTTGGCACAATTTCGGCGACTTCTTGTTCAAGGTGTAGTGTGTGTGTGTGGTGTGTGTGTGTTTTGATCAAGCAGATCATCACCAACACTACCACTTTTGTTTTTATTAATTTTTTTTCTTATTTTACTTTGCTCATTTGACACTTTTGGCCCTTGAAGTTTTTATCTATTTAAACAAAGGCACCATACTACTAATTGGTTTTGGAATTGTGACTAATATAAGGACCACATTAAACCCAATTCCTAACAGGTCAATCATACTATATAAAAATTTAGACATTCGGGTGTTACATTTGACGATCCCGAGCTGCTGCCATACGATTACGAATTTGTATAATCTACTCGAAATTCTCATACACAAGTTCAGCAATATAGTGGATATCGACATTTCCATATACAAAGAGCCTCGAAGGGAGCTGCCTTAATGCTAGAATGATAATTCTTGTTGTTAAAGAAATCCACCAAAGGTGGATGACTCTCCCAACTTTTATCATAATCAATAACGCATGCCCGAAGCATATCCTCCAAAGTTTGAATTGTCCACTCGCTCTGACCATCAGTTTACGGATGACAATCCATACTCATATCCAACCGAGTACCCAAGGATTTCTGCAAACCTTGCCAAAAATGAGAAGTGAAACGAGAATCACATTCCGAAACAATTGAAAAATGCACCTCGTGTCTAGAGAACACTTCTGACGTAGTAAGCATAGATAAGAACCAGATATCGATCCATGGACGTGGGTGGATGCAATAGTACTGAAACTTTTTCCCCAGCTTAGTATTAAGAGATAGTAGCAATTTGCTTAAACTAAATTAACTAAAATACTAAATTAACATATGTAACACTCCAAATGCAAAATATATATGTAAAGATACAATATAAACAACCTAAGCATCTTAATTACATAACATATGAAATAAAGGCGCGAGATCAAAATTCCCATTTTCAGACAATTAGTATCTCTTTCGGGAATCCTAACATGACAACTATTCGAAAAGCTAACATGATAAACACATGTTGGCCACCTAAAATTGTTCATCAACGAGCAATTGATATAATCTCATGCAAATCTTCTAAAGATAAGTTAGTCATCCGTTAGGAGTTTTCTAACCTCACTAATCAAGGAAATCAATACCGAATACACAATACAACCACCGTGACCAGCATAAAGTAGAGCATATCACAAACTATTTCATTTTACCAACTTTGAATAGAAATCTACTAAGATCGCCATTTTCACCAAAATGACTAACAAAGATCATTAAATATGTCAAGGATCAGTAACAACACCATTAAGCTATTTAAACCCTTTTAAGTGCAGATAAGCATTCCTGATCATTATTCGCCTGACTTTAACCAAACCAATACCCGTTTTCAGTTTCATGGTGTAAACATATCAACAAGTTAACTAGGTTACTACTAAGCGATTAACCGGACGGTTTTTCAACATGTACCCGACTAACACAACACAATAATAATCAAAGTCACATGAATCCAACAACAATGAAACAGGTTTGCAATATGATTATCAAGATTATAACATGAAAAACGCCAAATTAATACAAAACATGATTGTCATACAAACGATTGTCTATACTACTAAACACTAGTTTTATTACCCATAGGTTACAATATCTATTCTAAACATCACAAATGAGCTAACAAAATCAAATTTGAACAAGATTCAAGTTTAAAGATCAAATCATAAAACGTTAAATGTGATGGATTGGATTATGATAATAGGTTACGATCGCCTCCCGATCTTGTTATCTACCTTCAACAGCAGTTCTTCAGCTCCAGAAATTGCCCAAAACCCTGGAAAAATATCCAATAACTGATCGGTAGACGTCTACCCAGTTTTATAGAGTTTTTCAAAAGTGCACGGTCATGCACTTATTTTGATTGTGGCGTCATGCTACGTGGGTCAGATAAGTAGGCCAAGTGGGCTGGTCGACTTGATAAAGGTGCACGATTGTGCACTTTGTTCGCACGACCGTGCTGATCAAGAAGTTACCGAGTAACTGGTTGCACTGGCAGTGCTTCTGAGAAAAATGAGTCAGCACGGTCTTGCACTCAGTCTGCACGGTCGTGCAGATCTGAGTTACCGAGAATCTAGCTTGCACGAGCTCATGCACTGGCAATGCACTATCTTGTTGCCGAGTCAAGTAAATTCGCACGGTCGTGCACATGAGTTGTACGGTCGTGCACTTTAATTAGAAGGTTCTGAATCTGCAGGAAATGTTTGTTAACTCCAGTTTTCTCCCGTTTTCTTCAACTTCGTCTTTGGGGCGTCGTTTAAGACCTGTAAAAACAGTAGAAAGCGGTTAAATACCAAATATATGAAATTAACATCGAAAACGCGCAATTTAGGAGTTTATTCAAGGAATTATCTATGTATATTTTATAGTATATCAACTTCCTTAAGGTAGATGCGAGTCAACCACTCCATCTTGTCAGTTTCTTTAAAAGCTAGGAAGTATGCCGATTTGGGCAAAGATAATCACCCAAATAGTATCACAACCACTTGGTGATCTCGGAAGTTTGGTTATGAAATCCATGGAGACCTGCTCCCATTTCCAAACAAGGATTTCAGGTTGTTGGAGAAGACCAGACAGCTTCTGATAATCAACCTTGACTTTAGCACAAGTCAAGCATTTACTTACGTATGAAGCTATCTCAGCCTTCATATTCGGCCACCAATAGAGTATCTTCAAATCCTGATACATCTTGTCTAAGCCTGGATGAATAGAGTACCAGGATTTGTGAGCTTCGTCCAAGACAAGCTCTCGCAATTTACCAAACAATGGAACCCAAAAACGATCTACGAAGTAGTGTAGGCCATTGGATGTATGCTCACGATGTTTGTCAGCACCATGCATGGTTTCATCTTTAAGGTTTTCCTCCTTCAAAGCTGTTTGTGGAGCAGAACGGATTTGGTCAGGTCGACCAGAATGAATGGTGAGCTGCAAGGATCGAACACGACGAGGTTTAATAGATTCCTTCATGCTTAAGGCATCTGCCACAACATTCACCTTACCATGATGGTACGTAATGGAACAGTCATAATCATTTAGAAGTTCCGCCCATTGACGTTGTCGCATGTTCAAATCCTTGTGATTAAAGATATGCTGAAGACTGTTGTGATTGGTATAAATGGTTCACTTGGTACCGTACAAGTAATGTCTCCAGATCTTTAGTGCAAAAACAACGGCACCCAAGTCCAGATCATAGGTGGTGTAGTTCTTCTCATTGATTTTAAGCTGACCAGAAGCATAAGTAATAACCTTCTCGCGTTGCATCACACATAACCAAAACCCTCGATAGAAGCATCAAAATAAACAACATAATCAATCGTGCCCTCGGGCAAGGATAAGATAGGCGCAGAATAGAGTTTAAGTTTCAACATTTTAAACGTCGACTCTTGAGATTCACCCCAGTTAAACTTCTTGTCTTTCGGGTAATAGATTTGAGAGGTTGAGCAATCTTCGAAAATCCCTCTATAAAACGACGATAGTAACCTGTGAGACCTAAATTACCGCACCTCAGTTGGCTTTTTTGGTGCTTCCCAGCCTTTGATGGCTTCTATTTTGGCTGGATCGACATGAATTCTCAGTTCATTAACCACATGACCAAGGAATTAGACTTCGCGCAACCATATGTCACAGTTAGTGAACTTAGCATAGAGTCGTTCTAATTTTAAGAGTTCTAAGATAAGTCGTTGGTGTTCTTTGTAGTCCTCTATGCTCTCTTGAATAGATCAGAATGTCATCAATGAAAACAATGACGAATATATCAAGATAAGGATTACAAACATGGTTCATCAAATCCATAAATACTGTTGGGGAATTGGTGAGACCAAAAGGCATGACTAAGAAATCAAAATGGCCATAACGGGTTCGAAAGGCAATTTTCAGAATATCGGCTTCATGCAGTCTAAGCTAGTGGTAATCGGGCCTCAAATCAATCTTCGAATAACAATTAGACCCTTGAAGCTGGTCGAAAAGATATCAATGCTAGGAAGAGGATAGCGATTCTTGATTTTCACCTTGTTAAGCTCACGATAGTCAATGCAGATGTGAAGGCTTCCATCTTTCTACTTAACAAACAGAATAGGAGCTCCCCACGGGGATGAACTAGGCCGAATGAAACCCTTCTCCAATAGCTCCTGGAGTTAGTTAGATAATTCTTTCATCTAAGAAAGTGCAAGACGATAAGGGGCTCGAGCGATAGCAGCTGCAGCGAGTGCAAGATCAATACAAAACTCAACCTGACATTGAGGCAGAAGACCCGGCAAATCTTCAGGAAATACATCAGAATACTCTGGAACCACATGAATGTCTTCGACCTTCTTCTCTTCAACAGATGATACAGAAACAAGTGCCAGAATGGAGGTATACCCTTTCCAAAGATACTTATAGGCTTTTATACAATAAATAATGCTTAATGGAACGCCACTTTTCTCACCGTGCGTAGATAAAATCTCTCCATTAGGAAGTGGAAGTCGAACGATCTTTTCGTAATAGACTATTTTAGCCTGACTTAGATAACCAATCCATACCCACCATGACATCAAAACTGCCCAAAGCAATCGGCATAAGATCTACAGGGAAAGACAAACCGAAAGTTCTAGGAGACACTCCTTAAGAATTTGTGTAGCCTCAATTTGTTTACCATTAGCCAATTTTGTCAAGTACTTAGC
Source organism: Ambrosia artemisiifolia (assembly GCA_032199755.1). Taxonomy (NCBI): domain Eukaryota; kingdom Viridiplantae; phylum Streptophyta; class Magnoliopsida; order Asterales; family Asteraceae; genus Ambrosia; species Ambrosia artemisiifolia. The sequence goes on from CM063512.1 coordinate 19,674,879, forward strand.
CTCTAAAGGTTTAGGTACAGCATCAAGCAACTAACTAAATGCAGCAAATATGAAGCTTTTATCAGCACCAGAGTCAAATAAAATTGAAGCATAGCGATCGTTAATATGGAACGTACCGGTAACTGTGTCTGGATCCCGTCGGGCATCCCCTGAACTAATGACGAAGGCGCACACATTCCTGCCACCACCCCCGTTATTACCATCACCATTCTTACCACCACCCGCTTGCTTCAACTTTAGACAGTCACACTTAAAATGCCCAGCCTCGCCACAATTATAGCAACCATGGTTAGGCCGAGGAGCTGTTGGAGGGGTTGACTTGTCATTCATCTTGACTCTGCTATTTTGGATTCATGGCCGGTCTTACCACAACGCTGACATTGATACTTGTGACATTGACCGATGTGATGATAATTGCATTTGCCATATTTTGGGTAATTTCCAGAATAAGAACCTGATTTCTGCCAAGACTGTGTGACCAAAGAAGAAGAACTGGAAGTGTCAAACTTCCTCTACTACTGCGGCTGATGAGGAGAGGTATTATTGCCCAAGTTGCCGGTGTTTCCCACTTTCTTTTGTTTTCAGGGGCTTTCAGAGCTGCACCACTTGGAGGTAGAATACCCTCCTCCACTTTTTGGTTGGTAAGTCGGGGGCCAAATGCATAGTCTCTTGAACAGTGGCCGGATTTGATGCCGTCACCAACCGCTTGATCTCAAGCACTAACACATCAATGTAGTGCGCAGTCCGTCTGAACACTGGAGTAACCAAACCTAGACACATGACAGCAAGCTCATGATGTTTTGTGGTGTATTCTTCAACATCAGAACCCACCATCTTATGGTTCCACAACTTGCAAAAACATGATGTGCTCGAAACATACATAAATATGTACGCGCAACTTGGGTTTTAAATTTATAAAAATGATTTTAATCTTAACATTAGAACACACATTAAAGGGCAAGCGCACCATGTCACATATGTAGTAAAGCATAGATAAGAACCAAGTATCGATCCATGGACGCGCGCGGAATGATTGTACTGAACCATTGTCACTGATTTACCGGTAAGAAAAGATAGTGAATGTTTGTTTTAACTAATTTAATCCAATACATAGAAAATATATATATATATATATATATATATATATATATATATATATATATATATATAAGACTCCAAATAGAATACATATATATATATAAACTATGATAACAACCTAAACATGTCAACTACAAAACACATGAAATAAAGGCGCGAGATCAACATTCTCATTTTCAGATAATTAGTATCCCTTTCGGGAATCCTAACATGACAACTATACGGAAAGCTAACACGATAACACACGTTAACCACCTCAAATTGTTTTTTTAGCAAGCAACTAATATAATCTCATGCAAATCTTCTAAAGATAAGTTAGTCATCCGTTAAGAGTTTTCTAACCTCACTAATCAAGGAAAGCAATACCGAATACATAATACAACCACTGAGACTAGCATAAAGTAGAGCATATCACAAACTATTCTGTTTTACTAACTTTTAACACAAATCTACTAAGGTCGCCATTTCAGCCAAAACAACTCACAAAGATCAACAACCGTGTCAAATATTAGTAACAACACCATTAAGCCGATTAAGACCTTTTTACATGCCGATAAACATTCCTGATTATTATTTGCCTGACTTTAACCAAACCAATACCCGGTTACAGTTTCATGGTGTGAACACATCAACAAGTTAACTAGTTCACTACTAATTGATTAATCGAACGGTTTTTCAACATGTATCCGACTAACACAACACAATAATCATTACAACCATACGAACATAACCACGAATCTAACAATAATGAAACATGTTTGCAATATCATCATCGAGATTTAATACATGAAAAGTGCCAAATTCATACAAAACATGATTAATATACAAAGATTGTTTATACTACCTACTAGATACATAAACGAAAGTAATAGATAACTGACACTTGAAAGTACCAAAAGTTTATGAATTGACTCAAGAAATTAAACCATAATCAATCAAGGTTAATATGGATCGGATGATCGGATCAATCTTACGGATTCCGGGCTATGAACAGACGTGATTAGCACCTGCTCAAGGATTCGAAAATCACCAGAGGAGCTCCCGAAAAGTCTTGAAACCAACCAATACTAAAAACAGGAGTTTGAAACAAGTTTTATAGACACTGAGAATACCGAACGGCCGTTCACAACCAAACGTATGTTCACTTTGCAACTTGCACGACATAATCATTTTCTTGAGTCTGGAGTTCGAGGCTGCTGCAAATAATATCTTTGTCAATGTGAACGGCCGTTCAGAATGACCTGGCCTTCCGATTTGCTCAGAAACCTTCGTTTTTGATCCGGTTTGCTTCCTGGACACCATTTAAGAGCTGTAATCTTAAACATACCCAAATAAGTACCAAACCATCATGTATAAGGCCAAAAACGTATATAAATGGGAATTAAACGGGGTCTTTTATATATATAAATTAAAGTATATCATGCTCCAACTTTGGTACCTCATCTCGAGGACAGTACTTGAAACACCCCGGTTCGAGACCCAAAAGTTTTCGCATTTTAAACTGTTGATGCACTTTATGTGTGGCCGTCACTGTCGAATAGACTAGGGTAGAGTCATATGTTGTATAACATGAGATTGTGGTGATCCATAAGGGCATTTTATGGATCTGATGCTATTGTTTAAGTAAACCAAGAAATAAGATTTTGGTTCGTACCTTTACAGGGTCGAACCAATTGGTTCGAACCCTTAAGGTCGATTGAACTTCTTAGATGGCGGTCTATATATAGAAATCTCATGTGTTGGCTTCATTAAGATTGTGAGTTTGTGCTTAGAATGCTCTCTAGGGGAGGTCATGCCTGACCTCCCCTGGCCCCGAGATAGATGTTTATCCTACTGATGACAGTGTTTGTAACCGTTTCTGATGAAATACGAATCTGCGATGACGTGATTTTCATCTATTTCCATTTCGTCTCCAATCTCCGTCTGAAACCGAGCTGTAATCATTTAATCGATCCATGGAATCGGTCCATAACCGTTTCCACAAGTGGTATTAGAGCCGTGGTACCGATTTGAATGATCTAATAGTCGTTTGAATCAATCACAGCTCGTTTTTCATGGTTTTTAGACGAAAAAATTGGGTTTTTTGAAATATTGAAACCCTAGAAACCCTAGATTCTTAATCGAGCCCAAATTTATAGGATTTTTCCAAGTTTTTGATAAATCAAGGGTTAGGTTTTCATTTCCGCACATTTTTGTACAAGTTTCATCATTGAATTTGAACTTTGAGAGTGTTTTGGGGCTGATTTGCAGAAAATATAGCAGATGAACACGTTTTTCTATAAAAGGTCGAATGAGAGAAGTTGATGCGACCCTTCGACAGGTCGAACGAGTGTTTGATATTCATTCGTGGTGATAATAGAGGTCGAACCAGTTGGATTATGTTCGTTCGACCTCACGACAGGTCGAACGAGAGATTTCAGTTTCAGTCATGCTTAAACAAAACTCGTTCGTGCTAATTGATTTTCATTCGACCTTACGAGGGTTCGAATGGAAGGTCAGGACACTCATTCGACCCTTCAACAGTTAGAATGAAAAATTGGAATTTTTAGGGGTAAAAAAATTCGAAAAGGTTTTTTTGGAGATTTTTGAGAGAATGTTGATGATGAATATACAAATTGTTGAAGACAAATGAAGTTGCAAGGTTCGAATTCAAATTGATCCGATATTGAATGTTTAAGTGTCAATCACTGGTTCTGATTTATTATGTGATATTTCGGGAAGATGTGCTCTGGCTCTTGATATGGGATACGAGTGATCGGGATAAACTTCATTATAAGGTTTCAAGCTTAAACACTTGAAATAATTCATCTAGGATACAAGTTTATCTCTGGTTTGCTTCTTTACACAAAGTTCAAGCATGTTGGATTTAGATATGGAGTCAGTTCTAGTGATTGTAACAGATGGGTTTCTGATCAGGAAGGTATGATGATGAAACATTATATTGTGGGGTAGTCAAAAGAATCAGGAATACTACGGTGCGATGATCTGATTCAGATGACTATTATGGGTCGCGCTAAATAGATAGATTTTATTCCGCAAGTTGTGAACAGTCAACCCAGTTCCAGTATGATTAAGGGAACTTGTTCAAAGATAAGAAAGTGTTTAAGCAATCACAGTCAGCACAGATGAAGATTTTCATAGAAGTACCAGTGTCCGAGTGGATTGTTTTGCATAGAGTCACATCTGAGATATTTAATTGGGTATTGACAGATAGATTTCTCCAGTTGTTATGAAGGGTGATGCAAAGGTAAGTGAAGGTAGGCGACATAAATGAGTGGTGGTACCTACGTGTTATGTTGAATACCTGATCGGTCTGTATGGAATCCTTCTAGCAGGGGTCTTATTAGACTGCAGGTAAGACTAGTTGGATTGCGCGTGATGTACTTGGTTCAGATGACATCCCTGGGTACTGATGCTACGAGGCTGTAGTGCATTACAATGTCAACTTCACATTGTGTAAATAGATGATCTGGTTGTAATTCAGTTGAGCGTGCCGGTTGAGTTTGCAAATGATATACGTGGTCTAGCTGACTTCTCGCGTATTGATGCTGAGGGTCCGTAGTGCATTACTTGGTTGGTTCACGAAGGATATTGTACTTTTACTCAATGCAATAATGCATGTATTGAGGGGGAGACCTGTGATATTGACTATTGATGTGCAAGAGGTTTCAGGATTCGCCAGCAACGTCCAAGGGGGAGATTGTTGATGCACTGTATGTGTGGCCGTCGTTGTCGAATAGACTAAGGTTGAGTCATATGTTGTATAACATGAGATTATGGTGATCCATAACGGAATTTTATGGATCTGATGCTATTGTTTAAGTAGACCAAGAAATAAGAATTTGGTTCGTACCTTTACAGGGTCGAATGAATTGGTTCGAACCCTTGAAAAGTCGAATGAATTTCTTAGATGGTGGTCTATATATAGCAATCTCATGTGTTGGTTTCATTAAGATTATGAGTTTGTGCTTAGAAATGACCTCCCCTGGCCCCGAGATAGATGTTTATCCTACTGATGACAGTGTCTGTAGCCGTTTCTGATTTAATACGAATCTGTGATGACGTGGTTTTCATTTATTTCTATTTCGTCTCCAATCTCCGTCTAAAACCAAGCTGTAATCATTTAATCGATCCATGGAATCGGTCCATAACCGTTTCCACATAAACCAATCATCGAGCAAGTAATAATAAAATATAAATACTAATGTATAGAAATAACTAGTATACATGAGTACTAATCACAAACCCAAAATCCAAATTATTATATAAAGTATATTATTATATGAAAGAGCCCATTACGAAACCAAGCCGATACCCGATAACGAACCCACACGGTCCACCCTTGATTAATCAACAGGGAGTACATGTGTCCTCCCGTATTGTGACAACCCAACATAAAAACCATTGATTGTTTCCAATGGTTTTCTAAAAACCATTAGACAACCATCCATATAAAAACCCAATAAACCAAGCCCTTCCTATTTTGTCTACTACACACACACACTCGATAGTATTAGGGAAAGAAGGTAACATATCAGTGGAAGGAGCATGGCAACTCAGCGGTAGAGCTACTCTCGACAACACACATACCCATACCTATAACAATAGAGAAAGATATAGAGAATCAAGAAAGAGAGAGAGATCATCAGAGAAGAAAGCCAGAGGATAAGGAGGTAATCGAAGAGAGAGAAAGATTGAGAAGAGGAACCTCCAATTCGGTCATGGCCTCCGGCCGACAGGACCTGGTTTGATGATGTACAAAGGTGGTGGGGGTGGCTCAGATATTGGGAATCGATGGGTTACGGTGACTACAAGGACGGTATAGCTCTGGAGGTAGTCTACTCAGGTTATTGAAGCTACTGATGGTGTTGGGTTTTGACTAGGCATCGGTGGAGGATATGTCTGATGACAAAGACGGTGGCCAAGAATTAGGGTTCCGATGACAGCACCAATCCAGCGACAATGGTAATAACCAACAGCCTTCTAGTTCGGTATGTGCTCATATCAGCTCTTAACGTCCCTTTTTTGTTATAAATATAATTAATGGGGTGTTATGATATATGTGTAATGGAGATGGATTCGTGGCTATGGAGATGCTGATTAGCAGGTTGTGATATTGTTGAATCAATGGTGAGGAATGATAAGGGTTCAGTTATGGACATAGGAGCAGGACAGATGACCTGGTCAACCAACCAATCAACTAAAGGGAACTAGACAAAGGTATAAAATGAGAACCCAAACAATTCTAGCATTAGTATATTGACGTGGATAACACGTGTGGAATTTGACTAAGATACAGATCGACTCAACCTTAGGAAACTAAAAAAACGATGAACATGTGTATAAACTATATGAGCCAATAACTAGAGCAAATGGTGTAGATGCATATGTGTGGCTATCGCTTTGGATTAATTAAGATTGTCGTCGTTTGAAGAAATCAAGTTTTGTTGAAGCCCATTCGACCTAACGTGGGGTCGAATGAAGATCAAAAGGGTTGAATGTAGTTTGTTAGTGTCAGGATGTTTATTGTTGAGTTCATTCGACCCTGGTAAGGGTCTAATGAAGACATCTATATATATGTTTGATGTGTTTAGTTGTTAGAACTTTTGGTCATTTGTGTGTGTGTTGGTGTGTGTTTTCCAGAGAGGTTCTAGAGTGTTCTAAGTCTAGGTTTGTCATTGTAATCTATCCTTTGTAAGCTTTTATCATTGATTATTAATGAAAAATAATTTGAAAATGGATCTTATCGTGTTCTGATCTGATTATTATCATTTTGCATGTGATCCAGGGTTTCCGCACCTAGATTACTTATACTTGTGAGATTACATTGTTGATTTTACAAATCCGATCCTTTATAAAGTGGTATCAGAGCCTTGCTCAATCACACAACTGCAAATTGATAGTTTTCAATCAGATTTTTTATCAAAAACATCAAAATTTTATTTATTTTGCTTGAACATTGCATGAACATGGAAATTGATTAAGTTAGACTTGTTTTCACGGATAAAATCAAAATTTCTTTCACAAAACTTGATCTCCATCAAATCCGATTCAAAACCTACCTAATTTCATTGAAATCCATCAACTTTTGAAAAACTCAAATCAAATTGAGTGATTTTTGAAGAAAAATTGATTTTAAAATGGGTCAGGTCGAATCAGATTGAGTTTGGTCGAACAAGTGTAAGTTTTAGGTCGAACCAAGTGATTTTAGGTCGAACCTGATGGGATTTTATGTCGAATCAGTTGTTTGTTCATAATTCAGAGTGTGTTGTGTCTCATTTGAACCTTCTTTGTTCATTCGACCATACGTGAGGTCGAACCAAGTTCTTTTTAGAGTCGAATAACGGATCAGTCTTTCAGTTTCTCATTCGAGCTTATCTTAAGGGTCAAACCAACTGTTTCTAGTTCATTCAACCATTCAATATTAGTGTTTAAGTCGAACCAAATTCAGATTTTCAAATTTTCTAAGTGTTGTTATTTCGTACATCATGGATAACATTTGGGGTTTACCTATGACACCGAGACCTACTATGACACAACCACAACAAGTACCTACGAATCCTTGGGCAGTTGCAGCAGCAAAGAGAAGGAACACACAACCACAACAAATGCCGAATTATTGGCCTGTTTCTACACCATCACAACCTGTTGTTAAGCCTCCTCCATAACAAATTCCAAACTATTGTGGAGTAGCAGTGATGACTCACAGAATTAACATATAAAACAGGCATAAACAGTCCCAAAATAGGTTACAATTAGGCTTACATTAGTTATAATTGATGCTTAATTCGTTCCTATTTGATTATCTAGGAAACTGGAGCTCCAAGACGGAAACAAAGGGTTTTCGGGGAAATACATGCAAAAATTGGAGATTCCTGTAGATACCAGACTTCAAGCCTGTTCCCTGTATGTTCAGAAGACAAATCCGGGACTTAACCAATGCTAAAATCAGTCCCGGAATGACTTTGCACGCCCACGCTCACCTGCACGAAGGCCATGCACGCGAGAAGACAACGCAGGAAACTTGGAGGGCAAGAAAACAGAGACTGAAGAACACGCACAGCCATGCCAAATAGGGGTGCACCCCCGTGCCAGACACAACAGTACAGACAGACTCTGCCATGCAGAAACAGTACGTACGTATAACTGCAAGCACGCCCTTGACACCATGGTGCACGGCCGTGCAACTCCTGGGAGGCCTATAAATAGCAAGCTACCCCTCACTATTTGTTCATCCCTTCTTGTGCTCTCTTAGGCCGAACTCCAAGCTTCTTCCAGAGATCTTGGGGTCTTGTCGGAGGCCTTCTGTCCATCCTAACATCCCTCAATGGTTAGGCTTCGTCCTAACTTGATCGGTCTAGCCAAGTAGAGGATCGTAGAGTAGTTATGTAATAATATCGAGGGTCGTGAGAATCAAGAGAGCTACATATCACATGAAGATGGAGAGCTTGTCTATGAGCAGCCATGTTCTTGTGTTGATCATGTCATATGGTTGTATCTTTCTATTATCATGAACCCACTTGATTTGAAGACTTTTAGTAGTAAGTAGTAGTTGTAGTAAGTAGTAGTTGTAGTAAGTAGTAAGTAGTAGTGGTAGTGGTAGTGGTAGTGGTAGTGGTAGTGGTAGTGATAGTGGTAGTGGTAGTGGTAGTGGTAGTGGTAGTGGTGGTAATCGTGGTAGTGGTCGTCATCGTGGTCGTGGTCGTCGTGGTCGTCGTGGTCGTCGTGGTCGTCGTGGTCGTCGTCGTGGTCGTCGTGGTAGTCGTGGTAGTCGTGGTAGTCGTGGTAGTCGTAGCGGTGGCGGTGGTGGCGGTAGCGGTAGCAGCAGCACCAGCAGCAGTAGCGTAGTAGTAGTAGCAGTAGCAGTAGTAGCAGTAGCAGCAGTAGCAGCAGCAGCAGCAGCAGTAGCAGCAGTAGCAGCAGTAGCAGCAGTAGCAGTAGTAGCAGCAGCAGGAGCAGCAGCAGAAGCAGGAGCAGCAGCAGGAGCAGGAGCAGGAGCAGCAGCAGGAGCAGGAGCAGCAGCAGCAGCAGCAGCAGCCAGCAGCAGCCAGCAGCAGCAGCCAGCAGCAGCCAGCAGCAGCCAGCAGTAGGAGCAGGAGGAGCAGGAGGAGGAGGAGGAGCAGCAGCAGCAGCAGTAGTAGTATTTAGTTATTTGTGGTGTCCTTTTCTTCTAATCCTTATTTGTTTATCTTTGTGACATGTTGCTTTGATGATAACTTGAACCTAAAATCAATAATTAACCTACTAGGAGAACTCACGAGTGTACCCGTGGTGTGTCAAAACCCACGCACTTGTGAGCTCATCCGAAAACATAATAATTGATTAACTTACCAATAACTAGAGGTTTAATCAGCTTCTGGTAGTCCCGACTAGATCCAAGGCGAGGAAACCGGTAGTGAGACAAATCCATCGGGCTTCTGATATCTGAACCAAGTTTTAAGCAATGGCTTCTGAAGTGGACCAGATCTGAGTGACACATTTCTGGTTCATACCAGATGACTGAGTGATCTTCTTGGCACTGGGAGGATTCCCTACGGGTGCACCAGTGATCATTTGTATCATACACCTTTAGGATTATGTTCCACCTTTGTCAAGGATTTCATTCAGTTTGGGAGGTTAAGGGTTGGGAAATTAAGTTATCATTAATGCAACCAACTTAATATTTAATTGATCACTAAATGTTAAGGTCACAGTGAAGATAAATAAATAAAGGATTCATTATCTAGTTCTCGTTAGTACAACGCCGTTAGCCAATGGGGGTACGGTCTCCAGATACCAGCTGTAAGAGAGATCCATCGACTAGTTCGTTAACCAATGGGGATTCGTTGTTGGCCTACTCAGGAAGACACTAAGGCGAGACCCTTCGGTACGGAACGCGAGAGCTAAGACGAGGTGTACGGTGTTCCAGGTCGGAAGTGAAGCCTCTGCTTTACGCGAGTAGTCGCCTCTGCTTCTCTATCAATGAGTCAACACTTCAAGTCCCTCTCGTTTTCCCCATGTTAGGATCTGAGTATTGGACTGTTTTGATTAAGTATGAAATATGAATGAAATATAAATGGAAAGTGCAGCGGAATAAGAATAAATCAAAACATAGAGTATAATTGTTTTTAATCGAATGCTTTCATAAAATGGAAAGATTACAATCGTACAATTAACTCCCCCTCAGCCTGATCACTCAGAGAATGTTTGTCTAAAGAGAATGACGAGTGATCAATAGAACAGTACAAGTACTGTTCTATTTATAGACAAGTACAAACCTCTGATGATCAGTTGCTGACGTGTTGGGTCTGCTGACCTGGAGAAGAACAGATGATTGAAAGCCAAAATATACTAAGTGTTGATCCAGAATAAATAACAGAGTTTACAAGAAAGCTTCCTCCAAAGAACTGCTGATTCCCAAACTGCTGATGCCTAAACAACTGATACAAGACAACTGCTGCTGATGAAAGGTCTGATGGATAAAGTCTGAAGAGCAAAAGTCTGATAAAGAACAAGTGCTGATCAAGATCTGAAGAACAAAGGTCTGTTGAACCAACAGCACTTTGGTTCAACAGATGTTAAGAAGACATCAGAGTTTTTAGCTTAACAGAGTTTTTCCTTCAGTAGTTTCAATGTAACAGTAGTTTATTGTTTAACAGATGTTGTAGTTTGTTAGTCAGTTAGGGGTCGCTTTCTAGGTGACGTCAGCTAAGTGATCATCAGAGGTTTGTACTTGTCTATAAATAGAACAGTACTTGTACTGTTCTATTGATCACTCGTCATTCTCTCTAAGACAAACAAACTCTGAGTGATCAGGCTGAGGGGGAGCTATAATTGTACCTTTGTAATCTTTCAACTTTAATGAAAGCTTTCGATTGATAACAATTATTCTCTATGTTTTGATTATTCTTTATTCCGCTGCACTTTCCATTTATACTTCATTCATATTTCATTATTAATCAAAACAATCCAATACTCAGATCCTAACAATTGGTATCAGAGCTTGGTCAATTAAATCTGATCTAATCAATCAATTTAATACACAGATCAGCTCACAATCATTGATATCGTTTGTTTGTCGGGTTAAAACAGAGTAATAGTTTATTTTCGTTTCAACAGTTAGTAAACAGACTTTGTTTTTGAAAAACCAAGAGAATGACTTCACTTAATCAAGATCCACACAACACTGGCACACACAACAAGCCTCCGATGCTTGTCAGGTCAGAATACAACATCTGGCAGCGTCGGGTAGCTCATGTGTTAGCACAACAGAACACAGGGTGCTGGAAATCGGTAGTATTTGGACCACATGTTCCAATGGTACTGAGTGCCGAGGATCCAAAGATCCAAGTACCAAAGAGTGTTGAGAACTACTCAGAGCAAGATTTTCAAAAAATCGAGCTAGATGCCAAGGCTTTCAGCATAGTAGCCATGGCACTGCCGAATGATATCTATGCCGGTCTCTTGCACTGCAATAGTGCTAAAGAACTGTGGGATGCTCTTAAAGAGCAATTCGGGGGAACTGATGATGTGATTGAAAACAACCGTGAAATACTTAACCAACAATATGAAACGTTTAGTCACATAAAAGGGGAGTCATTAACACAACAGTTTGAAAGGTTTAACTGTCTAATTAGTGAACTTAAACTGGTTGGTCTAACTTTTCCTAATTCAACACTGAATCATAGGTTTCTTAGATCACTTCAGGACAAATGGGACACTATAGCTATTGTTATGAGAAACTCTATCGGATTCAAAGACCTAACCCTGACCCAGCTTCATGGTAAGCTCCTGACTTATGAAAGGGAGCTTAACCAGAAAAAGAAGCTCCAGGACTCTGGCAAAGTGTCAGATGACTATGTATTTGGTAATACTGCACTGTTGGGTCAGGATGATGGTTCTGGAAGTAGTAAGGATCAGAGTTATGATCATTACATTGACATAACAACTGGTTTCAATAATGATTCTTACTCATAACCAAACAACTGTGCTTTCACAGCTAGTGGTGACATCCAGGCTTCTGATAACTCATCTTTTGTGTACAATGACTTGCAATACATTGACCCTTTGGACCTAGAAGAAATGGACATCTTACATCAGGTTGCCCTGCTCAGTATTAGAACCAATAACTTCTATAAGAAAACTGGCAGGAGGTTCCCAGGTTTACATGGTGGGTCAAAGGTTGGGTTGGATAAATCAAAGATAAAGTGTTATAAATGTCATAGAATGGGTCATTTTGCTAGGGAGTGTAGGAGTCAAAATGGAGTTCCTATGATCACCTATCCAAATCAAAGACCACAGACCAACACTTATCAGACCATCCCTAATGTACCTAATGTGCAAAACACTGCTCACTTTGCACAGACCCAAACCACTGTTCCTGTGCATTATGTCCAAACCACTGTTCCTCAGTATCACTATGTCCAAACACCTGTTGCTCAGGCCCCTGTGCCAATGACTGTTACTCCACCCTCTGCTCCTGCAGAGACCAGTCAACCAGGTCAACAGAGTTTCTTTACTCAGGGCTTTGTTGATTGGAGCAGTCTACCAGATGAGATAACAGATGACAACATTGCTCTAGTTGCCAACACTGAAAAGGATTTTTGTTTTATGGCACTAGAAACAATTGTTGAAGAGACTGATTCTGAGGAAGTGGTGTCTTTGTCTGAAAATGTGACTGATGGTGTTGTTGGTGAGATTGTTTCAGCTGAAGAATCTGAAGTGGAGGTTGTGAATCTATCAGACCCCTGGGGTAGTGATGACTGTGACTGCCAGTGTAACTGTGCCTTGATGGCTGCTGCTAAGGTATCTCCTCAAATCTTAAATGACTTGTGCTCAGACAAATGTATTGTAGCATTTGCTAAGATAAAAGAGGTGAATGAAAACTTTAGAAAGAAAATTTTGGATTCAGAAATTCAGGTTGAAAAATTAACAAAAGAGTTAAAATCAAAAATATCTGAAAAAGAGTCTGAAATCAGCAGTCTAAAACATGAAGCAAGCATAACCAAAGACCAGCTTCAGACTATGATAACAAAATATCATAGTTGTAAGAAGGAGCTTGAGTCCACCCAAGTTGAATGTAAGAAATGGGTGGAATCATCAAAGGGTTTTGAGATGATTGTCAACCAACAATCTAAAAGTCATGTGAAATTTGGGTTTGGTTTTAAAACCACTGATCAAGTTTCACAAACCACTGACAAAAAGGAACCACAGTTGGTTGAGGTCATCCCTACTAACTCAAAAGGTCAAGAAATCAAGGTTACTGAACCCAATGGCAAGAAAATCATTCTTGAAAAGTTGGAAGGTACACCCTCATTTGATGAAATTGAGAAATATCAATTCAAACCAACATGGTCAGATGAGTGTGAAGTCCTTGAAAATTTCAAACCAATGACCTTCAAAACCTCTGATGGTAAAATGGCACCACAGGCCAAAGTTATCCCTCTAGTAAGTCTTTCAACAGATGATGAAACATCTGTTGAAAAGAAGAAAGAAAAAGGGAAAGCCAAGAACAATTTGTTTTGTGATTTTTGTGAAAAGAAGAACCATGTCACCAAAAACTGTTTTCTTCTAAAAGCATATGACATCAACAAAACAACAAGTTTAAATGATTCAAAATCTAAAGAATGTTCAATCTGCAAGAAAAAGAATCACAAAACAAAAGAGTGCTTATATCTCAAAAATTTTGATGAAAAGATAAAAGAGTATAAGGCTAAAACTCTGGAGAGTCAAGTGATGAGTACTTCAAAAGGAAAATCCAAACAGACTTTTGAATCAGTCCAAACATCTGTTACCCAAAGTCTGAACAAAAACTCTGCTCCCAGAGAGGTTCAGGTAACAGATGCTCCACCTGTAAACAGATTACCAAGAGGATATGGACAACCCACTTGTCATCGTCTGCCACATGTTTATGATGAGCCCAAGAGGCCTTCAAAACCAAAAGTGAACAGACATCCTCATGGTTTTCAACAACTGATAGGAAATGATCAAACCTCTGCTGGACCAAGTGTTGACATACAAGCACTGGCAAATGGTCAACTGCAGCTGTTGAATCTAGTTCAAAAGCTAGTCCAAACCACTGATCATTCTCCTCAACTTAAGGCTGAGACAGCTAAGGACCCATCCAAAGCCAATTTGGCTTTGGACACTCACCAAAACTAAATCCTTACTGATGTGCAGGGAGCTTCTGCTTGTTTAGACAGTTTATGGTATGTAGATAGTGGAGGCTCCAGGCACATGACTGGATGTAGAGCCCTTCTTCTGGACTTTCTTGCTCATAGAGGGGGTGATATATCCTTTGGTAATGATTCTAAAGGTAAAGTGTTGGGTTCTGGTACTGTCAAAGCAGGGAGACTTAAGTTTGAAAATGTTAATCTAATAGACAATCTAAAATTTAATCTACTTAGTGTATCACAAATGAGTGACAAAGGCTTTGGGTCATTCTTCACTAAGCAAACTTGTAAGATTGTTGGCCCAGAGGCTGTAGAAAAGATTAACACCATCATTGCTGAGAGCAAAGCACAACTTGTTGCTCACAGAAGTGGCAATGTGTATGTGGTTGATATGTTGAAGGATAATCCTACTGCTAATGTCTGTCTGTTCTCAGCTGCCTCTACCAAAGAGACAGAATTGTGGCATAGGAGACTTGGTCACACCAACCTTCAAACTATCAACTCACTCTCCAAACAAAACCTTGTCAGAGGTTTACCATCAAAAGAATTCAAATGTGATGAGCATTGTGTTTCCTGTTTAAAAGGTAAACAACATAAAAGCTCTTACAAATCCATTGATGAGTCCAAAACCAGTCAGTGTTTACAAATGTTGCACATGGACTTGTTTGGCCCTGTAAAAATCATGAGTCTAAGAAGGAAAAGATTCTGTCTTGTCATAGTTGATGACTTTTCTAGGTTTACATGGACTTACTTTTTACACTCTAAAGATGAGACTGCAGGTATCTTGAAGGACTTTGTTACCAAAGTTGAAAAACAATATGACTTGCCAGTAAAAGTCTTTAGGAGTGACAATGGAACAGAGTTTAAAAATAAGGAGTTAGATGATTTCTGTGTGTCAAAAGGGATTGTAAGGCAGTACAGTATCCCAAGAACACCAGAGCAGAATGGGGTGGTTGAAAGGAAGAACAGGACTCTCATTGAGGCTGCAAGAACAATGCTAGCAGATTCTGGTTTACCTCTGTCCTTTTGGGCAGAAGCTGTAAACACTGCTTGTTATGTTCAAAACAGAGTTTTAATCAACCCTAGACATCAAAAGACTGCTTATGAAATTCTGTTTAAAATCAAACCACTGATATCATTTTTCAAAGTCTTTGGCTGCCCATGTTTCATTTTAAATCTTAAAGATTCCATTTCAAAATTTGCAGCCAAAGTGGATTGTGGATATTTTCTGGGGTATTCTTCTATTGCAAAGGCCTATAAAGTGTTTAACACAAGGACTAAAACAATAGAAGAAACTCTGAATGTGAAGTTCAATGAACTTTCTTCTTTAAAAATCCCAGCAAACCCTGCTGAGTTGTTTGATTTAGATAAATTCAAATTTGAAGATATTGCTGTCAAAACTAACCCTGCAGGTACTCCACAATCTTCACAACAAGATTACAGAATAGATGTTGTGGTTCCAGACCACTACAAAGTCTATCCTGTATCAGAGGAAGCAGTGGTTCAAAACAACTGTCAAAACTCTGTCACAGCTGAGTCAGCCACTGTTGGCCAGTCTTATCTTCAATCCACTGATTCACCCAGCCAATCCACTGTTCAATCATCTGTTGACAAGAGTCAATCATCTGTTGACAAAAGTCAGTCCAATCTTACACCACTTGGACCCATTCCTCCACCTCCATTTCAAACATCTGTTGCCTCTTCAGAAGTGCCAACAGATGTTATGTCAACAGAGTCTCCAAACCTCTGTCCTTCACCACAAAATGCCATCATACCATATCAGGGAGATTTAATCTACCTAAGAGCTCATCCACCAGATCAAATCATTGGCAACATCAGAGAAGGTGTGCTCACAAGGAGCCAATCTTCAAACATCTGTCTCTTTGCAGGCTTTCTATCCCTTACACAACCTGTCAAGTACCAAGAGGCACTGAAAGACAACAGTTGGGTAGAAGCCATGCAAGAAGAACTCCTTCAGTTTAAAAGACAACAAGTATGGGAACTTGTACCACTGCCTAAGGATGTTTGTCCTATTGGCACAAAGTGGGTCTTCAAAAACAAAACTGATGAAAGGGGTATAGTTGTCAAGAACAAAGCCAGGCTAGTGGTTCAAGGCTTCAGACAAGAAGAGGGTATTGACTATGATGAAACCTTTGCCCCTGTAGCAAGGCTAGAGGCAATCAGACTTTTCTTAGCCTTTGCTGTCAACCACAACATCAAGGTGTTTCAGATGGACATCAAGTGTGCCTTCCTATATGGCAAAATTCAGGAGGAGGTCTATGTATGTCAACCACCTGGTTTTGAAGACACATTCCATCCTGATCATGTCTACAAGCTTAACAAAGCATTGTATGGACTCAAACAAGCACCAAGAGCCTGGTATGAAACTCTCTCTACTTTTCTCTTATCCATTGGTTTCACTAGAGGTAAAATTGACAAAACCTTGTTTTTAAAATGGAAAGGAAAAGATTTAATGATTGTTCAAATATATGTGGATGACATCATTTTTGGATCCACATGTAATAAAATGTGTGAGGAGTTTAGGGAACTCATGACAGCAGAGTTTGAAATGAGTGCAATGGGTGAACTTCAGTGCTTTCTTGGTCTCCAAGTAAAGCAACTGCAAAATGGTACTTTCATTCATCAAAACAAGTATGTGAAAAACTTGTTAACAAAATTTGAGATGAATGATTGTAAGCCATGTAGTACACCCATGAGCACTGTCAAGCCACTCACTGATGATGAAAAGGATGAACTTGTTGATCAGACACACTATAGATGCATGATTGGGTCTTTACTGTACTTAACAGCATCCAGGCCAGACATTATGTTTGCAACCTGTGTGTGTGCTAGATCTCAGGCTTCTCCTAGAAAGTCTAACCTTATTGCTGTGAAAAGGATCTTCAGATACCTAAAAGGTGCTCCCACACTTGGTATCTGGTATCCTGCTAATGGAAACATTGAGCTTTCAGGTTATTCAGATAGTGATTTTGCTGTGCCATACCACAAGGAAGTCCACATCAGGAGGGTGTCAGTTTCTAGGGAATGCCTTAGTCTCTTGGCAAAGCAAAAAGCAAGCAGCTGTTTCAACATCCACTGCTGAAGCTGAATACATTGCTGCTGCAAGCTGTACAGCCCAACTTATGTGGCTTCAAAATCAACTACTGGACTTTGGGATAACTGCACTTAGGACTCCACTCATGTTGGATAGTCAAGCTGCTGAAAATATCATCAAAAATCCAGTCTCTCACTCAACAACAAAGCACATAGATATCAGACATCACTTTGTCAGGGATAGCTATGAAAAAGGTTTGATTTCTCTGCACCATGTTCCAACAGAGGATCAGTTGGCAGATGTGCTGACAAAAGCTTTAGACACATCTACCTTCACAAATCTGATTTCTCGAATTGGAATGTTAAACATGGATTAAAAACAACAAAAATGTTTTCAATAAAAACATTAAAATGTTTTCAGAAAATCAAATTTTGTTATAATAACACTTTGGTTGAAAAATCTGTTTTAAAACCACTGATTCAGATAAAACAACCACTGTTTTATTAAAACCACTGTTAGTTGAAAAATCTGTTTCAAACATCTGATCAGGTAAAACAACCACTGTTGGTTGAAAAATCTGTTTCAAACATCTGATCAGATAAAACAACTGTTTTCATCAGTCTTTTGGTTAAACAACAGAGGTTGGCAACAGAGGTTTAACAAAACAGCTGTCTGCCACCAGATGTTTCAACCATCAGATGTTTGCCACGTCTGCTCTCTAAAGCAGAGTTTTTGCCACATCAGCGGTTTCACCAGAGCCTATAAAACCCTGTTCTTTCCCCCAACAGCAGTTTTACTGTCTCATTGTATTCAAAATACTAAAAACCGCTCTCGTCTTCCTCATAACCGTCAATCAAAGATCCTTGCTTTCATAATCAAAATCCATTAAAATGGAACTCCAAACAAAAGCCACTCACAATTTCCTTCCATATTTGGTTAAAACCGAAGACAACACACCATTTCATTCCACCATTGACATCATCAATAACTCGAAATATAAAAATATTCTTATTGCTGATGCCCCCATTTACCTGGAAACACTCCAAGAATTTTGGGCAACTGCTGAGGTTTTATACCAAGACAAAAAGCCTACGTCCATAATTTCAAAAATTGGAGCCACCAGTATCGCCATAACCCCTGAGATCATCTCCACTACCTTCTCACTGAACGACTTGTCAGGTATGGAAACTTTTCCAAAAACAGAGCTTCACACTGAGTTTCAAGAGAGGGGGTATGATGCTCAAATGACTGGTTCCACACTATACAAAAAGTTTTTCCCACCAGTCATGAAATTTTTCTTCCATACCCTCCTCCTCTGTGCCTCTGCCAAGACTACATCCTTCAATGAAATCCCATTGAGGATACAATACTTGGGATATGCTATGTTGTCAGACTCTGACTTCAACCTATCTCAGGGATTGTTTTCAGACTTGGTATCAAATGTGAAAGCCATAAAATCTGGCTCAAACAATGCTTTTCTGCTCTACCCTAGAATTCTAAGTGTAATTCTACAAAAGCTTTTACCTGAAAAGGATTTTCAAAAGGGAGAGTCATTTAAAATGAAAAGTCTAACTGATGAAACTTTTACTAGAATGCTGGGTTCTTCAACCCAAGAAAAAGCACAAAAAGTTCAAAAAGTTTCCAAAACACAACCAAAGAGGACAAAGACAACAACTGTTGTTGAAACCTCTGTTGGTGAGCCCACTGCTCCTGGTGATCATGGCACTTCATCCAGTGCTGTGAAACCCACACCAGCCACCAAAAGAAAACGTCCATCCACCAAAACAACCACCAAAACCAAAAAGGGACTTCTGGAAGATGAGATACCAGAAGCTAACCCTGTTGCATCACCAAAGCAACATGAAACCACTGTTGTTACTTCCTCACAACAGTTGGAGATATCTCAACCCAAGCAAACTCCTCAAGATTCCTCACAAAAGGAACTTGTTGTAAGCCAAAGGGAACCTCAAACTGAGGCATATGAGTCACTTGATCATATGTTTACAAGCCCATCTCCCAGGGCTAATCAGCTTCTTACTCCACCTACATCACCACCACATGTCCCACAAACAATGCAACCCCTGTTTGAGGCTATTGATAAAACTCAGGACAACCCCAGTTCCTCTCAATCACCTATCACTGAGAGTATGCCACTACCAGTGACTGGGACTGAGGAAAATCAATCAGCCATCCCACAAACAGATGAGGAGGTTATACTCCCAGAAGTACATGTTACTTCTGATGAGGTTTCAAGAGAAGCAGCCACTACTGCTGTTGAGACCATTGTCTCACAGCAGGACAGTGGTTACATTGCTAAGACTTCCTTGAAGGCAACAACTGCTGAAGACACAATTGTGTCTCCAAAAACAGTTGGAAGTCCCCAGAACCAAGACAAAGGGGCAGCAGGTTCTTATTCTATGGACTCACCTCCTAGGACTGAACCAGCTAAAACTACCTCTGGTAGGGACTCAGATGATCCTATTAATTTGGGTGATGAGTCAAAACTACAAGAATTGACGGTTAAAGTTCAAAACCTTGAATCCTCTGTTGCTGACATCAAATCTGATGTCAAGTCAATATTGGAAACATTGAATAACTTTACAAAAAGTCAACCATCAACTGCTGATGTTGCTAATGAGCTATGGAAATCTGTTTCCCCCATCATCATAGCTCATCGAAAATTAGCAGATCAGACACAGGAAACCTACATGACTTTGATCAGAAACATGGTTGATGCCAGATTCAATGATACAAAGGCTGATATCAAGGTGATCAAAGACCACTTGCTGAAGACCACTGGCTCTGCCCCTACCACAATTCTCAGAGATGAAGATGATGATGAATTCACTACTGATGATGCCAAAAAGGGGGAGAGTGGCAGAGATAGGCTACCAAAACTAAATCCATTTGGTGAACCACCCTCACAAAAAGGGAAGAAGCCAACTGCTGACAAACCAGGGTCACCAAAATCAGCTCCACAAACACAACAACCAAATGTTCAGATCCCTGTCTCTGAATCAGCCCCAGCATCAAAGGCAAAAGAAGTTGACACTTCAGCAAATGAAAGAGCTGAAAAGGCTGCTGAAGACAAAATGAAAAGGGCTGACACATTGGAAGTAAAGGCAGAGAGGTTGGTACAGCTGAAAAAGGAACAGCAGCAGGAAGTGGAAGATGTGAGCACTTCAAAGAGAAGGAAAATGCCAGCCAAACACACTAGAAAACCACCTTCCAAATTAGCTGCTGAAACTCCTGTTGTACAAACACCTGTTACCACAACCACTGCTCCACAAACCACTGCCACCACAACCTCTGTTACCCAAACCACTGCACCTAAAACAACTGAAACTAAAACCACTGCTGAAACATCTGCACAACCCAAACCAGTAACCAAACCAGTCACTAAACCAACCACAACTCAACCAACTCCCAAACCTACTCCAACACAAACCACTGCCAAACCTACTTCAACACAACCCAAAACCCAAACAACTGCTGGTTCCACAAAAGGACCAACAGATGTTTCTCAATCCACTGCTACATCCTCACCTTCACCCAAAATCTTGTATAGCAGAAAAAGGAAATCCACCTTTGTTATACAAGATGAAAACATCCACAACACACCACCTAACACCCCAATCTCATCCACACCAGTCAATGCCATTCCACTTTCATCTTACTCACCACACACTGCCCAATTCAGATCACACAGACCACCACCAACCATCACCCCATTGGCTGAGAAGTATCCCCTTGAGTTGGATTTAATCAAGGGGGAACTTCAATCCTTCTATAATACTGATCAGCCATCAGAAAGATCCTTCCCATCTCTTAAAGGCTTCCCTGTTCCACCCAATATAGACACATATCTCAAATACAAGGGTGAACAGGCTGATGCTGTCATCAAAGAGAAGTGCAAAGGGAAGGATGACAGGACTGCTCAGGGCATCCATTCAGCAGAGCTTAGCAAACTCAGAAGGATTGAAGATTATGCTAAGACCCTGAGCAACTCCATGTCAACCATGCCTCTCAGCAGACACTTGGAGATGGAAGTAAGGGATTCACTGCTGGAACAGATCTTGGCATCCAAGCCTTATAAAGCAACAAAGAATCAATTTACAGGCTGGACCACACATGCTCTAAGAGAAGAACTAATCAGAATAGAGAACATGGCCAAGAATCCTCCTGCTAAGGTCTCTGCTCCTGATTTCAAAAAGGGGAGAGATGAAGCTAGAGCCTTGAAATTCAGAAGAATGAGACAAGAGCTTGTAGCAGCTAAGTATGGAGAGATGAAATCTGTTGCCAGATGGTCAGAGATCAGGCTAATTGAGACATATAAAAAGCTTGAACAAGAAAGAAAGACCAATCCTGATCTTCCAAGAAAACCAGTGTATGATGATGCTCCCAAGAAACCCTCTCAGGCCTTCACATTGGACAGTTTGCTGGAAACTTCAGATCTTACCATTGCTGCTAGAAGACAATTTAAGAAGCAAAAAGAAATGACTGAAGAAGAAACAAGACAGTTCACTGATACTTATGTGAAAGAGGGGATCTTGAATCAAATCAGATCTTTTTCTGATCCTGTGTCAGACAGGCTCAGAGAACTCATTGGAAGGCCACCATCACCAAACTCATCCAAAATAAAGATGCATCCCAGTCACTCCTCTGATTCTAAAATTCTAAAATGGAAGTCTGATAAAGAGACCCATGAATTGACATTGCTCAGATCAGATGGTAGTATTCAGAAGCTGAGCATGGATGAGGCACCTGGCCTAAGTGCTGAAGATCTCCAGTCACTTCTAAATTTGACACTGGATAGAGATGCTGAAGACCTCTTCTCTCTGCACTTTGAGTTACAACTAAAAGGGCAAATTAGAGAAAGTCTGATGAGGAATAAAGATCAAGAATAAAGCAGAGTTTTGGCATCATCTGTTCTAGGGGGAGATTGTTGGGTCTGCTGACCTGGAGAAGAACAGATGATTGAAAGCCAAAATATACTAAGTGTTGATCCAGAATAAATAACAGAGTTTACAAGAAAGCTTCCTCCAAAGAACTGCTGATTCCCAAACTGCTGATGCCTAAACAACTGATACAAGACAACTGCTGCTGATGAAAGGTCTGATGGATAAAGTCTGAAGAGCAAAAGTCTGATAAAGAACAAGTGCTGATCAAGATCTGAAGAACAAAGGTCTGTTGAACCAACAGCACTTTGGTTCAACAGATGTTAAGAAGACATCAGAGTTTTTAGCTTAACAGAGTTTTTCCTTCAGTAGTTTCAATGTAACAGTAGTTTATTGTTTAACAGATGTTGTAGTTTGTTAGTCAGTTAGGGGTCGCTTTCTAGGTGACGTCAGCTAAGTGATCATCAGAGGTTTGTACTTGTCTATAAATAGAACAGTACTTGTACTGTTCTATTGATCACTCGTCATTCTCTCTAAGACAAACAAACTCTGAGTGATCAGGCTGAGGGGGAGCTATAATTGTACCTTTGTAATCTTTCAACTTTAATGAAAGCTTTCGATTGATAACAATTATTCTCTATGTTTTGATTATTCTTTATTCCGCTGCACTTTCCATTTATACTTCATTCATATTTCATTATTAATCAAAACAATCCAATACTCAGATCCTAACATGACGTCACCTAGAAAGCGACCCCTAACTGACTAACAAACTATAACATCTGTTAAACAATAAACTACTGTTACATTGAAACAACTGATAATAAACTCTGTTAAACTAAAGCTCTGATGTCTTCTCATCATCTGTTGAACCAAAGTGCTGTTGGCTCAACAGACCTTTGCTCTTCAGATCTTTGATCAGCACTTGTTCTTTATCAGACTTTTGCTCTTCAGACTTTATCCATCAGACTTTTCATCAGCAGCGGTTGTCTTCTAACAGTTGTTAAGCAGCAGCAGTTTAGGAATCAGCAGTTCTTTGGAGGAAGCTTTATTGTAACAACTGTTCTTTATTCTTGATCAAACACTTAGTATATTTTGGCTTTCAATCATCTGTTCTTCTCCAGGTCAGCAGACCCAACAATCTCCCCCTAGAACAGATGATGCCAAAACTCTGCTTTATTCTTGATCTTTATTCCTCATCAGACTTTCTCTAATTTGCCCTTTCAATTGTAATTCAAAGCTTAGAGAGAAGAGGTCTTCAGCATCTCTATCCAGTGTCAAATTCAGAAGTGTCTGGAGATCTTCTGCACTTAGGCCAGGTGCATCATCCATACTTAACTTCTGAATACTACCATCTGACCTGATCAGTGTCAATTCATGGGTCTCTTTGTCAGACTTCCATTTTAGAATTTTAGAGTCAGAGGAGTGACTGGGATGCATCTTTATTTTTGATGAGTTGGGAGATGGAGGCCTGCCAATGAGTTCTCTGAACTTCTCTGTGACAGGATCAGAGAAGAATCTGAGTTGGTTCAAGAGACCCTCTTTTACATAAGTTTCATTGAACTTCCTTGTATCCTCTTTAGACATTTCCTTCTGCTTCTTGTATTGTCTTTGAGCAGCAATAGAAAGATCAGAGGTTTAAAGTAAGCTATCTAATGTAAAGGCCTGTGAGGGTTTTCTTGGAAGATCAAGATTGGTCTTTCTTTCTTGTTCAAGTTTCTTGTATGTTTCAATTAACCTGACCTCTGACCATCTAGCAACAGATCTCATCTCTCCATACTTGGCTGCTACAAGCTCTTGTCTCATTCTCTTGAACTTCAAGGCTCTAGCTTGATCTCTCCCTTTACTGAAATCAGGGGCAGAGGCCTTAGCAGGAGGATTCTTGGCCATGTTCTCAATTCTGATCAGTTCTTCCCTGAGAGAATGTGTGGTCCAGCCTGTGAATTGGTTCTTTGTTGCTTTGTAAGGCTTGGTTGCCAAGATCTGTTCTAGTAGTGAATCCCTCACTTCCATCTCCAAGTGTCTGCTGAGAGGCATGGTAGACATGGAATTGCTCAGGGTCTTAGCATAATCTTCAATCCTTCTGAGTTTGCTAAGCTCTGCTGAATGGATGCCCTGAGCAGTCCTGTCATCCTTCCCTTTGCATTTCTCTTTGATGATGGCATCAGCCTGTTCACCCTTGTATTTGAGATATGTATCAATGTTGAGTGGAACAAGGAAGCCTTTGAGAGATGGGAAGGATCTTTCTGATGGCTGATCAGTATTGTAGAAGGATTGAAGTTCCCCCTTGATTAGATCCAACTCAAGGGGATACTTCTCAACCAATGGGGTGATGGTTGGTGGTGGTCTATGGGATCTGAATTGTGCAGTGTGTGGTGAGTAAGATGAAAGTGGAATGGCATTGACTGGTGTGGTTTGTGAGATTGGGGTGTTAGGTGGTGTGTTGTGGATGTTTTCATCTTGTATAACAAAGGTGGATTTCCTTTTTCTGCTATACAAGATTTTGGGTGAAGGTGAGGATGAGGCAGTAGTTTGGGAAACATCTGTTGGTCCTTTTGTGGAACCAGCAGTTGTTTGGGTTTTAGGTTGTGTTGAGGTAGATTTGGGAGTTGGTTGAGTTGTGGCTGGTTTAGTAGTTGATGGTGTGGTGATAGGTTTGGTTACTGGTTTGGGTTGAGCAGATGTTTTAGCAGTGGTTTTAGGTTCAGTGGTTTGGGTAGCAAAGGTTGTGGTGGCAGCGGTTTTAGGAGCAGTGGTTGTGGTAACAGGTGTTTGTACAGCAGAGGTTTCAGCAGTTAGTCTGGAAGGTGGTTTTCTGGTGTGTTTGGCTGGCATTTTCTTTCTTTTTGAAGTATTCACATCTTCCACTTCCTGCTGCTGTTCCTTTTTCAGCTGTACCAACATCTCTGCCTTTACTTCCAATGTATCAGCCCTTTTCCTTTTGTCTTGAGCAGCTTTTTCAGCCTTTTCATTAGCTGAAGTGTCAACTTCTTTTGCCTTTGATGCTTGAGCTGGTTCAGAGACAGGGATCTGAACATTTGGTTGTTGTGTCTGTTGTAGATGCGTTTTGCGACTAATGATTAGATAATTAACATGTGTTAATAGGCTGAGAGGGGCGAAGGAAGAATGTATGGGCGAAGGTGAATAGTAGATGGGCGAAGGTAGAAGGTACATGGACGAATCTGGAACTGAACTAACACTGAAGACACATTCGACCACACCATGTGGGCGAATGTGGAAATGCCTCACATTCGACCAGTCAAACTGGGCGAACGTGCAGGTCCTATATATAGATTTTGTGATTTTGTAAGTTTAAGGAAGTCATTAGTTGTGTGTGTTATCAGGTGTTGTTCCAGAGAGGTTTGAGAGAATTTGTGTGTGTGTTAGATTAACTGAATAGACATTGTAATCAAGTTTTTGAGAAAGTTAATCTATGAAAAGTATTGAAAATGACTTTGATTATGTTTTGATTTGAGTTTACTTCAGTTTGTTCAAAGCTAGGGTTTCCGCACCTGGTTTTGTAACTTGTATGATCATATAATCCTGTTTTCGTGTCAAATTTTAGCCTCTACAAAGTGGTATCAGAGCGTAGAGGATCATACAACAACAAATTGATAAACTCAGAGCTGATTTGGACATTATTTTGATCAATTCACATCTGTTTTTGCATAAAAATGGTTTTTGAGTGTTTTTGAAAGAATTAGAGTTGATTTTGTGGTTAAAATTCAAAATTCCAAGTATTAAAGTTGTTCCAAATCATCTCCGAAGCAAAACCTAATCAAGATCATTCAAATTCACAAACTTTTGAAAATCAGAGATCAAAATAACCGTTTTTCAAAGTGTAACCGTTTTTCAAATCACAAAATGGGCGAACCTGGAGTGTTTTGGTCGAAGGTGTGTAGTTTTGGGCGAACCTGAGTGTTTTTCTGGGCGAATCTAGGGATTGTTGGGTGAACCTAGAATTTTTCAGTTGAATTTTTCACATTCGGGTCACATTTTTCACATTCGGGAGATCGTGCGGGCGAACCTGGAAATCAAACGGGCGAACCTGAACCTTTTTGGGCGAACGTGAAAAGTGTTAGAGTGTTTTTACTTTCTGGTGAGATTTTACATTCGGGAGAGCATTTCTGGGCGAACCTGAAGCTGAAAGGGACGAACCTGAAGTTCATTTGGGCGAACCTAGACTAGTTTTTGGAAAATTTTTCTAAGTGTTGAATTTCTCGAATTTCGTGATCATGTGGAATTTTCAGACTACTCCGACACCAGCAACTACACAACCACAACAGCAGGTGATGGACCCATGGACGGTAGCAGCACAGAAGACGAGCACACAGTCTTCACAGCCGGTTAACTACATGACTCAAAGTGCACCTCCAGCACCACAGTCTGACTACTGGGGAGTAGCAGCAGCGGTGGTAAACACTCAAACTACAAATGCTATTTCCACACTGATTAATGATTTGTCTTCGGGTAGCGGGAATCGGCCACCGAAGCTTATGGAGATTCAAGAATACAATCAGTGGCAGAAAAAGTTCAAGATACATTTGGAAGGCATGGGAGTGGAAGGTGCTGAAGCATGGAACATGATTGCTAAAGGTTACACACCACCAGTTTTGGAGAACACAGGTGAACCAGTGCCATTGGAGAGCATGGCTGAGGATGAGAAAAAGAAGTTTGCTGTGGAAAAGAAGGCGTTTTCCCAATTGACACAGGCAATCACAAATGATCTTTTGCATCAGTTTGGGACTTGCACAACATCTAAGGCACTATGGGAAATGCTTAAAAGGAAGCATGATGGGAATGAGAAGACTAGAAGTTTGAGGGTGGAAGAACTTATAAAGGAGTTTGAGAATTTTTCTTATATTGGAAATGAAACTTTGAAAGAACTAACTCCTAGATATAATCATTTGTTATCTGAATTGTCTAGCTATGGTATACAGATTCCTATGGCAAAGCAGGTGGACAAGTTTGCAGATGCATTACCACTAAACTGGGATCAGCATGTGGAAGTCCTGAAGGAGAAGGATGCTTATCAATACTGGTCTATTCAGGAGTTCATTGAGAAGCTGGAAAACAAAGAATTGGAAGAGAAGAGGAAGGCTAGGAGAGCACAGATTCCTCAGAATCCAAACTTATACTTTGGAGGATCTTCAGTTCCAGCTAGTACAAGCTCAGGAGGGCTAGTTACACCACATGTTGCATGTATATCCAATGTTATGGAATCACCTACCCTGAACTACCATCAACAAACTTCATCCTTTTCACAACCACCACCACAACAACCATACAACTATTCATACATTCCACCATTCTCCCCAAAGCAACAAGCAGCTTTTTACACTGCGAGCCAATCTCAACAACAACCAATGAACCAACCTAATCAACAAACGGTGGTTTTGGAGACATCTAACCTTGGAAATGTGACAGTTGAAGTTGCTCAGCAACACATTGCATTAGTCTCTGCAATGGTCTCATCCTACAATGGATTAGTTGCTAGTCAAATTGGGAATAACAACTTGACCAATGAAGACTACGCACAGATTGACAAGGAGGAGATGGAACTCATTGATATCCAATGGGCCTTTGCGAGCATAATGAGAAGAGCAACGGAGTTTATCGAGAAGACAGGAAGAACAGATTTGGGAACTTCTCCTAACACAACCTACGGGTTCAATAAGGAGAAAGTGACTTGTTTTAACTGTGGAGGGAAAGGTCACTTTAAAAGAGAATGCACTCAACCACCAAAACAAGGTAATAGGAATCCATTCAATGCCACTTATCAGAACCGTCAACAACAAAACCAAAACCAAGTTTCTTACCAAAACAACAACAACAACTACCAAAACCGTCAAAACAACTTTAATAACAACCAAAATAGACAACCAAACACACCAAACCAGACACAAAACCAAACACCAAACAATGCTAACCGAACAGTCATACCAATCACTACACCAAATGAACAACAACAGAATACCAATCAAGCATTGGTGACTCAACAAGATGAGAGGTTTGACTGGTCAAGTATACAGATAGGTGTTGAGGAAATCACGACTGGGGGCAATGTGGCTTGTGTTGCATATCAGGTTGATATTGAAGATTCAGTGATGGTGGAGGAGAAGGTAGGAACTGAGGTTGAAAGTGATGAGTCTGAGGCTGAGATGGATGAGGAAACTGAACCTGTTAAGGTTAATGCTGAGGTTAAAGTTGAGAATAAAACTGAAGAGACAAATTCTGGAGTTGTGATTGATACTGTTTCTGATATTCCTGAGGAGTGTGAATCGGTTTATTCTGATTCAGACAGTGAATCGGATACGGAAGCAAGTGTTAATTCTCTGGATGAAGACATCGATCAGCTGCTAGCAGAAGCGGATTTTCTGATGACAAGGAAGTCGTGCATTGCAGATGATGCTTTCACTAAGATTGATTATTCAAGATTCTTTGCAGGAAAGGAAGCTCATTTCGCATTAATGGCCATGACTGATCCGCCAAAACCTGTAAGTTCTGAATGTAGTACTGATGTTACAAGTGATAAATATTGTGGTACATGTGATAGATTGACTGAGGAGAATAAATAACTCCGTATTCAACGTGATAGTGCTATCATGAACAGTCAATCTACTCGCAAAGAGTTGAATGCTTTTAACAAAGTATTAGATGGCTACAAAAAGGACATTTCCGACTTGAAAAACACGTTGTCTTTAAAACAATTGGCAATTAACAACTATATCAATGAAATTGAAAACACCAAGTTGGAAATGGCCGCCATCAAATGCTTTGCTGAGAAAGTAAACAAAAAGCTTGAAAGCTATAAGCATATTGCTTATGTGGTAGACCATATCATTGATGATAAAACCACAAATTATCGGTCTGTACCATCTCCGGTTCTCTTTGAAAACCATAATTGTCATCAAGTGACACCGGAGAGTTCGGTAAAATCTGATTCAGCATCGGAAAATGAATCTAATACCTCGAGTATTGGTGATCCAAATTCCGATGTTAGACCGATTTTGGGTATCAATGATGAGGGTGTTACTGCTGAGAGTGTAGATTCAGACTCAGAGAGTGATGATACTGGTTGTAACCAAACTGTTAATGCATGTGAAATTCCAAAAGAAAATCACATCATTACAAATGAACCAGTTTCATCATCTCAAATTGTGATTCCGATGAGAAGTGTTCATCATGTGAATAAGTCTGAAAAGAATGTGGTAAAGAAAGATCTTAATGTGGTTAAAAAAGATCTTGAAAAGAATGCAAAGAACGAACAATGTGACAAACCTGTCAAGGTGTTCTATCGGATGGAAGGATCCGATAAGATCATATCTGACGAGGACTTTCCAATCAAAGATGTTAATTATGCTAAAATTGACAAAATTTGGCAAGAAAGTACCATTTGGTTCCCAAAACATGAGAGAACAAATGAGATTCCACCAGCTTTATTAAAGAAACTTTATTTGGATGTTCCTCAAGAACCAAAGGTCCATGTCACAGAGTTTGTTCGACCCAAAAACAGAGCTAATGGTTTTAATGAGCCTACTTACTCAAAAGGGCCACTCCCTGAGAGTTTAAGGAAGCAACAGTACAATGATCAATACCCTGTTAGATCATTTGCTCAACCAAATGCTCCGAATGTTTTTGAAGAGTACCGTGCGTGCTTTAAATGTGGGGAACGAGGGCATTTACTTGCTCAGTGCCCATATGTAAGGCACAAGAGGCACGAGGTTGAAGTGAGGAATTCCATGAGAAAACCGATTGATCATTATGTGCCACCACATAGGAGAGTTGTTCCTCAACAACCACAACCGTTTTATAATCAAAACAATTTTCAACAAATGAGGAACACTCGTCCAATGCACTATGATCGAAGGAATCGGATTGCTATGGAACACTCATGGAGGAAGCCTGTGGTGAACGCAACAGTTGATAGGCAAAAGGTTTCACTAAAACCGATTGTCAAATCAAATGTTGGACCTAAGTCTGTTAAATCAGATAAGGTTACCAAGAGAGTTACATTTGCTAACCATGTTCAGAAATCGACTGAGAACCCAAAGTCTCAGATTCGTATCCTGAAAAGGTCTGAACAATCTTGGACACCCAATGGTACTCCAGGAGCCTCAACTTCAAGGGTTAATGAGAAAAAGGAAACTGTTTTGAACAATCAGAAAAAGATTGATCAAAAAGTTGTTGAAAATGCTTGTGAAAATGTTACTTTGAAACCTGATGTTCAAAGACCCAAGACTCAGGCTTGGGTCCCCCGAAAGAACTAAATGATTTACTTTTTGTGTGCAGGGAGCTTCAGCTGGCCCTATTAGCAGTCTTTGGATTGTTGATAGTGGAGCTTCAGGCCACATGACAGGGGATCTTGCGTTGCTGTTCGATGTGAAGAACATCAATGGAGGGTATGTAGCTTTCGCGGGAAACAAAGGTGGATATATCACAATGGAAGGAAGTGTGAGCAATGGGATAGTGAGTTTCGAGCGGATATCGTATGTGAAGCAGATTGACTATAATCTGTTGAGTGTCAGTCAAATATGTGATAAGCAATTTACTGTGCATTTTGATGACAAATCCTGCTATATTCTGAAACCGGGCTTTACAATTCCTAAAGAGTGGATAATGTTGAAGGCACCTCGCGTCAACAATCTATACATTCTTGATATGTCCAAGGCAATGACATCACAGGGGCAGATAACATGCTTTTTGTCCAAGGCGACAGAGAAAGAATCGATAATGTGGCACCGAAGAATGGGGCACATTCATCTGAAGAAAATGAATCAACTTGTGAGAAATGGACTTGTCGATGGAGTAAACGTGAAACATTTCCATCTGAATGACAAGTGTGTGAGTTGTAAAAAGGGGAAGCAACACAAACAGTCCCACAAAGTGAAAAAGGTTAACTCTATTGAGATGCCACTTGAGCGACTGCACATGGATCTTTTCGGACCGGTCAAGCGCAAAAGTCATCTTGGAGAGCTTTATTGTTTAGTCGTCACTGACGATTACTCAAGATTTTCATGGGTGATGTGTTTGCAGAATAAAAGCGACACTTTTATCAATCTAAAAGTTCTGTTCACTCGATTGGAGAATCTTTACAATGTGAAGATAAAGAGAATTCGAAGTGACAATGGGACGGAGTTCAAAAATGCCAAGATGGATGAACTTTGTGAAAACAAAGGGATACATCATGAATATTCGGCTCCGTACACCCCTCAACAGAACGGTGTTGCTGAACGAAAGAATAGGACTCTAATTGAAGCGGCTAGAACAATGCTTGCTGATTCAAATCTTCCAATAATGTTCTGGAACGAGGCGATTTATGCAGCGAATTACACACTAAATCGGGTTCTAACAGTGAAGAAGTTTGGTAAAACATCTTATGAGCTGTTACACCGAAGGAAGCCGAACTTAGAGTATCTAGAACCTTTTGGGGCACCATGCACTATGTTGAATCCAAGCGAGAAGTTTAGTCCTAAAGCCGAGGAGGGTTACTTTGTTGGATATGCAACCCCGCTCAAACGGGTATACAACAAGCGAACTCGTCGTGTGGAAGACTGGGCTAACGTGGAAGTTCAACGATATACTCAAAATATTCAAGGCACGGGTCCTGATTGGATGTTTGATTACAAAGATTTCTTTGAATCATTCAATCTAGATAGCTTGGTTGAAGAAGCTGTTATTCGATTACTTTACGAGTGTGAAAATGCAACAACTTCACCGTTGGTGCGTCCGATCACCGTGAACCCCCTACCAGCTTCTAATGATACCAATGCTCCTATACAAGAAGAAGAAGTGTTTCAAGAGGCTTCAACTTCATTAGACACTTCAGAATCTGAAGATGAACAATTTGAAGAAGCTATTCTTGAACAAGCTGAAGAACCAGAGGCACCGCCAGTGAACCCAACTCCAACTTCAGATGTGGCTTCATCATCAAATACGGGTCATGATCTGGATGATGTAGAGAACTTGACTGTTCAGACGGGAGTGCAAGTACCTGATTATCCGGAATCTCGGATTCATCGTATTCACCCGCTGGAGCAAGTTATCGGTGATCCTGGAAGTAGTGTTATGACCAGAGGGCAGCTTAAAAGCGTTAATTCGCCAGAGAGTTTTGGTGCTTTAGCTTTATATGCCAAAATTCAACAATCTGGTAGTCAAAATGATTGGTCGTTTGCGTGTTATGTGTCGCAGGTAGAGCCAAGGACATACAAGGACGCTTTGAAGGATGATGCCTGGGTGGAAGCTATGCAGGAGGAGTTATTACAATTCCAGAAATTGGGAGTTTGGACGCTCACGGATTTGCCGCCGGATAGGAAGAAGATTGACACCAAATGGGTGTTTAAGTGTAAGAAGGATGATCGTGGGGTTATTGTTCGTAACAAAGCCAGATTGGTCGTGCAGGGTTTCCATCAAATCGAAGGAATTGATTATAACGAAATCTATGCACCGGTAGCACGAATCGAAGCTATTCGGATGTTCCTCGCGTTTGCTTCTTATAAGAAATTCAAAGTTTATCAAATGGACGTTAAAAGCGCATTTCTGTACGGGAAAGTCAAGGAAGAGGTGTATGTCGGGCAGCCACCAGGCTTTGAAGACCCAATCCACCGGGATAAGGTCTACGTGCTAAACAAAGCTTTGTATGGCTTGCACCAGGCTCCGAGGCAGTGGTACGAGGAGCTAAGTACATACCTCATCACCAAAGGATTTAAGCGCGGCCTTGTCGATTGCACCCTCTTTACGAAGAAGACGGGAGATGATTTGCTTCTAGTACAGATATACGTTGATGATATAATATTTGGTTCAACTAACGAGCTTTTATGCAGGGAGTTCGAAACTGTCATGCAGGAAAAGTTCGAAATGAGCGCAATGGGGGAGATGCAGTTTTTCCTAGGCTTGCAGGTGGACCAAAGACCCGACGGGATCTTCATTCACCAGACGAAATATGTCTCCGACATCTTGAGCCGGTTCCAGATGGAGGACTCAAAGCCGATGGATACCCCGATTCAACCTAATCACGGGATTGGAGTGGACGCTAAGGGGGAGCTGACGGACCCATTTACATACAGAGCAATCATCGGATCTCTGATGTATTTGACGGCGTCTCGACCAGATATTATGTACGCAACGTGTCTCTGTGCCCGTTATCAATCGAAGCCGAAACAAAGTCATCTGACGGCGGTCAAGCGTATCCTTAGATATCTGAAGGGTTGTCCCTCAAAAGGACTTTGGTACCCTAATGATGATAATTTTGATTTCATATCTTTTAGTGATGCAGATTGGGGCGGCTGTGACAAAGATAGCAAATCTACTACAGCTGGTTGCCAGTTTTTCGGGAGCAGGTTAATCACCTGGCAATGCAAGAAACAGACTTCCGTAGCACAATCTACCTGTGAAGCCGAGTACATTGCAGCCTCGAGTTGCTGTTCGCAAGTACTCTGGATTCAACAACAAATGGTGGATTACGGTTTGCAGTTTCTTAAAACTCCTATTTACTGTGACAACGAAGCTGCTATTGCATTAACTAAAAAATCGGAAAATCATTCTAAAGCGAAACACATCCGGATCAAATATCATTTTATCCGTGATTGTTACGCTAAGGAATTGATTGATATGATCAAAATTCACACTGACTACCAACGTGCAGATCTGTTTACTAAAGCTTTTGACCGCTCACGCTTTGAATATCTTTTAAAAGTAAACAATATAAAGGAAAAACAGGACTAATCGGCACCTCGGTTTATCGCTTTTTAGTTTTTAGTTTTTATATTTTGCTAATTGGGAATTTCTCTTTGCTAATTGGGAATTTCTCTTTACTATCGTAATCCTCAAAGAAGTTGATGCTTTCGAGGGGATTGTTTAATCCTCAAAGAAGTTGATGCTTTCGAGTGGATTGTTTCTTTCAAATTTTTGTTTTTGTTTTTCAGAAAAATCAAAAATCCCAAAAATATGTTCTTTATTTTAGGGGGAGCCATTTTATCAGAAAAACCAAAAACATTTCAAAAGTCAAAAAGACCTAAAAATTAGAAAATCAAAAATGATTTCCTGGTAAAACAGAGGAAATGATAGTACATCAGTGGGGATCTGACACAGGCTAAAGAATTGTATAGTATAATGAGGCGTGTGTTGACTATGTGTGATATGCTGATAGGCTTCGTAGACTACATATTGCGTGCATTAGTGATACAAACATAACGAACTACGCGTTCGTGGCTGAACACCTCATGGGCATATGGTCTTAGTACCGTAATTTCGTTTGATAGGATTGCCAAAATCTGAGGTTTCGGGTCGTTATGTTATGGTTATCCGGGATATTCTGATAAACTTTTGTCGTATTGATTTACGGACCTAGTTTTATCAGAATATTTGCTAAAAGAGCTTAATTGCCAAAACCGGAAGTTACCGAATTGAGGAACTTTATGTTTTAATTGATCATAGATCATTATTACATCGTATTGATCATCTGATGCAAATCAGTGATTAATATCAGCCTCAACCTAGTGTATACGCACATGTTACTCTGCTGCATTCAATTGCTGACCTGTACACCTCTGTGCTATATACTTTGTAACTTTTACGGATAACTCTGGCATAATCACGCGTTACGACGAAGCTTTGTGCAATTACTTGATACGGGAGTATGTCGTGTGTGTGGGCACCACATCGTGTTAGTCTAATACGCTTAACTCGTATCATTTTAAAGCATTGCGTAATTGTCTGCATGTGAGCTTACGTGGACCACAATATCAGCAATTGCCGTGTCACATACTGTTTCTAATGATAATATTAAACATATAGATCAACGCTGTGATCAGATTTCTCAGAAAACTGATATGATCCTCTGACCGGATTTCACAAAATGTTTACTACTTTCGTTTACTTTGATGCATTTTATTTTGTTGCAATTTACTTTTATTGTCAAAAAGATACAAAATCCAAAAAGATTTTATGTGTGTTTAGATAAAATTTCAGAAAAATCCAAAATTTTTGCATTTCTGCTTTATTTTTGATAACCGGGGATGCTTGATAGTCAATTTCTGAGATTTGACAACACCATCTGGGCTTTATATCATTCTAAAAGTGAAAATTTGTGTTTTGGAAGCTTAACAGATTGAAAAATGTTGAACGGGATTCGAATTCGTGATTTGGAAAAATTTTCAGAATTTTCCACTTTACATTCGCCCCTTAAATGGGTCGAAGGTGGAAAATTTTTTACATTCGGGTTGGTAAAACGGGCGAATGTGGATTCTTAATCACAATCCACTTTCGGGTGACCAAAGTTTTACATTCGTGTCATTAAGTTGGGGCGAATGTGGAATTCTCCCACATTCGTCCACTACCAACGGGCGAACGTAGAGCCTTTATATTGCCAAAACTCAGATTCGACCCTCACTTAAAATTTTTCAAAAATTTCTTCAATAACCAGACCTTGTTGATTTTCTTTCTCTTGATTGTGTGTTTTGTTCCCTGCATTTCACTGATCCTTTTCCTATAATTATCACAGGTAATGGAGCTGTAACAAGCCTGGAATCGTTGATTCTTTAACCGGACTAGGGTTTTAGGGTTTATGACCGTTCAGTGTTTGTGAATGCTTAATTTTGTTAGATTTTCACTCCATATCAGTTTTAGGGGGAGAAGTATAAAGGAATTAGGTTTTTAACATTGTTTTAGGACTGTTTGATCGATTGAATACATAAAACCCTAATTCTTAATGAAAACTGATATAAAATGAAATTTAGGGGAAATTGATGGTATACGAGTCTTAGTCGGCCATGTTAGAATAGTTTCTGATCAAAATTAAGGGTTAAGAACATGTTATGCAGAATTTTCAAATTTTGGGATAAAACTATTTCACCTTCGGTTCGTCGTGTGGACGAAGGTGGAATAGAAATGGACGAAGGTACTTCAAAATGGACGAATGTGATTTTACACTAAAAACATTCCATATTCGGCCAACAGATTGTACATTCGACCATAAAATTCTACATTCGACCAGAAGTTTTTGGGCGAATGTGAATTTCAAAAACCTAAAATTTTTAAATTTTTGTCGATTTCATGTTTTGACGTTTGATTTTGTTTTTGTATTTCAAATGGCTGAAGAACAAGAAAATATAGAGATTCCTGTTGAGACTGCTGTTCCTGATCCTGTCCCAGAACCTGTTCAGGAAGGGGAATCATCAAGCGGCAACAAATGGCCGTTTGAGAAGAATCATAACTGCTGTGCGTATTTGGGAGACGTGGAGAAGAACGTGGAGTTTGCTGATATAATCAAGTTCCTGAAAAGATGCAGAGTAGTTTATGCTTTGGCTACACCAACTATCATCTACAAGGATATAGTTGAGGATTTCTACAACAATGCGAAGTATGATTACTTTGATAATCAGACTGTTATCAGAAGCAAGATTCAAGGAATGGAGATGTTTATTACTGAAGCTGACATCAGAGAAGCTCTCCAGATCAAATTTGAAGTTAGTGAGGATCCAAGAGAACTCTCATGGACTGAGCAGAAAGCCTGTTTCCTTAGAATGAAATACAAAGGACCGATCACTGATGGTTCGATGTACAAAGGAAAACTGAGCGTGCAGTTCAAGTATTTTGCTCACGTCATTATACATGTATTTGGATGTGTTAGTGGAGGGTATGACGTGATGAGGAAGAGTTTGAGCTCATTAATGGTTGCGTTGACTCTCAACAAACCATTTAATGTTGCTGGAATGATATTGGATCATATGCTGGAGATGCTGAAGGGTTTGAAGAAGAAGTATTTCATGCTTTACCCTAGATTTCTGATGATGATTTTTGATCATAAGTATCCAAACCTGAAGAAGGATCCAACACAGATACTTGCTATGGATCACATGAATATTAGAACC
This sequence comes from Ambrosia artemisiifolia, assembly GCA_032199755.1. Classification (NCBI taxonomy): domain Eukaryota; kingdom Viridiplantae; phylum Streptophyta; class Magnoliopsida; order Asterales; family Asteraceae; genus Ambrosia; species Ambrosia artemisiifolia. Next base: position 19,711,951 of record CM063512.1, read on the forward strand.
TTGGTGAGAATGAAAGGTTACAAAGGTGTGCCTGATAATGAGAGACCACCTTACAGGAGATTGTTTGGAGCCTTGGCTAGAGAGGATTACATGGATCCTGGAAAGAATACAGCAAGGCATCCTGATAGTGATTCTGACAATGATGATCCGTTGGTATATGCTGATGCAAGTACGAAAAGGAAAAGACAAGTAGTCAATCCTGGAGCCAAAGGGAAGGGCAAAGGAAAGACTGATCAAGGAAGTTCAAAACAACAAGCTGTGAGAAAGAAATCTACTGCAAAGAAAGGTACTAGTTTGGTGGATGAAGAGTCTGTAGATTCTGAAGAGACAGAGACTGAAGAACAATGGGATTCGGATGCTGAAAATGTCCGGACCACCAAACAAAAGGCCACTTTGGTTGGTGAGTCTGAATCACTTAACAGATCTATTGAAGAAGCTAAGAAGAGCAAGCAGACTGTTGGTGTTGAAGATGAAGGGTTAACTGTGAATTTGGACGAGTTGAATGAAGGTGAAACTGTAGTAGTTAACTTGCCCAAGCCCAAACACAAAACCATGGCCAAGAAAACAAGTTCAAAGCAACTTAGAGAGAAAGAGTTAGCACAACTCTTGAGAGGGAAGAGATTACCTGAAGCTGGAACGTCATCAAAACAATCTTCACCAGCCACAAAGAAGCAAAAGACTAAGGAGGCAACAACATTACCAGTGGATCAATTCAATATAGCACTGGATAATGTACTTAACATGTTTACAAAGCCTCAGAAGGAGAAGGAAACTGAAATTGAGCCATCAAAGTCAAAGTCCAAGTCAAAGAAAGTCACTGTGGATGACGATGTTATGAAACAAGTGAACAAGAAGATGGACGACATGATGAAGATGTTAGTGGCTCAGCAAGCTGAAATAGCCAAGTTCAAGCAGAATGAGGAGAAGATGCTTCAGATTGTAGTAGCTTCTAAGTCGAATCAGGATGAGATTGACGAGAAGGTGAAGAAGCTAGAAGCAAAGAATAAGAAGCTTGAAGGAAAGTGTCTGAGAAACAAGAACAGGTACAAGGCTATTAAAGAAGATAACAAAGAGTTGAAGGCTGAGAACAAACGCCTTAGTGAGCTGATTGACAACCTGTATAATGTTGCACCCAAGCTGAAGGAGGGTGAGGAGGACAAAGAGAAAGAAGTTGAACAGGTTGATTTTGAACCATCTGAATCTGATAAAGAGGAAGATGATGATGATAAGGATGATGAAGAATCGGAAAAGAGTGATGGAGATGATGATGATGATAATGATGATGATGATGATGATGCTGAGGGTTCGGGAAGTCAGAAGGAGGATGAGAGTAGTAGTGATGATAATGATGGAGGAGATGATACTTCAAAGTTTACATTCGAAAAGAGACCACCTTCAAAGAAGAAGAAAGACACTGGTGAATCAAGTTCAAAGAAGAAAGGAGAGAATGTTGATTCGGATGAGACTGTGTTTTGGAATGAGAAGGTGAGGTCCTTGACTGACGATGCTAAACAAGTATATAAGGACATGTTAGAAAGAAGAGAATGGACCATTGAGTTCACAGGTCGTTTTGCTGAAATATTCCAAACTGATGACATGCGATATGAATTGGAATATAACGATCCTGATTTGGAAGAAGGGGAAGTACCTGCTTCTGTGGCAAAGGAGATCTTGGATGGACTTGTACAGAGGGTAGGGAAAACATTTGAAGAATTTATTGTTGATGAGTCGATTCCACATATTCCTGAAAAGGATATTGGAAGTCACTCTGATGATAAAGACACCCCTGAGTTTGAAGAAGTTGAAATAGAAGATATCACGCATGAGGAATACCCACAATACTTCAGACAAACTGATGAAGATTTGGTATTTCCTGACTTTACTGAGATTCCTAATACTTTTGCGAAGAAAAAGGCAAAGAAGAGAAGTGCTGAGTTTGTAGAAAAAGTATTTGGAGCTGATATGCCAGAATCTTCAAATAAGTCTGATGAATTGAAGAATTATTTGAAGAAGTTAAGATTGATGGATGAAAACCGACCGAAGCCTGAAGCTCAAGGAAACTTCTACAGATTTCATAATGCAAAGTTCAGAGGCAGAGCTCTTGGGTGGACATACTTCGGCAGGCTGAAGTGTCTAGCTGCTAAGTGGGAATCAGGAATCTTGTACTTTTACAGATTCATTGACTTGCTGACTCTACCGTACTGGGCGGTTAGAGATCTATGCAGATTCCCTATGTCGGGTGCTTCAGTGAATAATACTCATGTCGGTTGGTGTGCAGACAAGCTGGTTTGGGAAAGCAGAACAAGATGGAACAGATTCAAACCACAATATCCCCGGAGGAAAGTTCACAGGGATATTGATCCCAGAACCAAGCTGAAACGGGTTACCTTGATTTATAAGGCACCTGAAGTGATGAGAAAGATACCTTTGATGCCTATGCCTCAACACTTCAGTGCTGACTTCATTTTCTGGTATTACGATTGGAGGAAAGCAGAAGCAGTGATCGTGTTGAGAGATGGAAAGGATAAATACAAGCATGTGCATGTATTTGATCCTATGTGGTTGATAAATTGCACCTTCGAAGATATCATCATGCTCTTTTATAATCCGATTCATCATGAGCCGAACGATGCAGATCAAGCAAAGAAATACACACAGGTTGTTGGTGTTTGCTTTGCATATGACATAAATGCTGGTAGTAGTTTGGAGGGTAAACTTGGCAAGATGGTGAAGATGGCGAACGTGTCAAAGCCTGTGAAGAGAAAATTAGAGCCTGAGATGACGACAGAGCAGAAGAAACAGCTCAGGATTATGTTGCTGAACAAAGCTATGGATGAGGACAGAAAACGATCTAATCAATAGTCGAGGGGGAGTTTGTAGATGCGTTTTGCGACTAATGATTAGATAATTAACATGTGTTAATAGGCTGAGAGGGGCGAAGGAAGAATGTATGGGCGAAGGTGAATAGTAGATGGGCGAAGGTAGAAGGTACATGGACGAATCTGGAACTGAACTAACACTGAAGACACATTCGACCACACCATGTGGGCGAATGTGGAAATGCCTCACATTCGACCAGTCAAACTGGGCGAACGTGCAGGTCCTATATATAGATTTTGTGATTTTGTAAGTTTAAGGAAGTCATTAGTTGTGTGTGTTATCAGGTGTTGTTCCAGAGAGGTTTGAGAGAATTTGTGTGTGTGTTAGATTAACTGAATAGACATTGTAATCAAGTTTTTGAGAAAGTTAATCTATGAAAAGTATTGAAAATGACTTTGATTGTGTTTTGATTTGAGTTTACTTCAGTTTGTTCAAAGCTAGGGTTTCCGCACCTGGTTTTGTAACTTGTATGATCATATAATCCTGTTTTCGTGTCAAATTTTAGCCTCTACATCTGTGGAGCTGATTTGGGTGACCCTGGTTTGTCAGCAGTTGGCTTCTTCCCTATTTGTGAGGGTGGTGCACCAAAAGGATCTAGCTTTGGTAGCCTATCTCTGCCACTCTCCCCCTTTTTGGCATCATCAGCTGTGAACTCATTGTCATTCTCATCTCTGAGGATGGTTGTGGGGGCAGAGCCAGTAGTCTTCAGCAGATGTTCCTTGATCACTTTGATGTCAGCTTTAGTATCATTGAATCTTGCATCCACCATATATCTGATCAAGGACATGTAGGTTTCTTGGGTTTGATCTGCCAGTTTTCTGTGAGCTATGATGATGGGTGACACTGATTTCCATAGCTCACTGGCAATATCAGAGGTTGAGGGTTGACTTTTTGTAAAGTTGTTCAATGTTTCCAATATTGACTTGACATCAGATTTGATGTCAGCAACAGAGGATTCAAGGTTTTGAACTTTAACCGTCAATTCGTGAATTTTTGACTCATCACCTAAGTTAATAGGATCATCTGAATCCCTACCAGAGATAGTTTTAGCTGGTTCAGTTCTAGGAGGTGAGTCCATAGAATGAGAACCTGCTGCCCCTTTGTCTTGGTACTGGGGACTTCCAACTGTTTTAGGAGGCACAATTGTGTCCTCATCAGTTGTTGCCTTCAAGGAAGTCTTATCAATGGAACCACTGTCCTGTTGTGAGACAATGGTCTCTACAGCAGTAGTAGCTGCTTCTCTTGAAACCTCATCAGAAGTGACATTGACTTCTGGGAGTATAACCTCCTCTTCTGTTTGAGGGATAGCTGATTGACTTTCCTCAGCCCCAGTCACTGGTGGTGGCATACTCTCAGTGATAGGTGAAGGAGAGGAACTGGGGTTGTCCTGAGTTTTGTCAATAGCTTCAAACAGTGGTTGCATTGTTTGTGGGACATGTGGTGGTGATGTAGGTGGAGTAAGAAGCTGATTAGCCCTGGGAGATGGACTTGTAAACATATGATCAAGTGACTCATATGCCTCAGTATGAGGTTCCCTTTGGCTTACAACAAGATCCTTTTGTGAGGATTCTTGAGGAGTTTGCTTGGGTTGAGATATCTCCAACTGTTGTGAGGAAGTAACAACAGTGGTTTCATGTTGCTTTGGTGATGCAACAGGGTTAGCTTCTGGTATCTCATCTTCCAGAAGTCCCTTTTTGGTTTTGGTGGTTGTTTTGGAGGATGGACGTTTTCTTTTGGTGGCTGGTGTGGGTTTCACAGCACTGGATGAAGTGCCATGATCACCAGGAGCAGTGGGCTCACCAACAGAGGTTTCAACAACAGTTGTTGTTTTTGTCCTCTTTGGTTGTGTTTTTGAAACCTTTTGAACTTTTAATACTTTTTCTTGGGTTGAAGAACCCAGCATTCTTGTAAAAGTTTCATCAGTTAAACTTTTCATTTTGAAAGACTCTCCCTTTTGAAAATCCTTTTCAGGTAAAATCTTTTGTAGAATTACACTTAGAATTCTAGGGTAGAGTAGAAAAGCATTATTTGAGCCAGATTTTATGGCTTTCACATTTGATACCAAGTCTAAGAACAATCCCTGAGACAGATTGAAGTCAGAATCTGACAACATTGCATATCCCAAGTATTGTATCCTCAATGGGATTTCATTGAAGGATGTAGTCTTGGCAGAGGCACAGAGGAGGAGGGTATGGAAGAAAAATTTCATGACTGGTGGGAAAAACTTTTTGTATAATGTGGAACCAGTCATTTGTGCATCTTACCCTCTCTCTTGAAACTCAGTGTGAAGCTCTGTTTTTGGAAAAGTTTCCATACCTGACAAGTCGTTTAGTGAGAAGGTGGTGGATATGATTTCAGGGGTTATGGCGATACTGGTGTCTCCAATTTTTGAAATTATGGAAGTTGGCCTTTTGTCTTGGTATAAGACTTCAGCATTCGCCCAGAATTCTTGGAGTGTTTCCAGGTATATGGGGGCATCAGCAATAAGAACATTTTTATATTTTGAGTTATTCATGATGTCGATGGTGGAATGGAATGGTGTGTTGTCTTCGGTTTTTACCAAATAGGGAAGGAAATTATGAGTGGCTTTTGTTTGAAGTTCCATTTTAATGGATTTGGATTGTGAAAGTGATGAACTTGGATTGAGGATTATGAGGGAGACGAGAGCGGTTTTTAGTATTTTGAATACAATGAGACAGTAAAACTGCTGTTGGGGGAAAGAACAGGGTTTTATAGGCTCTGGTGAAACCGCTGATGTGGCAAAACTCTGCTTTTGAGAGCAGACGTGGCAAACATCTGATGGTTGAAACATCTGGTGGTATACAGCTGTTTTGGTAAACCGCTGTTGCCAACCTCTGTTGTTTAACCAAAGGACTGATGAAAACAGTTGTTTTATCTGATCAGATGTTTGAAACAGATTTTTCAACCAACAGTGGTTGTTTTATCTGATCAGATATTTGAAACAGATTTTTCAACTAACAGTGGTTTTAATGAAACAGTGGTTGTTTTATCTGAATCAGTGGTTTTAAAACAGATTTTTCAACCAAAGTGTCATGTTAGCAAAATTTGATTTTCTGAAAACATTTTAATGTTTTTATTGAAAACATTTTTGTTGTTTTTAATCCATGTTTAACATTCCAATTCGAGAAATCAGATTTGTGAAGGTAGATGTGTCTAAAGCTTTTGTCAGCACATCTGCCAACTGATCCTCTGTTGGAACATGGTGCAGAGAAATCAAACCTTTTTCATAGCTATCCCTGACAAAATGATGTCTGATATCTATGTGCTTGGTGGTTGAGTGGGAGACTGGATTTTTGATGATATTTTCAGCAGCTTGACTATCCAACATGAGTGGAGTCCTTAGTGCAGTTATCCCAAAATCCAGTAGTTGATTTTGAAGCCACATAAGTTGGGCTGTACAGCTTGCAGCAGCAATGTATTCAGCTTCAGCAGTGGATGTTGAAACAGCTGCTTGCTTTTTGCTTTGCCAAGAAACTAAGGCATTCCCTAGAAACTGGCACCCTCCTGAGGTGGACTTCCTTGTGGTATGGCAGCCAGCAAAATCACTATCTGAATAACCTGAAAGCTCAATGTTTCCATTAGCAGGATACCAGATACCAAGTGTGGGAGCACCTTTTAGGTATCTGAAAATCCTTTTCACAGCAATAAGGTTAGACTTTCTAGGAGAAGCCTGAGATCTAGCACACACACAGGTTGCAAACATAATGTCTGGCCTGGATGCTGTTAAGTACAATAAAGACCCAATCATGCATCTATAGTGTGTCTGATCAACTAGTTCATCCTTTTCATCATCAGTGAGTGGCTTGACAGTGCTCATTGGTGTACTACATGGCTTACAATCATTCATCTCAAATTTTGTTAACAAGTTTTTCACATACTTGTTTTGATGAATGAAAGTGCCATTTTGCAGTTGCTTTACTTGAAGACCAAGAAAGCACTGAAGTTCACCCATAGCACTCATTTCAAACTCTGCTGTCATGAGTTCCCTAAACTCCTCACACATTTTATTACATGTGGATCCAAAAATGATGTCATCCACATATATTTGAACAATCATTAAATCTTTTCCTTTCCATTTTAAAAACAAGGTTTTATCAATTTTACCTCTTGTGAAACCAATGGATAAGAGAAAAGTAGAGAGAGTTTCATACCAGGCTCTTGGTGCTTGTTTGAGTCCATACAATGCTTTGTTAAGCTTGTAGACATGATCAGGATGGAATGTGTCTTCAAAACCAGGTGGTTGACATACATAGACCTCCTCCTGAATTTTGCCATATAGGAAGGCACACTTGATGTCCATCTGATACACCTTGATGTTGTGGTTGACAGCAAAGGCTAAGAAAAGTCTGATAGCTTCTAACCTTGCTACAGGGGCAAAGGTTTCATCATAGTCAATTCCCTCTTCTTGTCTGAAGCCTTGAACCACTAACCTGGCTTTGTTCTTGACAACTATACCCCTTTCATCAGTTTTGTTTTTGAAGACCCACTTTGTGCCAATTGGACAGACATCCTTAAGCAGTGGTACAAGTTCCCATACTTGTTGTCTTTTGAACTGAAGGAGTTCTTCTTGCATGGCTTCTACCCAACTGTTGTCTTTCAGTGCCTCTTGGTACTTGACAGGTTGTGTAAGGGATAGAAAGCCTGCAAAAAGACAGATGTTTGAAGATTGGCTCCTTGTGAGCACACCTTCTCTGATGTTGCCAATGATTTGGTCTGGTGGATGAGCTCTTAGGTAGATTAGATCTCCCTGATATGGTATGATGGCATTTTGTGGTGAAGGACAGAGGTTTGGAGACTCTGTTGACATAACATCTGTTGGCACTTTTGAGGAGTCAACAGATGTTTGGAATGGAGGTGGAGGAATGGGTCCAAGTGGTGTAAGATTGGACTGACTTTTGTCAACAGATGATTGACTCTTGTCAACAGATGATTTAACAGTGGATTGGCTGGGTGAATCAGTGGTTTGAAGGTAAGACTGGCCAATAGTGGCTGACTCAGCTATGACAGAGTTTTGACAGTTGTTTTGAACCACTGCTTCCTCTGATGCAGGATAGACTTTGTAGTGGTCTGGAACCACAACATCTATTCAGTAGTCTTGTTGTGAAGATTGTGGAGTACCTGCAGGGTTAGTTTTGACAGCAATATCTTCAAATTTGAATTTATCTAAATCAAACAACTCAGCAGGATTTGCTGGGATTTTCAAAGATGAAAGTTCATTGAACTTCACATTCAGAGTTTCTTCTATTGTTTTAGTCCTTGTGTTAAACACTTTATAGGCCTTTGCAGTAGAAGAATACCCCAGAAAATATCCACAATCCACTTTGGCTGCAAATTTTGAAATGGAATCTTTAAGATTTAAGATGAAACATGGGCAGCCAAAGACTTTGAAAAATGATATCAGTGGTTTGATTTTAAACAGAATTTCATAAGCAGTCTTTTGATGTCTAGGGTTGATTAAAAATCTGTTTTGAACATAGCAAGCAGTGTTTACAGCTTCTGCCCAAAAGGACAGAGGTAAACCAGAATCTGCTAGCATTGTTCTTGCAGCCTCAATGAGAGTCCTGTTCTTCCTTTCAACCACCCCATTTTGCTCTGGTGTTCTTGGGATACTGTACTGCCTTACAATCCCTTTTGACACATAAAAATCATCCAACTCCTTATTCTTAAACTCTGTTCCATTGTCACTCCTAAAGACTTTTACTGGCAAGTCATATTGTTTTTCAACTTTGGTGACAAAGTCCTTTAAAATACCTGCAGTCTCATCCTTAGAGTGTAAAAAGTAAGTCCATGTAAACCTAGAAAAATCATCAACTATGACAAGACAAAATCTTTTTCTTCTTAGACTCATGATTTTTACAGGGCCAAACAAGTCCATGTGCAACATTTGTAAACACTGACTAGTTTTGGACTCATCAATGGATTTGTAAGAGCTTTTATGTTGTTTACCTTTTAAACAGGAAACACAATGCTCATCACATTTGAATTCTTTTGATGGTAAACCTCTGACAAGGTTTTGTTTGGAGAGTGAGTTGATAGTTTGAAAGTTGGTGTGACCAAGTCTCCTATGCCACAATTTTGTCTCTTTGGTAGAGGCAGCTGAGAACAGACAGACATTTGCAGTAGGATTATCCTTCAACATATCAACTACATACACATTGCCACTTCTGTGAGCAACAAGTTGTGCTTTGCTCTCAGCAATGATGGTGTTAATCTTTTCTACAGCCTCTGGGCCAACAATCTTACAGGTTTGCTTAGTGAAGAATGACCCAAAGCCTTTGTCACTCATTTGTGATACACTAAGTAGATTAAATTTTAGATTGTCTATTAGATTAACATTTTCAAACTTAAGCCTCCCTGCTTTGACAGTACCAGAACCCAACACTTTACCTTTAGAATCATTACCAAAGGATATATCACCCCCTCCATGAGCAAGAAAGTCCAGAAGAAGGGCTCTACATCCAGTCATGTGCCTGGAGCCTCCACTATCTACATACCATAAACTGTCTAAACAAGCAGAAGCTCCCTGCACATCAGTAAAGATTTTAGTTTTGGTGAGTGTCCAAAGCCAAATTGGCTTTGGATGGGTCCTTAGCTGTCTCAGCCTTAAGTAGAGGAGAATGATCAGTGGTTTGTACTAGCTTTTGAACTAGATTCAACAGCTGCAGTTGACCATTTGCCAGTGCTTGTATGTCAACACTTGGTCCAGCAGATGTTTGATCATTTCCAATCAGTTGTTGAAAACCATGAGGGTGTCTGTTCACTTTTGGTTTTGAAGGCCTCTTGGGCTCTTCATAAACATGTGGCAGACGATGACAAGTGGGTTGTCCATATCCTCTTGGTAATCTGTTAGCAGGTGGAGCATCTGTTACCTGAACTTCTCTGGGAGCAAAGTTTTTGTTCAGACTTTTGATAACAGATGTTTGAATTGATTCAAAAGTCTGTTTGGGTTTTCCTTTTGAAGTACTTACCACTTGACTTTCCAGAGTTTTAGCCTTATACTCTTTTATCTGTTCATCAAAATTTTTGAGATATAGGCACTCTTCTGTTTTGTGATTCTTTTTCTTGCAGATTGAACATTCTTTAGATTTAGAATCATTTAAACTTGTTGTTTTGTTGATGTCATATGCTTTTAGAAGAAAACAGTTTTTGGTGACATGGTTCTTCTTTTCACAAAAATCACAAAACAAGTTGTTCTTGGCTTTCCCTTTTTCTTTCTTCTTTTCAACAGATGTTTCATCATCTGTTGGAAGATTTACTAAAGGGATTACTTTGGCCTGTGGTGCCATTTTACCATCAAAGGTTTTGAAGGTCATTGGTTTGAAATTTTCAAGGACTTCACACTCATCTGACCATGTTGGTTTGAATTGATATTTCTCAATTTCATCAAATGAGGGTGTACCTTCCAACTTTTCAAGAATGATTTTCTTGCCATTGGGTTCAGTAACCTTGATTTCTTGACCTTTTGAGTTTGTAGGAATGACCTCAACCAACTGTGGTTCCTTTTTGTCAGTGGTTTGTGAAACTTGGTCAGTGGTTTTGAAACCAAACCCAAATTTCACATGACTTTTAGATTGTTGGTTGACAATCATCTCAAAACCCTTTGAAGATTCCACCCATTTCTTACATTCAACTTGGGTGGACTCAAGCTCCTTCTTACAACTATGATATTTTGTTATCATAGTCTGAAGCTGGTCTTTGGTTATGCTTGCTTCATGTTTTTAAACTGCTGATTTCGGACTCTTTTTCAGATATTTTTGATTTTAACTCTTTTGTAAGTTTTTCAAACTGAATTTCAGAATCCAAAATTTTCTTTCTAAAGTTTTCATTCACCTCTTTTATCTTAGCAAATGCCACAATACATTTGTCTGAGCACAAGTCATTTAAGATTTGAGGAGATACCTTAGCAGCAGCCATCAAGGCACAGTTACACTGGCAGTCACAGTCATCACTACCCCAGGGGTCTGAGAGATTCACAACCTCCACTTCAGATTCTTCAGCTGAAACAAACTCACCAACAGCACTTTCAATCACATTTTCAGACATAGATACCACCTCCTCAGAATCAGTCTCTTCAACAATTGTTTCTAGTGCCATAAAACAAAAATCCTTTTCAGTGTTGGCAACTAGAGCAATGTTGTCATCTGTTATCTCATCTGGTAGACTGCTCCAATCAACAAAGCCCTGAGTAAAGAAACTCTGTTGGCCTGGTTGACTGGTCTCTGCTGGAGCAGAGGGTGGAGTAACAGTCATTGGCACTGGTGCCTGAGCAACAGGTGTTTGGACATAGTGATACTGAGGAACAGTGGTTTGGACATAATGCACAGGAACAGTGGTTTGGGTCTGTGCAAAGTGAGCAGTGTTTTGCACATTAGGTACATTAGGGATAGTTTGATAATTGTTGGCCTGTGGTCTTTGATTTGGATAGGTAATCATAGGAACTCCATTTTGACTCCTACACTCCCTAGCAAAATGACCCATTCTATGACACTTGTAACACTTTATCTTTGATTTATCCAACCCAACCTTTGACCCACCATGTAAACCTGGGTACCTCCTGCCAGTTTTCTTATAGAAGTTATTTGTTCTAATACTGAGCAGGGCAACCTGATGTAAGATGTCCATTTCTTCTAGGTCCAAAGGGTCAATATATTGCAAGTCATTGTACACAAAAGATGAATTATCAGAAGCCTGGATATCACCAATGGCTGTGAAAGCACAGTTGTTTGGTGATGAGTAAGAATCATTATTGAAAGCAGTTGTTATGTCAATGTAATGATCATAACTCTGATCCTTACTACTTCCAGAATCATCATCCTGACCCAACAGTGCAGTATTACCAAATACATAGTCATCTGACACTTTGCCAGAGTCCTGGAGCTTCTTTTTTTGGTTAAGCTCCCTTTCATAAGTCAGGAGCTTACCATGAAGCTGGGTCAGGGTTAGGTCTTTGAATCCGATAGAGTTTCTCATAACTATAGCTATAGTGTCCCATTTGTCCTGAAGTGATCTAAGAAACCTATGATTCAGTGTTGAATTAGGAAAAGTTAGACCAACCAGTTTAAGTTCACTAATTAGACAGTTAAACCTTTCAAACTGCTGTGTTAATGACTCCCCTTTTATGTGACTAAACGTTTCATATTGTTGGTTAAGTATTTCACGGTTGTTTTCAATCACATCATCAGTTCCCCCGAATTGCTCTTTGAGAGCATCCCACAGTTCTTTAGCACTATTGCAGTGCAAGAGACCGGCATAGATATCATTCGGCAGTGCCATGGCTACTATGCTGAAAGCCTTGGCATCTAGCTCGATTTTTTGAAAATCTTGCTCTGGGTAATTCTCAACACTCTTTGGTACTTGGATCTTTGGATCCTCGGCACTCGGTACCATTGGAACATGTGGTCCAAATACTACCGATTTCCAGCACCCTGTGTTCTGTTGTGCTAACACATGAGCCACCCGACGCTACCAGATGTTGTATTCTGACCTGACAAGCATCGGAGGCTTGTTGTGTGTGCCAGTGTTGTGTGGATCTTGATTGAGTGAAGTCATTCTCTTGGTTTTTCAAAAACAAAGTCTGTTTACTAACTGTTGAAATGAAAATAAACTATTACTCTGTTTTAACCCGACAAACAAACGATATCAATGATTATGAGCTGATCTGTGTATTAAATTGATTGATTAGATCAGATTTAATTGACCGAGCTCTGATACCAATTGTTAGGATCTGAGTATTGGTCTGTTTTGATTAAGTATGAAATATGAATGAAATATAAATGGAAAGTGCAGCGGAATAAGAATAAATCAAAACATAGAGTATAATTGTTTTTAATCGAATGCTTTCATAAAATGGAAAGATTACAATCGTACAATTAACTCCCCCTCAGCCTGATCACTCAGAGAATGTTTGTCTAAAGAGAATGACGAGTGATCAATAGAACAGTACAAGTACTGTTCTATTTATAGACAAGTACAAACCTCTGATGATCAGTTGCTGACGTCACCTAGAAAGCGACCCCTAACTGACTAACAAACTATAACATCTGTTAAACAATAAACTACTGTTACATTGAAACAACTGATAATAAACTCTGTTAAACTAAAGCTCTGATGTCTTCTCATCATCTGTTGAACCAAAGTGCTGTTGGCTCAACAGACCTTTGCTCTTCAGATCTTTGATCAGCACTTGTTCTTTATCAGACTTTTGCTCTTCAGACTTTATCCATCAGACTTTTCATCAGCAGCGGTTGTCTTCTAACAGTTGTTAAGCAGCAGCAGTTTAGGAATCAGCAGTTCTTTGGAGGAAGCTTTATTGTAACAACTGTTCTTTATTCTTGATCAAACACTTAGTATATTTTGGCTTTCAATCATCTGTTCTTCTCCAGGTCAGCAGACCCAACACCCCACAAGATCAACTAACTTAAATTATAAATTCTAATAATAAACTTAACTATTTAAATCAATGGACCCCGAGATATACATAGTTTACTACTCTACTATTTTTATCTTTTCTTTTATAAAACCAAAACCTTTTTCAAAACTATTTTTAAAGAACCCCTCCGTTTTATTTTTCTTTTTAAAACCCGATCAGTAAATTGATGTAATGTTCAGTAGGGGGAAGTGTGATCCTTGGGGATACGATACTCAATACTTACCCAGAAACTATACTATGCACGCCAGGTTCTCTACCTATGTGTTGGTTTTAGTTTCTAAAGTAAATATTGTTTACTTTATAAATTTAAAACTTGGTAAAAACCGGTTTAGTAAAACTCAGTCATTTATCCCAAACCAAAGTTTTGGAATTAAAACATCAAAGTTTTTGGCCGGGAAAATGATATCTTTTATTTTGCTAAAACCACACACATCAAAGTATTTGACGCCGTTGCCGGGGAACACATTTGTTTCCAAAGAAAGACCTAAGTCACATTACTGATCTGTTTATTTTTATTTTTCATTTTTCTTTTCACTTTTTTTTTTTTCAGTCTTCTTTATTTTTCTTTTTCATTTTATTTCTTCTTTATTTTCGATGATTACGGTTATCTTTGTTTATCTTTGCAGGTTTACTTCCGGATTGGCCACCATGGAGAATTCCCGTGAGGACAGCTGAGACCGCCAAAGTCATCAACTTTTATTTTGGAGGGTTTTTATTTCTTCTTTATTTTCGTTAGAGGTCGGTTTGTCATCCTTTGAAGATCGCCAGGTAAGTGCGGAAAATGTGGAAAATGAGACCGGGTGAAGTTTTTCAAAAATTTAAAAGTTAAACTGTTTTCAAAATTAAAATGGGATTTTAAAAATTATTTTGGGGAAACCCGACTAAAAATTTTAGAACCAAACCCTTAAAAACAGTTTTAAAATTAAAATACGCGAAAAACGGGAGACTGAACGGTTAAGCACGGCCGTGCCACTTCATGTGGCACGGGCGTGCCAAGGTTGCAGATTGGGAATTTGGTTTTAAAAGTCACTTTTGAATTTTCAAACTCTCATTTCTTCATCCTCCTCTCGCACATACCGTCGCCACCCACCCTAAACCCACCATTTTCTTCTATTTTAGGCTCCATTCTTCACTATAAGGTATGTATAATCAACCCCTAACATCTTTTATGTGTTTTATGTCCAGATCTGTCCGTTTTCTTGAGTTTTTGAGTAGTTTAGGTTTTGATAAAAATCTTAGGTTTCTAGGAATGTAATGTGGTTAAGATTTTTAAGAAACTTGATGAAAAATTTCTTAAGAAAACTAACAGGTTTGAAAACCCGTCACATCAGTCACTAGCACGGTCGTGCACAACAGTGTGCAAGGGCGTGCTTGACTAGGAAAACCGTTATTCCCGTGTAACCAATCTAACCCAGCAGCATATGCACGGCCGTGCACTCTCTGTGCACGGGCGTGCTTGACCTCAGAAACCCACCAGAACTTTTTAAGTTTTAAATATAAGTTATTTTTGCAGTTTAAAATCAGTTTTAGGGTGTTTTAGGTAAAACCTAGTTTAAACAGTCGAACCAATAGGAACACGGACTGCAGACTCAGCCGCACGGCCATGTTGATCAGTTCAGCATGGGCTTACAACCACTGGACCTAAGTTGTTTTTTCTGTAAAAATGCTTAAGTTTGTAAAGCTGAACCGATTCTGTTGTTTTGCAGGTCAAGAATGAAGAGGCAAGCACTAAGGTCACCGTCAGTATCATCCAACTCACACCATTCTCATCATTCCCACCAGTCTGGGGAATCACCTCCACTACCCGTACCAGAGACTTACACTTTTCAGCCGGATAGGGAGATTCCTGACACAGTACATCCTTGGACTTACTTCAACAGAACTGGAACAGAAACCAATGCTCGAAACAGACTAAGGATAATCAAGAGGAGGTCGTTGGGACCTCATCTACCCATGGACTACGATGTTATCGAGCAGGTTGGGCTTTTGCCCAGGTTCACACACCTACTCTCTCATCAGTGGCTCGCTTTTTCAAGATCAGGGATAGAGTATACAGGGAGCTCACACTGGAGTTCCTAACTTCATTTGTGTACGCCCCTCCTGTTGATGCGGATGACAGGGTTTCTACTAGGTGTATTGGGTTCAGGATGGGACGGGTTTGGTACAGGATGACATTGGCAGAGTTCGGGGTGCGCATGGGATTGTATACACAGAGGGAGGTTACTAAGCCCATCTTTACTAACAGCCTTTACTGGTGGCCTGAGGGTGTTACTGCTGCAGAGTTTTGGTCCACCATTTCATAGGTGGAGTGGGACCCCAGGAAGCACAAAAGATCTAGCTTTCCTGACCCACTCCACAGGTGGATCCACATGATCATCGCCAACACCTTGGGGGCCAGGAAGGACAGCACATGGGGTGTTAATGAGCGGGAAGCATTCTTTCTCTACTGCATCATCGATGGGAGGCATATCAATCTTGCCCATGCTATGGCTGATTTCTTCACTCGCAGCTTCGGTACTAAGCTGGCTAGTCTCATATTTGGGGACCCATACATCACTCGCCTCGCCACATCACTAGGGGTCCTTACCCCTGAGGCAGTGACCGGACTGACTATCTTTGAGCAGGTCTGCTCCCTGGGGATAGAGACTACGAAGAACATCGGGGTTATTGACAAGATCACTCTGAAGCTGATTAATAACAAACAAGAATTGTGGGATGAGAAAGCAGCTTTCACAGCAGCATGTGGGGAGAGACACTCAGAGGAGAGAGGAGGCGTAGAGTCATCATCAGCAGCTACTGCTAGAGGTCTAGAGTCGTCAGCTGCGGCAGCCAGACGACAGAGATCGAGACGGAGGAGTCCCAGGCGCCAGTCAACACCATCACCAGTAGCCAGGACCGACCATCCGCAGTCAAGAGGTATGTTTCGCACCATACTTGACAGACTTGACACATTGACTACAGAGTTCTGGTCCTTCCATGAGGACTTCTCCAGACATATGGCCTCCTGCACTGGCACCACTTCTACCTCCCGCTCCAGCCACCACTCCCGCCGTGCTCGCTCGGTTTGATCTCTTTATCTCTGCAGGTTTTTCATGATGTTGGTTGTTGACATTAAACACTATTTTTATTTTTATTTTGTGGTTGTTTGGATGATTGTATTGACACTTGGATGATGGTTTGTGTTGCATGCTCGGTGCATGCCAGACGTGTTCCACCCGCTAGTGCTCCGGCACTAGTATTCTATCCTAGGATTTAGCTTTTACTTATCTTTGTTACTTTTTATTTTATTTTATTTTCTAGTATTTCAGGACAGGTTGAGGACAGTTTGCTATTTTTGGAGCCACCATTTTGACGTCTCTCAGTTGAGGATGCAGGTTTCGCTCACACACGAGTGGACTCGTCATTATCAGGGGAGTATTAGTTTCTCTTGCCTTTTTTTCTATTTCTGCACTTAAAATTTATACCAAAATTTTAAGTGTGGGGTGAACCATTAGTACTACTTATTTTATTTTATCTCGCGGGTCACTTTGTCATATGATTGTGGTCGTCCGATACCTCTTAGCAGTTTGATACCCGTAGCGTCATTCACAGTCGCTTTGGCAGGTTTGTATAGTCTGTTAAGCTCGCCCGAGTGAACGCTACTTGGCATTTATGCCGAAAGGTTCACACTAAAAAGACAGTCAAAATTAGACGACGTTAATCAAACCCAATAAATCCGTTTAAATAAAATAAATTAAGTAGAAAAATAGGTTGCATGGCAAGTGAAAAATACCACAAAATTTGTGCTTGACACCGCTACCTTATCCTACTATTTTTGTCCATGAGAGTTTCTTGAGCCTTTGTACGAGCACCATGCTTGCAAATATTCATCATATATTTATGCTTGTTTCATTTCTTGAGAGATTTCCGACCTTAGTCCGACTCGGTTAGAACTTGTGTGTTTATGCATTTTCTTGTTTTAAAACCGGTAATTAAAATAAAAATGATAGAGGCATTTAGGTTTCTCCCCAAATAAATCATTTCCCCTAGAAAACCACTTTGAGCCTTAGCCTTTCGTTTCTTCACCCAATAAATGAGTCCCGATCACACTTCACTACAACAGCTTCAAGATTTTATCACCAAGGGCGCGAAGTGCAAGAAAAAGCAACACCGTTGACAAAGGAGGGAACAACACAAGACGGGGCCAAGAGGGAGATCTTCTAAAAAAAAGTGAATAAAATGTATGGAAGAGAAAAAATAAACAGAGAGCGTGAACCAAAAAGAGAGACATCAAAAAGAGAGCCCAAAGAAAGTTCTTCAAAGTTAAAAATTGGTCTTTGACCGGTGAGACCCTAAAGAACTGGAATTCTGTTCTCTCTCTCTCTCTCCTACTCTAAGCTCTCTCTCTACTCTTTTTCTGTGATCTCCATTCTCTCTCTTGCTTCCCCCTTGCTTTCTCAAGATGCATCCATTGGACGAACATTTGCTTCGCTGTTTCCACTTTGCTCAGCCACGTCTGCCACCAGAGATAATACAGATCATATTTGAGAAGACTGCAGACGAAAGAAAATTGTGGCGGAAGATGGAACAAAATCCACCCTTTTGTGGACAATCAAAGAGTGCTGCAAAAAGACGGGCCAAAAGATACGACAAGTGTAGGAAGTGTGGCCACTGGTCTCATGACGGCAAGTGCAGCAACAACTCAACTCATTCGCAGATGCAGTACACTCTACTGATCCATGAGGGTGCTATTTGATACCGAGCCGAGAGAAAAGTCAGAAAAGGAAGTAACATCAACTACACGGTAAGGGGCGAGATAGCCATGATGAAACAACTCAGGATAAACACCCGAGTCCTCTCAGAGATCACCGCAGAAAATGTTGCTCAGCGTTCCCGTCTCCATTTCGCACGCTCACCCTTTGCTGCTTCGTCATCTTCACAGCCTTGACGCACCTTTGTGATTCGGTGACTCATCCCCCTTATTTATAGTTAAAAAAAATTAGCTTTATTTTACACCCCTACATTACAACCCGAATAAAAGTCCTCTTGATTTATCTTATTTAGTTGGTTTAAAGCCGAGGACTTGATTTTCATACAAGCCTATGACTTGAGTCGACTTCGGTCAGGACATGAGTGTTCACCACCAAAACTCACCCAAATGATAAAACCCGAGCGATGAGTGAACATTGTGAGCAGGTATAAGTTCAAGAAAATCGTACAGATTAAGTAGGCGTGTCATTCAATTTTATTTTTCTAGTGATCTAAAATAAAATAAATGGTTTGCGCGTTTGTTAGCTACAGTTTGCCTCAGTGTATTGTGGATGATGCTTGAGGACAAGCAATAGTCTAAGTGTGGGTATTGTGATGACTCACAGAATTAACATATAAAACAGGCATAAACAGTCGGAAAATATGTTACAATTAGGCTTACATTAGTTATAATTGATGCTTAATTCGTTCCTATTTGATTATCTCAGGAAACTGGAGCTCCAAGACGGAAACAAAGGATTTCCGGCGAAATACATTCAAAAACTGGAGATTCCTGCAGATAACAGACTTCAAGCCTGTTCCCTGTATGTTCAGAAGACAAATCCGGGACTTAACCAATGTTAAATCAGTCCCGGTAACTAATGTTAAATCAGCCCCGGAATGACTTTGCACGCCCACACTCACCTGCACGAAGGCCATGCATGCGAGAAGACAACGCATGAAACTTGGAGGGCAAGAAAACAGAGACTGAAGAACATGCACGGTCGTCCCAAATAGGGGTGCACGCCCGTGCCAGACACAACAGTAGAGACAGACTCTGCCATGCAGTAATAGTACGTACGTATAACTGCAAGCACGCCCTCGACACCATGGTGCACGGCCGTTTGACTCCTGGGAGGCCTATAAATAGCAAGCTACCCCTCACCATTTGTTCATCCCTTCTTGTGCTCTCTTAGGCCGAACGCCAAGCTTCTTCCAGATATCTTGGGGTCTTGTGGGAGGCCTTCTGGCCATCCTAACATCCCTCAATGGTTAGGCTTCGTCCTACCTTGATCGGTCTAGCTAAGTAGAGGATCGTAGAGTAGTTATGTAATAATATCGAGGGTCGTGAGAATCAAGAGAGCTACATATCACTTGAAGATGGAGAGCTTGTCTATGAGCATCCCTGTTCTTGTGTTGATCATGTCATATGGTTGTATCTTTCTATTATCATGAACCCACTTGATTTGTAGACTTTTATTATTAGTAGTAGTAGTTTATTTGTAGTTATTTGTGGTGTCCTTTTCTTCTAATCCTTATTTCTTTTTCTTTGTGACAGGTTGCTTTGATGATAACTTGAACCTAAAATCAATAATTAACCTACTAGGAGAACTCACGAGTGTACCATGGTGTGTTAAAACCCACGCACTTGTGAGCTCATCTGAAAACATAATAATTGATTAACTTACCAATAACTAGAGGTTTAATCAGCTTCTGGTAGTCCCGACTAGATCCAAGGCGAGGAAACCGGTAGTGAGACAGATCCTTCGGGCTTCTGATATTCGAACCGGGTTCTAAGCAATGGCTTTTGAAGTGCACCAAATTTGAGTGACACGTTTCTGGTTCATACCAGATGACTGAGTGATCTTCTTGGCACTGGGAGGATTCCCTACGAGCGCACGAGTGATCATTTGTATCATACGCCTTTAGGATTATGTTCCACCTTTGTCAAGGATTTCATTCAGTTCGGGAGGTTAAGGGTTGGGTAATTAAGTTATCATTATTGCAACCAACTTAATATTTAATTGATCACTAAATGTTAAGGTCACACTGAAGATAAATAAATAAAGGATTCATTATCTAGTTCTCGTTAGTACAACGCCGTTAGCCAATGCGGGTACGGTCTCCTGATACCAGCTGTAAGAGAGATCCATCGACTAGTTCGTTAACCAATGGGGATTCGTTGTTGGCCTACTTGGGAAGACCCTAAGGCGAGACCCTTCGGTACGGAATGCGGGAGCTAAGACGAGGTGTACGGTGTTCCAGGTCGGAAGTGAAGCCTACGCTTTAAGAAGAAGAAGAAATAGAAGACCAGATACTTGACCGCGGTTTTAGGATCCCACTATACGCGAGGCCCTGGCAGAGACCCCAGGTGGACGCACGCTGGAGAGGTTCAGCATTCTACGCGAGTAGTCGCCTCCGCTTCTCTATCAATGAGTCAACACTTCAAGTCCCTCTCGTTTTCCCCACAAGATCAACTAACTTAAATTATTAATTTTAATAATAAACTTAACTATTTAAATCAATGGACCCCGAGATATACATAGTTTACTACGCTACTATTTTTATCTTTTCTTTTATAAAACCAAAACCTTTTTCAAAACTCTTTTTAAAGAACCCCTCCGTTTTATTTTTCTTTTTAAAACCCGGTCAATAAATTGATGTAATGTTGAGTAGGGGAAAGTGTGATCCTTGGGGATACGATACTCAATACTTACCCAGAAACAATACTATGCACGTCAGGTTCTCTGCCGATGTGTTGGTTTTAGTTTCTAATGTAAATATTGTTTACTTTATAAATTTAAAACTTGGTAAAAACTGGTTTAGTAAAACTCAGTCATTTATCCCAAACCAAAGTTTCGAAATTAAAACATCAAAGTTTTTGGCCGGGAAAATGATATCTTTTATTTTGCTAAAACCACGCACATCAAGCAGTCGCAGCAGCAGTACAAAGCCAGACCACCAATGCCATAACAACCTTGGTTAATGACTTATTTTCAGGAAATGGAACTCGACCACCAAAGTTGTTAGAATGATTGATTATCATTCGTGGCAGAGAAGATTCAAGATTCATCTTGAATGAATGGGCTTGGATGGTGGAGAAGCATGGCAGATGATAGTGAAGGGATATGTTGCACCGACCATTGAGAATTCGACCACACCAATAGCACTTGAAGACCTAACAGATGATGAAAAGAAGAAATCTGCAGCAGAGAAGAAAGCTTATTCACAGCTATCTCAAGCTTTGAATACAGATCTATTACACCAGTTTGGACCATGCTATACTTCAAAACAGCTATGGGATGCAATGAGAAGTAGACATGATGGAAACGAGAAGACTCGCAGATTGAGTATTGAAGAGTTGAAGAAAGAGTTTGATAACTTTAGTTATATTGGCAATGAGACCTTGAAGGAAATTACTCCAAGGTTCTTTCATTTGTTGTCTGAGTTATCAAATTATGAGGTTGCTTATCCGATGACAGAGGTTGTAGAGAAGTTTACTGATGCTTTACCACCATACTGGAATCAGCATGTTGAAGTGTTAAAAGAAAAAGATGCTTATCAGTATTGGTCTATTAATGAGTTTATTCAGAAGCTGGAAAATAAGGAGATGGAAGCAAGGAGAAAAGAAAAGAGATCCCAGATTCCACAGAATCCGAAACTTTATTTTGCTACTTCTTCATTAACTTCCATTCCTAGTGGAGGTGTGAGTGTTGCACTAGCACCACAAACAGCATTTGTTTCAAATGTTGAACCTTTCAGTGCAGCAAGCTATTATGCAACACCATCTTACACACCATCTCAACCTTTCGTGCAAGCTTCCAGTTACTATGAAACACCATCAGTAAACATGACACAGCCACAACAACCATAAGTTACACCGATTTTCAGTCAAGCCTCATCAAGCTCAGGTCCAATCGTGTTCGAAACTTCTAACATGAATAATGTGACAGTTGAAGTAGCACAACAACATGTTGCATTAGTCTCAGCATTAGTTGCTTCATACAATGGACTTGTGGCTATTCAGATTGGGAACAACAATCTAACCAATGAGGATTATGCCCAAATTGATAAAGAAGATATGAAATTGATTGAGATCCAGTGGGCGTTTGCTAGTGTTATGAGAAGAGCTACAGAGTTTATTGAGATAACTGGTAGAACAGACCTTGCTACTACACCAAACACCACTTATGGTTTCAACAAGGAAAAGGTTACATGCTTCAATTGTGGAACCAAAGGACATTTTGCTTGAGAGTGTACCCAACCTAAACAACAAGGAAACCGCAACCCATTTAACTCAAACTATCAAAACCGTCATTCACAAAATCAAGTAACATTTCAAAACCAAAATAACAACTATCAAAACCAAAACAATTACCAAAACCGACAAAACACCTCACAAAATACCAATCAAAGATAAACATCCACAACCAACCAAAACCAAACCAAATCAGAACCATTGTTCCAGTCTCAACACCAAACACTCAACAGCAAAATGAGAGTTAAGCATTGGTGATTCAAAAGGATGAAGATTTTGATTGGAATACAATGCAACTAGGTGTTGAAGAGGTCACTGGTGGTAATGTTGCTTGTTTAGCTTAAGAGGTGGTGAGCGAGGAATCGGTGATAGTTGATAATGAAGAAAAGAAGATTGTGATTGATGAGGTAGATGATGAGATTATTTCCGAGAAGGTAGAGGAGCAAATGATTGAAGAAGCAGTTTCAGATTCTTCTGAAGATCATGTTTCTGTTTATTCTAACACCGAGAGCGAATCTGATTCTGAATCAAGTGTTAATTCAGTTGATGATGACATTGAGCAACTTCTTGCTGAAGCAGATTTTCTTATGACCAAGAAATACTGCATGGTAGATGATACTTTCTCCAAAGTTGATTATTCCAAGTTTTTTACAGGAAAGGAAGTTCATTTCGCCATGATGGCCATGACAGAAGCTAGTGAAGTAGATACATACCAAAAAAATCAACAATACATACGGATTCCTCTTTTTTTTTTTTTTCCTTTTAGCCATTTCTAACATGTTATTATTATAATATTGTTAATATAAAATTATCACTTTTGTCTTAATCTTTATTTTAGACATACATATTCAATAGCATGTAGTTTAGGAAAATAAGAACATGAAACAAGATGTAACTATACATGCACATGCATACACTTATTAAACAAAAGATCTGACTATTTTAAACTCAAAGCTTTCAAACAAATAAACAATCAAACTTATACAACTTTGTCAAACATAGATGTTAAACTCAAAGATCCACTACGTCTACGCCATGGGTGTTTTCATCCACGTTCTAAGAAAGATCATCGTTTGTTATATAATTACTTGTAATCAGTTAGGGGGGCACGCCAGGCAATTAATATTCGGTTACTGATGCAAACCGGCAACACCGCTGCCACGGCCCGACACCGGTCTAAATTTTATCATCTCGGCAATTTATGGCATTCATTTGACCTCAACGGTCAATAATGACCCAATGGCTCCTTTTTAAAAGAAAACGTTAAAAATTTATTTACCATTTATATATAAATCATATCTATTCACACCATTTGTAACAAATTTTTACCACATTCCTACCACTACCAACATTTTTTATACTCTCTTAAAACTACATCATCTTTGCAATGGTGGGATGGGCTAAAAAGTAATAAATTGCTTTAACAATTGTGTGGATAAGCGATAAGGAATTAACAAGGTCAAACGGTCGGTCTCCCTTTTGAGCTAATGTAATAGCCGAATATCGGATGTTAGCCGGTGAAACACACCTCACTTGTGATTCACTATCGAAAAAGTGGTTGGCTCTTGACAAAGAATGTGAACGCTTTCAAAAGATGTTTAAAATAACCATGGCTGAAGACCCTAATCTTAGAGGAGACGTATCAATAAAAATTACTCAAGTCGACTATACTTTTGAGGTCGGTCAAAATTTTGATCATGTTTCAGCATGACAGGCTTTAAGACTTGAATTAGCTTTACTATGAATTATTTTTTCTAGTTGATTTTGTAGTTAAAGTTGAGTTATATTTTCTAGTTGTCAGTTTTCTAGTGATTGTCGATTTCAATCATGTAAGACTTTTAATTTTAATGTAACTTGAGTTTTAATTAGGTTTAATTGTTTTATTTATTTTAAATTAAAGAAAAGTTCTAGATAAGATACTCTAGACTGTCATTAGTGTTTTGGTGGTTAATTAGTGTACTTTAGAGTTAAATTGACATGAATGTGATTGATTAGGATACTTACTCTAGAGTGTCTCTTTCCCCTAATGGTTTGTTAGATAAGTTCATATCTTTGGTGCCGTCAACCACAACTCATAATAAACAAGTGATGGATTACATGAACGATTCGTCGTTGCCTCCTGTGATTAGTTCTATTAATAATATTCTTTGGGCATCACCGCTTTTACGCAACACCGTTATTTAAAAGAAAAAAAAAGTTACCTAAATCTAAGTTTGTTTGGAGGAGTAAAGAGGGAATAAGCAATGGAAAAGACATAACAAATATGAATGATATAAACAACTAAAATCGTACAATTAACAGAAGACGTATTTCAAAATTAAAGAATTTTATATTCTATTCACTAGTACTTCTAAAAGATTATATATATGATTAATATAGTTATTTAGTAAAGTTAAGTTAAGCACCTCGTGAGTACAAGTTATTTTAACTGGCAATTAACATAAACCAAGATTTTTTTGGCTCGTGATTTTAGGTTCACGATAAGCTGACTATGCCTTTCGGTTCAAACGTACAATTTCATTTTTCTTTATTACTAATTTATTGAATTTGCAAGCACCTCAAAGATGATTGGGAAGTGTCCAGCTAAAAAATTATTATTAGTATTATTGTTATTATTAAAAAAACAAAATTATACCGTTAAGATTAGAAGATTACAGTTTTTAATTTAAATTGGAAGGTGTTTGAAATATTAAAATCTTTAGTGTAAGACATTTTGATGTCAAATGAGTATAGAAAAAAACATCAAAATGTATTTAGTTTTATGCTTATATTGTACTAGATTATATCTCATAAGCTTTTGGATAGAGAAATCTACAATAAAATGATAAAATGTGTATTACGATGTATCATAGAAACCAGTGTACTATAATATGAGAAAACAATAATTTTAATCATGTGAATAAGAATGAAAATGTATATTAAAGAGAACATGTACGTTAAGATGAGAAGCAGAGACAGAAGCATCTATTGCAGGGCATGAATGACACGGTGGTCTTGAAGGTGTAACTTTTTAGAAACGCCTAGTTTTAACATAATCTGCGTTGGATGAAGACAAAACTCTTATTTACAGTTTCGTTTAATGTAAATAATTTATTAGAAACTCGTGTATCACACGGGTTATAACATTTTTCTTTTGTTTTTTTTATTTATTATTAGGTTAGAAATTTTAATATTACATGATGTTGGATCAATAAAATATTAAATGATTTTTAATAACCGAATATATAAAAAGAATCAGCTAAGAAAATAAATATTAAATAAATAAGAGATAAGCGTGAAATTATGATTTAATAATATTATTTTATATGAGAAAGAATTGAGAAATTCATATTTACTTTATTATATAGTAAAGTAGTAATAATAATAGTAAGAGTAAAGATCTTGTACAAAGTGTTTTTTTGGTAAGAACTGTGAGAATCAAATGAAGGTATTTTTTTATTTTTTTTTTTTGGAAATTTTTTTCCCCATATTGTTAAACATGTATTATAGTATTGAAAACTAAAAAAACAAAAAAAAATTGGTGTAGAGTAATTACGTGTAGAGTAATTACATAATTACTCTAGTGTAAACTAATGTATTTACTTTAATGACGTAATTACACTAAAAAAATTAATTTTTTTTTGTATTATTCATCTAGAAAGTATGTTTAAGCACATGGGAAAAAAAAATTCTAAAAACAAAATCAAATTTTTTTACCCCCTTTGATTCTCACAGTTCTTACCAAAAAAACACTTTGTATTTGATCTTTACTCTAATAGTAATAATAGAGATAAAGATAAAGATTATAAGTAAATAAATATTGGGTTAATTAGTTATTTATAACCTAAAATTTTGATGGAATATATAAAATAAAGAGAAAGTATATGGTATAAAGCCCCTTAAAATAAGAAGCATAAGAAGCCACCAGTGATTGACACCTGTCAATCTAACCTAACCACCTAAGCACAGTTAAACACAATAAATCATATTTCCCTGTTCAAATCGTAACCCATTTTCATTTTAAAACATACCAATCTAGATCTGACCACCACAACCGCCGCCACCGCCACCGAACCACCGCCTGACACCACCACCACCACCATCATCATCATCCCCCAGCTAACCCGATGCCACCCCATGACCTGACGTAGCCACCATCGGAACCCACAACTGAAACAAACTCACCATTTTTTGTCAGAACAGCAACCGCACTTCCCTGACGCAGCTCCGCCTCTGTCCACCGCAGCTCCGCCTCTGTCCACCGTTGTCCTGTTATTTTTGTTGAGTTTGTTGCTGCTGCTGTCGTTCGTGTGTTCTTGATGCCCCTGGCGGCTGTCAATGTTGCTCCTCTCCAATAATAATATTCTTTGATCAATTTATAATCTCCAAATAATAAAAATGAGTAAAGAGATAAGGCAAGGGAGAGGTATTTAAAAAGAAAAAGATCATAACAATAAAAGGGGGATTTGGACGGTGGCTGCAATATCAAACAGGAAGCAAAGAAGTTTGAAGGCATATTAATTTTTGAAGTGCAGCATTTCCCCAAAAGGTGCGTTTGTTTGTGATGAGAGGACAAAGGAAAGTGCGTTTGTTTGTGATGAGAGGACAAATGAAAGTGCGTTTGTTTGGTTTTATATTAATAATTCAATTTGAAGTGAGATAAAGAACGTGCGTTTGTTTGGGTTGATATTAAATAATTCAAATTGAAGTTTGGTTTGATATTAATAAGGTGCGTTTGTTTTTTTTTTGTTGGGTTTTGATGAGTGCGTCCAAAAATTTTCAATGAGTGCTTCCAAACTTTTCAATGAGTGCGTCTGAAATTTTGATGAGTGCGTCTGAATTTTGATGAGCGCGTCTAAAATTTTTTGATGAGTGCGTCTGATTTTTGATGAGTGCGTCTGAAATTTTTTGATGAGTGCGTCTGAAAATTTGATGAGTGCGTCTGTTTTTCACCAACTTCATCTTCTTCCTCTGCAACTTTTTTTAATCTAATTTTTATGTTTAATCATCCTTAATGAAACAAAATAGTATTCGACAACTATTACAATTCATAATTGTTCATATGATTGGTTTAATCCTCTGTTTTTTTATTATTTTTAGATCAAATACTGATCTTACGGTTTTGTGTCACTGTAATCGATTTTTTTTTTTTTTGAATTGTGTAATCATTCTGAACCTGAATCGATCTGAAAACGATGAAAAATCAGGGTTCAAATTAGTTATGTTGTTACGATTTGAAAAAAAAAAACTAGACGGTTAGAAAGTTTTTTCCTATTTTACGCTTGGTTAGTTTTAACCCAGGTATGGTTAGGGTTTTTAATCTGCATCCTTAATCTAATGGCTGAGATTGCTTCTTACGTTAAGGGGGCTTTATACGTTATCTCTCCCCTAAAATAAATTAGTTAAGAAACTAAATATTAAATAGATAAGATATAAACGTAACAGATCAGAAAACACTCTTAACAGATCAGTTTAGTAGAAAAATTCTCAAAAATTGTGTATTGATCCAAACGGGATAAATCCACCTAGAAACAAGTTTCTTCGATGTCGACCTACTGTCCAAATTTCATAACCTTACTCTTTGTAGAACTAAAGTTATGGTCGGTTAAAGTTGACCCAAAATATTAATCCGAAAATCATATTAGACCTTTAATCAGATAAAATTCCAAAAACATATCAACCGACGTCCAAATCACATGATTTTGCCCATTCTAGAAAGCTAAGAACTTGTACAACATGTTCATTCCAAGAGACCATCAAAACAGGTATTTTAAAGCCATGTTATAGACCCTACAAGTTGACTTTAACATTTTGTCCAGACTTTAAGCATGTTAAAACCCTAATTATAACAAGTCATATACACATATAATCGATCAATAACACCCAATAAACATCACACAACATTCATAAGGCATAAACCTGATCAAAACTTGAAAGATACATCATAAATAACATCAACCACAAACCCTAGAAGTCTAACATCATGAATATGTAATATCATGCAACACATCAAATAACAATCATGTAACTTCATGTTTAACCCATTAATTCTTTATTAAACTAAAGTTTTAATCATTATAAAAATGTTTCAAACCTGGACAAACTTGATTATAAGGTTTTAAATATATTAGAGAAGATTAAAACACAAGGGTTTGTTTGATATACCGAAAGCACTTCAAAATCACCAACCGTAGACCTTCCCATCCTCCCGAATGATGTTCTTGAGCTTTAGCAGGTGTTAGAGGGTATATTTTTCATATGGGGGTTGTTATGGACGATTAGGGTTGAGGTTATGAGGTGCATGGGGCTTAAGTTTGCTTAAATAGGGAGTTTAAGTCGGTTTTACCCGTCAGACCCGCCGAACGGCAGTTCGGAATGAGTGAACCCCCGTTGGGATTGACAAGATTCGTTTCGGGCAGCCCAGTTCAGCCTATTGCATGTTTTATTCAATGTAATTGTTATTTTGGACCATACCAAGCGTAACCCCATGTATTTAGACCCCAACCATCCTAAAGGCTCATCGATTAGGGTTTTTAATAACGCGTTTGGTTTAAATTCATTTAATCACATAACAGTTTACATATAGTTTCACAGAAGCACATAATTGAAATTAATATCAAAAAATTATTTCAGAATTATTTATTTTTTTAATTCACCAACGTTCGGGGTTCGATACTCGTATACATAGTTCGGTAATTCCCGAATACCTCTGTTATGCAGTTACTAGTCTATAACTGTGCAACGTGTGACTCATCTAGCTAACCCTAGTTAAGTAGCATGCTGAAATGTAAATAAAGTTAACTAGACTTTAGTGAAAGTAAGAACTGAAAATGCGGGGTGTCACATCATCCCAAAGTTGAAAAGAATTTCGTCACGAAATTCAGTAAGTAAACACTAAAGCCAGCGTAAAATGTGTGCTTGGTTCCCGGATGTCACATCATCCCCAAGTTGAAAGGAATTTCGCCCCGAAATTCACTTTGAGAGAGTTGTTTTACATTTAGCGTTTGATCTATGCACAGGTTCAGGTTCAGTAAAGAGATGTGGGTATATGAGTCGCAATTGATCCCAGCGTTCCCACGTGTATTCCGGTCCTAGACGATAATTCCATCGTACCTTGACAATAGGTATTGTGCTCTGTCTGAGTTTCTTGACGCCCTACTCAAGAATCTCCACCGATTCTTCCACAAACCGTAACTGTTTGTCCACCAGGATCTCTTCCAGTGGCACCACCAATGTTGCATCAGACAGACATTTCTTTAGTTTCGATACATAGAATACATTGTGCACTCCACTGAGTTCGTCAGGTGGGTTTAACCTGTAAGCTACTGGACAAATTATTTCCACAATCTCGAATGGTCCAACAGATCGCGGGTTCAACTTTCCCCGTTTCCCAAATCGAATCACGCCTTTCCAAGGCGATACCTTTAATAGTGCTTTGTCCCCAACCTGGAACTCCATAGAGTTCATACGCTTATCAGCGTAGCTTTTCTGTCGATCACGAGCAGCAGCCATACGGTTTCTTATTTGCACTATCTTCTCAGAAGTTTCATGCACAAGTTCGGGACCTGTCAGTTGGCTATCCCCAACTTTAGTCCAGCAGATGGGAGACCTACACTTACGTCCATACAATGCCTCAAAAGGCGCACACTGAATAGAAGTGTGGTAACTGTTGTTATACGAGAATTCGATCAAAGGTAAGTGTTTATCCCAACTGTTGCCAAAATCCACCACACACGCCCGTAGCAGATCTTCCAAAGTTTGGATGGTACGTTCACTTTGTCCATCTGTATGAGGATGATAGGCTGTGCTCATGTCTAAGCGAGTCCCCAATGCATCTTGGAGAGTAGTCCAAAAACGAGAAGTAAATCGCGAGTCGCGATCAGATATTATAGAAGTAGGCACCCCGTGCCTAGAGACGATCTCCTTGATGTAGATGTTGGCTAGTTTCTCCAGCGTGTCTATTAACTTTACTTCCAGAAAGTGTGCCGATTTGGTTAAACGATCTACGATAACCCAAATCATGTTATGCCCACTTGGTGTTTTAGGGAGTTTTGTGATAAAGTCCATAGAAATTCCATCCCATTTCCACATAGGGATCACTGGTTGCTGGAGTAGGCCTGAAGGTTTCTGATATTCAATCTTAACCTTGGCACTTGTCAAGCACTTACTAACATAAGTGGCTATCTCAGCTTTCATGTTCGGCCGCCAATAAAGAGTTTTGAGATCTTGGTAAATCTTATTCGAACTAGGATGTACCGAATAACGAGAGGTGTGAGCTTCATCGAGCACAAGTTGTCTGAGATCCCCAAAGTGTGGAATCCAGACTCGATTCATGAAGTACTGAAGACCATCAGACTTCAGTTCCAAGTGCTTATCAGCACCATGCAAAGTTTCAAGCTCGATATTTTCTTCTTTCAAGGCCTCAACCTGAGCTTCACGTATCTTATCGGGAAGATTAGAATGAATAGTAAGATGTAAGGCTCGCAGCCGCTTGGGTTTCGTTTCTCTACGACTAAGGGCATCCGCTACTACGTTAGCTTTCCCTGGATGGTATTTGATGGCACAGTCGTAGTCATTCAGAAGTTCGACCCATCGACACTGATGCATGTTCCACTCCTTTTGATCAAATATATGTTGGAGGCTCTTATGATTAGTAAAGATCGTATACTTCATTCCGTATAGATAATGCTTCCAAATCTTTAGAGCAAATACCACTGCTCCCAGTTCCAAGTCATGAGTGGTGTAATTTTTCTCATGAACCTTCAGTTGGCGAGATGCATACACGATCACCTTATCACGCTGCATCAATACACACCCCAAGCCCTGGATAGAAGCGTCACAGTACACCACGAAGTCGTCTGTACCCTCAGGTAATGATAGAATTGGTGCACTGCAAAGCTTTGTCTTCAACAACTGAAAGGAAGATTCTTGGGCATCTCCCCACCTGTAGGTAATGCCCTTCTGCATTAAAGCAGTGAGGGGTTGAGTGATCATTAAGAATCCCTGAATGAATCTGCGATAGTATCCCGCAAGACCAAGAAATTGGCGCACTTCTGTAGGAGTCTTGGGAGCCTCCCACCGTTTGATAGCATCTATCTTCGCGGGATTGACATGTATACCAGCCTCGTTAACCTCATGTCCTAGAAACTGGACTTCCCGAATCCAAGAGTCACACTTAGAGAACTTAGCATACAACTGCTCTTTTCTTAAAAGTTCCAAGATCAACTGCAGGTGTTGTTTATGCTCTCCCCTGCTCTTGGAATAGATTGATATGTCATCAACAAACACTATGACGAATGTCCAAATAGGGCTTACACACGCGGTTCATAAGATCCATGAACACCGCCGATGCATTGGTTAGCCCAAATGGCATTACCAAAAACTCATAATGTCCATAGTGAGTTCGAAAGGTTGTCTTGGCTACATCCTCCTCTCGGACTCTCAATTGATAGTATCCTGACCTCAAGTCAATTTTAGAATAGAAACTTGACCCTTGAAGCTGGTCGAATAAGTCATCAATACGGGGCAATGGGTAGCGATTCTTAACGGTCACCTTATTCAACTCCCTATAGTCGATACACATGCGGAAGCTCCCATCCTTATTCTTAACAAACAGGACTGGGGCTCCCCAAGGTGAAGAACTGGGTCTAATAAAACCCCTATCCAATAGCTCTTGGAGTTGGGTGTACAGTTCTTGAAGTTCGCCTGGTGCTAAGCAATATGGTGCGCGTGCAACTGGGGCCACTCCAGGTGCAAGATCAATTTGAAACTCCACTTGACGAACAGGTGGAAGTCCAGGTAGTTCCTCTGGGAATACATCTGGGAAGTCACGGACTACTGGGATGTCCTCAATCTTTGTTTCAACTTCAGCTCGAGTATCAGAAATGTTAGCCAGAATGGTTGGATAGCCCTTTCGAATGCACTTCTGGGCTTTCAAGGAGGAGATGATGCCCACCATGGCACCACCACGATCACCATGGATAGATAACAGTTCTCCACTAGGGAGAGGTATGCGAACGATTTCTCAAGACAAAGAATCTCCACCCGATGTTTGGACAACCAGTCCATGCCAACTACTATGTCAAAGCTTCCCAAGGTGATAGGTATAAGGTTGATGTCAAACAAATGACCATCCAACTCGAGTTTACGATCGCGGTGAACATGGGTCGCCTCAACAGGCTTGCCATCAGCTAATTCTACGGAAAATGGGGTTTCGAGAGGAGTAGGGGCTAACCCTAGGATTTTGCTAAGTTTTTTCTGAAAAAACAAAGACGATATTCGCACCAGAATAGAAAGGAACAGCAGCAAGATTGTCTTTCACAGGAAACGTACTTGTCAACACATTGATGTCGCTCTTGGCTTCTCCCGATCCAATTATGCATGCTATTCCCCAAGCACTTTTGAGGTTGATGTTGCCATTGCTGTTATTGTGGTTGAGCTGGGACAATTCCTCTTGAAGTGGGTTTCACTCCCCTACTTGGAATATCCTCTCCCAGCACCTTGTTGTTGTTCCTATTCTAGTTGTTGCTTTTGAAGAACTTATATCTCACACCATCCAACGTTCTCTTGCTATCACCAACGGCAGAAGATGAAGCACTATGCTTTGAAAAAGTATCATGCTCGACAGCCTCGTCAGTGAGGTTGCAAGACAGGTGAAAGATTTGTTAGATTCTGGGTAGGTGAGCTGTAGTAGCCATGCCACGAATCTGTGGGACCAACCCCTTTGGTATGAAGCTTGATCTGCTAGTAAGGTAGGTTAATTAGATTTGTGCATATAGTAGCTAACTCACGTAGCTTGGTAGTGTATGCATCGATCTCAGACCCAACCGTCTTTAGGTAACAACTTTCTAGATTTCATCACAGGGTGTTACATTCTTCACCCAAGTATCTGTAACTCATCGAGTGTGCATGTAGCATACATTACCAGTTCTGTCTGGGGCAGATGCACATGGCAAAAACCGCCTCTGCCTTTTTTAAACTATCGAATTAATCAAATAGCCTCCTTCAGTCCCGTTGGAGTTATTGAGGCTTACAACCCATAAAAGCCTTGGAAATACGCTGGCGAGTTGTTGTTGCGGCATGTGCGTTCAAGGAATAAGGAAGTTCAAACGCGGAAGTCAAGGGAAAAGAATAATTTAGCAGAATAGATCTTTACTAGCTTGGAAGGATGCGAGGGCTTCAACCCTTTTATTGATCATAGGAATTTACTCTTATCTAAGTTCACAAAAGAAAAGAAAAGAAAGAAAACACAAGCAAGAAAAAGGTAGGAGCAAATCGTTGCCATGTGTTCGTCCTTCTCAGGTTTCCCTTCTACCCCTTCTTTTTCATCTTTCGTGCGTGTCAATGTTATATGGATCTCGTCTCATATAGTCCCCAACTCCAGTCGTGTGTAAGCCAGTTTAGTGGTCAGCTGCACCACTCGTTCCTCCAATCGTAACTGTCAGTCATTAGTAGGTTTCATCTTCCCTTGAGATGTTGCACTGCGTCGTAGGCTTTGCATAACTCCTCAGGAGTGTGAGTAACAAGTCCTGATCTGATGTGTTCCCATGAACCTACTATATACTCACGAGGAACAGGGATACGCATGTCATATATCGCTCGCTCATACAGGGCGTAAATGTACTAGAGTAAGAAAAAAAATTCGATATGAGTAACCCAGTCTCGTCTGAGTTTCAAGTGAAAGTAAGAAAGATCAAGCGACAAGGAGCGGGAATTAATTGTCTCCTTGCTCAGTGAAAAGGATAAATCTTAGTATTTGATTTCTTCGATTTCGATTCGGTTTAGTGGTACCGCTTCATAGGCATCGTGCAGCTTTCCATGTACGTGCGGCACAACACTCGCAAGGGTTCTCTCCCCTGTACGTTTGTCGTTTCCCCATCCATGAAGTTTGATAGGATGCTAATCCTAATAATGCGCCACCTGGTGTAACCTAGGGTCCTCACCAGTGACGTGCTCAGAATCAAGTGTAGGGCTAGAAGATAACATATCTCGTGAAATCATGCGTTGTAGATATATGTAGCCAAAAGCTAATTGTGCACTTAAGCTGTGAATGTAACTAATGCAATGCTTATGCTATGATGATTATAGACTAGAATACAAATCCTAGTTCACTATAACCAATGGCTCTGATACCAATCTGTCACACCCTCAAATTTCCACTACGGATTTAATACCGCGAGGCGCATGACATACCAGGATCCCATAGCCATAAGTCACATGAACGAACTCTAAATGCCCAAACCATTTAGTTCATTTTCAAAAATCAAGTTTAGTGTTTAAAAGGTTTACTAAAGTTGCGGAAGCGTAAACCAAACATAGACATTTCAAAACCATGCGCAAAACAACGCACCCAAGATAAAACCATATGAAACATAGCATAAAAGCTTAAAATGTAGTTTAGGTGTATGCACTAGACCCAAATGCAGTGAAACGTGCAGTGCTTTCTAATCATGGCACCGGAAGCTAACTACCTTCAAAAGCATGTACATAGTGGGTCAACAAACAATGTTGGTGAGTTCACAGTTTAATAAATGAGTGTAAAGTTGTCGAATACAAAAGTCATAAAAGTCATCAATTTTAAGCTTGTCAGGGTAGCTAGCCCACTCATTGTAACTAAACAGGTGATTATTGGGAACATACATAAGTTGTTAATTTGCCTTAGTACTAGTGTCTATCAACACTAGTAGGAAAAATGTGGTCAGAAGTTCATGCCCGTGACCCAAGCACCTCAAGAATGAGGTTGCTGCACAACCTAATAGCGCTATCAACTAATACCCCGTTCGCCTCCAGTGATTAACCCAATAATATGTAAGGACTTTAAAATGATAGAATGTGTTTAGTTCGCAAAGGACAGTTAAAGTTGCAAAACTGAGAAAAACCCGATCCACGCAAGGAATCGTAAACCCGAATCACACAAGGAGTCAACACCCGACCCACACAAGGATTCAAAGCATCTCAAAACCCAAGATGTATGGTAGTCTAAACCAGACTAGAAAAAGTTTACCAAGTTAGTCTCCAACCCGAGATGCATGCTTTCGAGAAAAAGTAGTGAAACTCACCTTAGGTTGCAAGCTATAAATCCAACTTTGCAAATAAGGACGTGCTACTGACTCCCTATTACATGTATCACTAAGTGAGTATATGTGTATAATCAATACACCATATAACCCGTTTGTCCAAGACGTTTTAAAATACGAAAACGTGTAAGTGGCGCCTAGTGTTTCTATAGGCACAAGTAGTCCCTACGAACCTGTTGGTGAACGTTACGATTATTATCAGCCATACACTTCAATTTCATCTCATACAATTTCTCATACAAAAACACGTCAATATCAAGTCATACAAGACTCCAATTAGGCACATAAGCTTACATAACATAATCTGTGTTTTTAGGACAGATTATGCGCTGTGAAAACAATTTTATTAAATATACTTATACAATGAATTAGACTCCCAAAAGTTTACTAAATATTTCAGGGAGTCAATCAGTCATGTCCATATTTTTTTTTCATGGTAAAACCATACACAAAAATTATGAAAAATCACACAATACAGCTAGGTCCAGAAAACACTCTTAACATATCAGTTTAGTAGAAAAATTCTCAAAAATTGTGTATTCATCAAAATGGGATAAATCTACATAGAAAAGCCAAGATTCTTCGATGTCGACCTACTGTCCAAATTTCATAACCTAACTCTTTGTAGAACTCAAGTTATGGTCGTTTAAAGTTGACCCAAAATATTAAACCCAAAATCAGATTAGACCTTTAATAAAATAAAATTCCAAAAGCATATCAACCGACGTCCAAATCAGATGATTTTGCCCATTCTAGAAAGCTAAGACCTTGTACAACATGTTCATTCCAAGAGACCATCAAAACAAGTATTTTAAAGCCACGTTACATACCCTACAAGTCGACTTTAACATTCTGTCCAGATTTTAAGCATATTAAAACCCTAATTATAACAAGTCATATACACATATAATCGATCAATAACACCCAACAAACATCATACAACATTCATAAGACATAAACCTGATCAAAACTTGAAAGATACATCACAAATAACATCAACCGTAAACCCTGTAAGCCTAAACATCATGAATATGCAATATCATGCAACACATCAAATAACAATCATGTAACTTCATGTTTAACCCATTAAATCTTTATTAAACTCAAGTTTTAATCATTATAAAAACATTTCAGACCTGGACAAACTTGATTATAAGGTTTTAAAACATATTACAGAATATTAAAACATAAGGGTTTGTTTGATATACCGAAAGCACTTCAAAATCACCAACCGAAGACCTTCCAAGCCTCCCAAATGATGTTCTTGAGCTTTAGTAGGTGTTAGAGGGCATATTTTTCATATGGGGGTTGTTATGGACGATTAGGGTTGAGGTTATGAGGTGCATGGGGCTTAAGGTTGCTTAAATAGGGAGTTTAAGTCGGTTTCACGCGTCAGACCCGTCGAACGGCCATTCAGAAAGAGTGAACCCCCGTCGGGTCAATCTGAACCCCCGTTCGGATTGACGAGATTCGTTTCGGGAGGCCCAATACAGCGTATTGCATGTTTTCTTCAATGTAATTGTTATTTTGGACCATACCAAGCGTAACCCCATGTATTTAGACCCCAACCATCCTAACGGGTCATTGATTACGGTTTTTAATAACGCGTTTAGTTTAAATTCACGTAATCACATAACAGTTTACACATAGTTTCACAGAAGCACATAATTGCAATTAATATCAAACAATTAATTCACAATTATCTATTTTCTTAATTCACCAACGTTCGGGGTTCGATACTCGTATACATAGTTCGATAATTCCCGAATTACCTCTGTTATGGAGTTACTAGTCTATAACTGTGCAACGTGTGACTCATCTAGCTAACCCTAGTTAAGTAGCATGCTGTAAATCTAAATAAAGTTAACTAGAGTTTAGTGAAAGTAAGAACCTGAAAATGCGGGGTGTCACACCATGATAACGTCAACAGATCTAGGATACATTAAGGGATCAACCCAAACAAAGTATTGACACCTAACTCCTACCTAAAGTCACAAGTTGTCAAATCACAATATTTCAAAAGGGGGTGGAAATTAGGATTAAAATCTTACCATTTGGGGACAACAATAAAAACGACGTCCAAGGTTGAGATATGTCCACGAGGTTTGAACTGCAGCCACAAGTCCACAGTAGCACTAATGATCCATTGATGTTTTGAATGATTGCAGGGGATGTGTGTTTGAACGAGTGCAAGGGGTGTGTGTTTGAACGATGGGTAGTTTTTTATTGTTAAATAATACATATATGGGATTTGACAAAAATACCTTCACGTGTGTGGCATGTGAGGGTGAATCCAATTATCTTTTAACGACAGCTAGTACTAATACCTAAATATGTTACAAAAACATACCTTGAAACCTCAACCTGAAACTAAAAAAACCTTAGTACTCTAAGGTAAAAGTCAGGGTAAAACACAAGGACCGTTTGTGTAGTTCTCTCTTTACAAAATGATTCATACTTTTGAGTTTTTGATGTTGTTTTAAGGCTATATGGTATCATGATGATTATAATCAGTATTGTCACCTTCCACATCATTGTTACATCACTACATCCTCCATTACCATTATCTATCACTAATCTATATGGTATAGTTTTGTGGCTCGTGAGGATCGTTGGCCTAACCACGGAGAGCACCCGTGTCCGGGCTTTGGGGCGGTGTTCTTGTGGCCTCACGGCCGACGTGGCAAGGCAACGGGCCTCCCACGACCCACCATAACGCCTAGCCTAAGTAATTACAAAACATATTGATGTGTTGCAAAACACATCTCTTTTCCTATGTATTTTGTATACTATTTGGTCAAGTTTTTATTTGTTTCGTGTCGTTTTTATTATGTATTTATGTATTTTATTGTTTTATAGGTGTTTGGAGAAAATGGGCTTAAAAAAAGAGAGAATTTTAATCGAGACACCAACACTCGATAGGAGGTGCTCATGGACGTTGGAGCGTAGACGATCAACTTTGGTCTAAGTCAAGAACACCCGAGTCGAGAGCACAGAGTATAATAATAAAAATAATAATAATAATAATAATAATAAATCACGTGGACTTATTATGTGGGCCACAAACCCATATGAATGGAAACAAAAAAAATAACCTAAGAGGTAGTATATGTGAAGGCATATTATATCTTGATAAGTCAGCGGCGGAACGGGGGATTATCATCGAAGAAACAGAGAGCCGCAAAAGAAAAATAGAAGAATCGACACAGCAGCTCTAATTTGAAAGTGGAGAGGAAAGGAAGGCTAGGGATCGAGGTTACACAATACTGGTTATTTTCGTTTACTACTTTGTGTTTTAAACTTTATGACTATGTGTTATTTTGGTACTAAGACTATGTTTTCTTGTTTTGTCATGAATATTATTGGCTAAACATTTATGCTACCTAGGTCGTATTGATGATTATTTCGTGACTTGTGACGTTCGGGTTTGGATAATATTATTTTTGGCTTAATG
Organism: Ambrosia artemisiifolia; assembly: GCA_032199755.1. Lineage (NCBI taxonomy): Eukaryota > Viridiplantae > Streptophyta > Magnoliopsida > Asterales > Asteraceae > Ambrosia > Ambrosia artemisiifolia. The sequence goes on from CM063512.1 coordinate 19,750,776, forward strand.
TTTTGGTAAAATATTTATGTGTTGTTGATACAAATGCGTACGAATGCTTTTAGTAATCGGTTTGCTTGATTGTTGCTTTGCGTTTTTCTCTAGTTTGTTACTTTAGTAGTTTCAAGATCTAGAGTTTTGCGTGATTTTCCATAGACGTTGTGTTAGTGGTTAATCTAGAGGTTTCTTGTCTTAGATAACCCTATTAGCAACCTTGCGAACCTTTGAAATTAGTGTTTTGCCACTTTTGAGACCGGGAGGAGATAGAGTGTCGGTTTGTCTAGTTCTTAGGTTTTGGGTATAGGTGAGACCGGGAGGAGATCCTTACTTATTTACCTTAGTTTTCCTAGCAAATTTGAGTTTTTGTCAACAACCTTAGATAACTCCTTCACACTTTCGTGTGTGTTGAGATTAGCGAGACTGGGAGGTGAGCGAGTCTTTTGAGTACCTTAGCATTCCCTAGTGAGGTGAGACCGGGAGGTGATCCGAACTAGTAACCGGTGATTTACACGTCCCTTAGGATTTTCCAAGAGGTGTTAGTGAGACCGGGAGGTGATCTAGCATTCTTTAGGGCTTTCTTGAGTCAGGCGTATTTTTAGGAACCTGGTAGCTATTCCATTATCCACTTCCAAGCATTGTGAGTTGCGGGTAGGATTCTAGACCTAGGCAGTTGTTTTCCATATTATCTGAGTTTCTCTCTAGTTTCCGAGCTGTCTGTTCTGCTTCCTGTTATCTGTTCGTTTCAGTCTTTTAATTTATTTACTTTAATAATTATTACATAAAAATTAATTCACAAAAATCCAAATTATTAGGCTAGGAGTCGACAGAGGTCTAGTACCGAGAGTCGCTATATTGTGTCCACGGTTCGATATTCCGGACTTACTTGCTCTGCTACACTGCGACCGGTGCACTTGCCGTTAGTGTGTGGTTTTGTAGGTTTTTCCATTTTTAAAACTTGATCGATTTATTTACTACATATTTCACACATCAAGTTTTTGGCGCCGTTGCCGGGGACACAGTGCGCTTTTGAGGACGACCCGAGTCGGGGATCTAGTCATTTTGTAGATTTTTTTTTATTTATTTTTCTTCTCTTTATTTTTATTTATTTATTTCTTTTTTTTATATATATATTTTTTCTATCTGGTGCCCGTGATCTGTTTGTTAAGTGTCTGTTTGCAGTGAGATTTTTAGGATGCCAGATGCTAGTGGAAGAAAGAATGTAGCAGACTACATAAAAGAGCGCGACGAGGCCGGTTACAATGAAGAAGGCATCTACACACAAATGCAAAATCACTATATGCCTATTTGGAGGGAACCCGGTAGTATTTTTGCCTCTTCAGTACCAAGGATCTATATAGATTGGTATGAAGGGCAAAATCCATACTTACAGCCATATGATATCACTCCAGAACCGGAGACAATAATGGACGAAGAAGTCCCACCTCCGGTTCAACTAGAACCCATTGAAGATTATTTTTGGAGTGGTAATGAGGTTGAAGAAGACGTCGGGTTGATTGAACAAAGAAGTGAGATGAAAGACAAGATGGGGGATGAAGAAGAAGAAGATATGAATGTACCATCTTGGGAGGATGAGTTTGGTGAGGAGTTGGGTAATTTACCAACTCTTGAAGAAGGAGAATTTGTGTAGTCCCAAAATACTAGATCTTAAGTGTGCACTAGATTGTTATCAACTAGAAACACCTATTTGTTAGGTGTTTTAGTTGATTAATCAAGACAAGTTAAAGAACTAGATGAAGATTATAAAAACCGACACACAAGAAACATAAAGACACGATTCCATTAATGATTTCAGCAGTGAACAACCATGGATTCTCTAGATAAGTTCGCACCTTTAAACTTGTGCTCTCAAAGATACACCCAAAAACCCTATCCCTAGCTGCACAAATGAGGTTCTATTTATAGGAGAACCTAATGGACTGCGAACTTAACATTAAGTTCGCAGTCTCCGTGTAATAAGTACGCAGACTAGGGTTTCTATACTACAACTATGCTTTAATTACATAACTAACCCTCCAACTCTAACACATAACAAAACATGATTAATCCTGGTAACTGTGGTCTCATATTAACCCAACAATACTCCCCCTAGACCACAGCTACCAGTTCTACAACATCAATCTATCTCCACATCACTTGACTCCCCCTCTTGACTTGCTTGGCGTGCCGGGAGTGCTTGAACAATGCTCTCTTCAACTGTTGGATCTTCAGGACGAGGTTCTTCAGCATGTGTTACTTCAGCGTGTGGTTCTTCAGTGGATGGCTCTTGGATGAATAACTCAGCTAGATCTACAGTTGCTTGATCTTGCTGAGTCTCTGGGGCTGTACTTGGAGAGACTGGTGGGGCTTGAGAGGGCTCAGACTCAGGATCAGCTGTTGCTGTAGAAGCTTGTGTTTGTTTCTCTGGAATGACTTCAGCTTCTGATGTCTTCGCAGCAGCAGCAGCTATTGCTCTGTCATCTCTAGCTTTGTCAGCTGCATTGATCCTAGCCACCAAATCAATCAAATCTTGCTTTCGCTTCAACGCTCTTTCCACAGCCCTTCTAAACAAGACAGCTTCCTCAAATAGCACATTACCAGCACCCACATTTATCTGATTCGCAAAAAGAGTAGTTAAATCTGAGGGATTCAAAGCAAACACATCTACTGGATCAACTATTCTCAACGCCTCAGAATCATCTTTTAGCTTGATCACTGCTTCACCAGTTCGGCTGTCATAGAAACACTTCTTGAACTCAGTCAGAATCACAGGAAGCTCTGGACGGATGGGAACCCTAGTGACGACCTGGGGAGGGTCTATCACGTAAGTTATCATTCCCCGTCCGGTGGCTGGATCTATTCTCTTCTTTGACATTCTTCGCCTCGGCTTCTGTGGCTTCCAGTTCTTGAAGTCACGCGCACACTCGTCTTCTATAAACACAGACACCGAGTCAGCTGTCGTATCCCCAGAGTGGTTTAGGAAAGGTGTTCTGCACATCTCTCGTATATCCCATCTTGGAAGGGTCTTCAGATTCGGTCGACCCTTGAAGTACTGAATTGCGCCTCCTCTTCGCTTCACAAAGAATAATCTTTTAAAACCATCATAACCCCAACAAATAATTCTTTCTTGGTGAGATGCACGAGTGTGGTGGATGTTCTGGTGCAAAGCAGGAATAGTGATTGGTCTTCTTGGAAACCAGCTTGATCTTTCAGGATCCAATCTGTACCCATCATCCATTTCATAGACTGTGTTTTCTCCCGCACCCATTTCTACGAACGTCTCCGGCATCTCGTCCTCACTGATTTCATCAACATCACTTTCTTCCTCTTTTCTTTCCTTCTCTTTCTCCTCTTCCATGAATTTCCCGAAATCAAATGCTTCATCAAACGTCATTCTTGGAGCATCTGTACCCTGATTCTTTAACTCTTGAAGCATATCAAACATCTTCATTTGTACCTCAGTCTGAAACTTTATCAGATAACGCTGATCTTTAACCACCTTTTCAAGACTTCGGTTTTTGTGCTTCAATTTCTTCAGCTTCTTCCTTAATTCCTGATTATTGTAGATCTGATTCTTCAGCATACAAATTTCCTTAGCAGCATTCTTTCCCACTTCCTTAGATAGTGTCTCATACAATTCTTGATGCACTGGTTTTCGACGTGATGCACCAGGAACAGATGAGGAAGGTACAGATTGTTTCTTTGCAGGAGGCTTGGGAATAGGAGGTCTTTCAGAGGAAGGGCCAGGCCTGGCAGTAGAGGGCCCTGGCCTGACAGTGGAAGGTCCAGGCTGACCCTCCACACCAAACATAGATTCAAGTATCTCTTCATTTTCCTGATCCTCTTCTGTCACAACCCGTGGCCTTTCAGACTCAGGCAACTGTTCTCTCCTTCTTCTTCTCTCTGCCTTTGCTAGTTCAGCATTTTGTCTGGCAGCTTCAGCCATTTCAAGTTCCTCAGGAGTTAATGATTCTCTCCCTTGATGCAATAGACCAGTAGGCCTGTTTCGTTTAGTTGGCCTTTGAGGAACAGGATCAGATGCCGCCCTTTTTCCAACAGTTCTTTCTCGGGCAACTTCTTCAGCAGTATGCTGAGGCACTGTAGCAGCAGGTTCAGTAGGAGCAGGTTCAGAAGGTTCAGGTTCGGTTGTAGTTGGTTGTTGAGCTCTAGCAGCAGATTGTCTTCTTCTCTTTATCTCACTGTATAGCTTCATTATGACAGGATACCGTTGAGCAGCATACATACTTTCCAGCAGGGGTTCCCAATCAGGTGTGTTGCACTCAGTGAAGAATCGTGCACCTTTGGCGAAACTGTATTTATCACCAAGGGGCAGATCCTCATGTTGTGAGTTGATCATCATCTGAACGAATCTGGGATACATCGTCCACTTTTTCCTTTCAGCTTGAGCATTCTTCACCATACAATCAAATACCAATCCAGACAGATTAAATGGTTCATTCTTGCAGACCTTAATCATGGCAGTTGCCCAGTCAGGACTGAGCGCGTTGTACCCCCCTTTTCTGTGACACAGAGACATCAGAAATACGTGACAAATAAGCTTCCAATCTCTGGTCAGCTGGCTCTTCTTGATATCACCCCTTGCATCAAAATCTCCTTTGTATCCAAAATTCAGGAACTCTTGATGAATCTCAGTTTTCGGTAAAGATCTAACAGTTGCTGGTTGATCTTGAAATCTCAGAACATTTCTCACTGTGTCTTCTGTAATGATTACTGCCTTGTTCCTTACTGTGGCTTTAATTCTCTTGACACGTGCCACGGTCTCTACTCTAGCAGATCGCCAGAAGTCTTCAATGTGTGAGCTGTAGACTTGAACGTGCTGCTCTACCGCATATCCAATTCTGCTTCTTCTGATCCATGCAACAACGTCTCGAAACTTTGTATCATCAGTTTCCAGAATCATCGGTTGGTTGTGCATTCCTCTAGGATCCCATTCAAGAGCCATCTGTGTGGGACACGTGCACGAAAAGTAAGTTAGAACTTTGGATTTTGAATTGACTAATGACAGACACTTCATTTACTTTGACGGACGACGTACTTAGACTAGGTTTGATTTTAAGTTGGTTTCACGTGTGTTATTCATTTTATGGATTAGATTTTAAAGTGTATATGACATGTTTCGTTTTTCATTTTAATAGTCATTTGAGTCCAGTTACGGTTAACGGATGAATGAGTCAAGATACGTAGTCCGGTCAAATGTCATGAATAGTCAAGTCAATGGTCAAAATTTTGGTTCAATATTAAGTCCACAGATTCATTAAGTTCGCAGCCCAAGTCAAGACTGAGTACTTATAGCTTGGTACGCAGTCATTAAACATGAGGAAATCAAGTACGCAGTATGTGACTCGGGCATGGTAACGGCTTAGAGTGAGATATCAAGTCTGCGTACTAGACTAGTACGCAGACACTTAAACTTCCGTTTAAGATTTTTAAGTTCACACATTTGGTACGCAGTCATTTTAGGGTTTCTCAAGCTTGTATCATATGATGCAAGTACGCATTCTATGATACAAGTGCGCAGTTCTTCAAGAAATAAGTGTGCAGTTTCTTGAGAACCCCAAATCCTCAACTGTGATTCCACAGATTTCAACTGTAAGCCCTGTTAACACAACGAAGATCTCATCAGAGTCATTTAACTACCTTATCAATTTACACAAACAGACAGAGAGAAATAGAAGTGATAGATCAACGGTGGTGGTGCAAAGTGGAATCAGTGGTGGTTGACGGTGGTTAAGTGGTGGCTGAGAACAAGAATTTAGGGTTTGTAAAATTTTTGATAAAAAGTTAAAATGAAAAATTACAGTGGTATTTATAGTGAAAACTTGTTGGGCTGCGCACTTGAGTTTTGGTACGCAAGGCCCAACAAAGCTTAACAATGTGTTAAGTGCGCAGGCCCAATAAGAGTTTAATAGACTGTTAAGTGCGCAGGCCCACAAACAAGAAAATAGCCTTTTTAACCAAAGATTTGAGTTTAGAGATCAACCGTTTCTCACCTTTTGCATCAAGATCATACCAGTCATACCTGCCAGACCACATTTCAACTTTCCGTTGGATAGCTGTAGCCCAAGAAAAACTGTCGGTATATTTGTCCACTTAAATCCATGCCTCTCGTCTTTCAACATACTTTATATGATGATCTTTATCATGTTTTGGTAATATTGACGACATGTTAATGGACCCCACTTGTGCCAGGTGTAAGCCTACCAATCCTCAAGGTTTATTGAGATATAATGATGAGAGCTTCAGGTCTATGTTTCCATAAGCAGAGAAGATGATCATTATGTCAATCAGATGATGAGAGCTTCAGGTCTATGTTCCCATAAGCAGAGAAGATGATCATCTGATTGCTTTGTGAGCTATCTATATGTTTGCACGTCACTAACATTGCGTGTCTTTTGTTGCTCATTTTAATTTAATAGCCCCGCTTTGGTAGCTTGCAGTCTTAGCTGTCTTTTGGTTGCTTATGCACAAAATTTTCTGTGTCTTTTGATCTCTCAACCTGTGTATGATCGGACTCAGCTTGTGCAAACCTGAAACACAGTGGGAATCCAGCACCTCGTGTAGACCTTTTAGTTTGTCATCTTTTAGCAGTTTACTCAATTCCAGGCTGAATCTACCGACATGTCGTTGCTTGAAGCCACAACGTCCTCTGGGTCCTATTCACATGCTGACAAATATGATTAGTCCCTATCATTTCTTGATTGTTTTTGAAAAAGTTTTTAAAACTTGCAAATTTAGGGATCTACCGGTTTATTTCTCCCCCAAAAATCTTTATTTTATTTTAAAACATAAGATTTTTCTATAGTTTATTCACAAAAGTTTTTTTTTTTTTTTTTAAATCATTCAAAGTTGATCATCTCTAACCATGTTACCAACTGACGAAAACGGGTTTTGTCGAAAGCTTTGGTAAAGATATCTGCCTTTTGATCAGCAGTATCTATAGGCAACACCTGTATGTACCCCTTGTCGTGCGCATCGCGAATTGAATGAATCCGAATTTCAATATGTTTAGTTTTCGAATGATCAATTGGATTCTTCACGATGTCACGACAGGCATCATTATCAATGTAGATAGGGGTTCTCATGATATTCAAACCGTAATCCAACAGCTGATTTTGAATCCACAACACTTGACAGCAACAACTGGATGCGGCTGTGTACTCAGCTTGAGCGGTAGATATAGACACAGTGGTCTGTTTCTTGCTTTGCCATGACACAAGCCTGTTTCCTAGAAATTGACAGCCACCAGAGACAGACTTTCGGTCAATCCTGCAACCTGCATGATCACTATCAGAGTACGCAATTAGGTCAAAATTGTCACTCTTAGGATACCATAAACCAAGTTTTGGTGTTCCTTTGAGGTAGCGGAAGATTCTTTTGACTGCAGTCTCATGAGATTGCTTTGGATTTGACTGAAAGCGAGCACAGCATCCAACTGCCCACATGATGTCCGGTCTGCTGGCTGTGAGATACATCAAGGAGCCAATCATAGAACGGTAAGTGTGCGGGTTCACAGAAGGTCCTTCAAGATCTGGTACAAGTGTTGTTTGAGCTGCAAAAGGAGTGTTGGACGGTTTGCAATCCGACAGGTTGTACTTCGCCAGAATGTCTCTTGTGTATTTTGCTTGATGGATGAGAATACCGTCTTCTTTTTGTTGGACTTCGAGACCTAAGAAAAATGATAGTTCTCCCATCATGCTCATTTCAAATTGAGACTTCATGATGCTTTCAAATTCCCTGCACAAATTTTCGTCAGTTGAACCAAAGATAATATCATCAACATAAATCTGAACAAGGATAGAATGTTTGTTGACTTCTTTGGTAAACAAGGTCATGTCGATCTTCCCTCTCGTGTATCCATTTTGTAACAGATATGAAGACAAGGTCTCATACCAAGCTCTAGGAGCTTGATGGAGACCATAGAGAGCCTTGTCCAACTTGTAGTATCTGTTTGGATGATGAGGGTCTTCGAATCCTGGCGGTTGGCACACATAGACTTCTTCTTTGATCTTCCCATATAAGAAAGCGCTCTTCACGTCCATCTGAAAGACTTTAAAATTTCGATATGAAGCATAAGCCAAGAAGATGCGTATGGCTTCAAGTCGAGCGACTGGAGCGAAGACTTCCTCATAATCAATCCCCTCCTGCTGACGAAATCCTTGAACAACCAGATGGGCTTTGTTCTTGATTACCACGCCGCGTTCATCCATTTTGTTGCGAAAAACCCATCTTGTCCCAATAGGATATTTTCCTTCAGGCAGATCCACGAGCTCCCACACTTTGAGCTTTCTGAACTGAAACAGTTCTTCCTGCATGGCCTCTACCCAGCTTGCATCTCTAACTGCATCTTCAATGCTGAAAGGTACTGTTTGAGATAGGAATGCTGAGAGAGCGGTGTTGAGCTTGTCTGTCTGATTTCTTGTAAGAACACCCTCACTGATTGGTCCAATAACATTTTCAATTGGATGGTTCTTAGAAGATTTGAATCCCATATTTTCTTCTTCTTGCACTTGTAGAGGAAGATTCGAAAGATGATCTCCAGGTGTAGAAGAACTGGATGGTTCATTTACAGACTGCTGATTTGATTGTGTTCCTTCAGCATTTGACGTGCTTTCAGGAATGTTAGTGGTTTCAGCAGTAGTATCACCATTATTAAGTTGAGGAACAATTGGATCAGCAACAAGAGGAGAGAAACGGGTGGTAAACGGTGCGACTTCATCATCAGAAGAGTAGAGAATATTTCCAAAGGGAGATGAGCTTGTAGCTTGATTTTCAGGAGCTTGATCTGCATGAGCTTGCTGTTCAGGAATGACAAAGTGATTGAACACAACATCCACATCAAAGAACCAGTCAGGACCGGTTCCAACATTGGTAGAGTTGGATTCTTGCCAGTCAACATAAAAAGATTCCAGAACCATCTTGGTACGTTTGTTGTAAACTCGATAAGCCTTTTGACTAGACGAGTATCCAACAAAGAAACATTCGTCTCCAACAGCATCAAACTTCATGATATTCTCAAAGTTGTTCAGAAGAGTGCAGGAACATCCAAACGGCCTGAAATAATCAATGAGAGGTTTTCTTTTGAAAAGCAATTCATAAGCTATTTTCCCACGAGGCTTGACAATCAAGACCCTGTTAAGAACATAACAGGCGGTATTCACAGCTTCTGCCCAGAAGATGATCGGTAACTTAGAGTCAATGAGCATGGTTCTGGCAGCTTCAATAAGTGTACGATTCTTCCTTTCAGCCACTCCATTTTGCTGAGGAGTCCTTGTAGCACTATATTGGAGATGAATTCCTTTTCCGCTACAGAACGTCACAAAAGTTTGGTTCTTGAATTCTGTTCCATGATCACTTCTGATTGACTTTACTTTTAGCTTGATTATATTCTCGATCAAAGGAACGAACAGCATCAAGGTCTCAGCAGCCTCACTCTTGAATTCCAAGAAGTACACCCATGTGAAGCGAGAGAAGTCATCTGTAATCACCAAACAGTAAGACTTTTTACCCAGGCTTTTTATACTGATAGGACCAAAAAGATCCATATGTAATAATTGAAGAGGAGAGTCAATTGAGTTCACTGTTTTGGACTTATGCGATTTCTTATGTTGTTTGCCTTTGGCACATGCTAAACATTTTTCAGAAAAAGGAAATTCCTTAGAAGGAAGACCTCTGACTAGATTAAGTTTAGAAAGTTTGTTTATATTTTTAAAGTTAACGTGACCTAATCGCCTGTGCCATAACAGTGACTCTGACTCGGATGCCTTTGACAGTAGACAAGTCATTGGTTGTTCAGACTTGGCATCCCTCATGTTTATCACATAAGTATTGTTTTGTCTGGGGGCTTTTAGCATGATCATGTCAGTGGATGGTTTAAATCCTGGCTTTAGGAAGATGCATTCCATGTCGTTGAACAACACTGAGATTCCTTTGTCGCAGACTTGTGATACACTCAATAGATTGTAGCACAGTTCTGGAACATAGTTGACGTCCTCAAGTGTTAACGCGTCAGAGACTACATCTCCTATGCCAACGATCTTTCCACCCTTTTCATTCCCAGCGAACGCTACAAACTCTCCATCGATGAACCGATAGTTCTTGAGGAGTTCTTTCAGTCCTGTCATGTGTCTTGAAGCGCCGCTGTCGACATGCCATAGATATCTCATGAGAGCTATCAGCCATTTTTGTAATTTATTCTGCACATACAAAAACAAAAGAGAAACAAAGCTAAACTAAAGACAATCTATGTACAGTGGTGATTTTGCCTGAAACTTAAGTAACTTTGGGAATCCAAGTTTGTTTAATTTTTGATCTGTCATGGTTTTCTCCCAAAATTGACTCCTGTTTCTTCCAAATTTGTGTATTTTTAACAAAACGTTTTACGGTTTCTTGAAGATTTCTTAATTGATCCGAAAAAGAGTTTTGTGTTTTGACATCTTTTTGTGATTTAGGTTTTATGTGACAGTTCTTGACCACGTGACCCTCTTTTCCACATCTGAAGCATTTTGAATGCTTAGGCTTGATCTTAGGAGAAGATCTGGATGATGATGGTTGTGATGTTCTTTTCTTGATCTTGTTTGATCTTGAGCTTTCGGTTGAGCTTGATTCTTCCCTGTTGCTACTTGATTCTTCATTGGTGTCCAGATTATTTAAGCTGGAGCTGCTCTCTGTATCACTCAGTGATTCTTCAGAACTTGAGGTACCTGTTTCACTTTGTGATTCTTCAGAACCTGATACATCTGTGGATGAGGGGATAAATTCTGGGATTTCCTCAGTGAGAAATTTCCCAAACCTGTTACGCTTAAGTTCTGGCACAAACACAGATGGTTTGAGCACATGACTATCATCAGAGAATGCAGCATTAAGATCAACACACACAGGAATAACATTTTCAACACAAACATTAGATCGTTTGATAGGAGGCTTCCTATCATCGGGAGCCACAGCTCCTTTTAAATCAAGTTTAGAAATACAGTCATCCAACCTAGTTAAACTATTACAGTCATCCATCCTAGGCAAACTATTACAGTCATCCGATTTAGTTAAAGTTTTACAGTCATCCAAAATAGAATTGTTTTTTGAATTTTCATTGTTCCAGATAAACCAATTCACTGTTGAGTAATTGGCACCCGGATGTCCTAAACCCACTGTCTGGCCACCACAACTTTCATCATCCTCCACCTGAGCCTGTTGGGTCACATCTGCATTGCTTTTACTTATGTTAGCATTTGACTCAGATTCATCACATTTATTTTCAAAAAGGTCATTTTTTGGATGAGGTGATGGAATGGGTATGTATTCACTTTGGCTCAAGGGTAAGAATAGAGATCTTTCGATTCCATTCTTATCCTTATACCCAATTCCATCCTTTACGAATGATTGTCTCCCACACTCGATTATATCAGCATGAGCCCGTTTGCTCACATTCCATTTATCCACAACAATTTGAAGACGAGTTGTCTCATTTCTAGATTTCTCTAGTTTTGAGGTTAAATCATTTATCAGAAAATCTTTCTTAAGCACAAATTCTTTTAAAGTTTGCATTTCAGCTAGAGTTGCATTTAACTTTTGCTGATATGCCCACTCATTTTCTTTCATTTCAGAATTGATTTTACGAATGTCATCCATTTCTCTTAAAACTCGTCTGTTGTGTGATAAACAGTATGCGACAGCTGTAACACACCTAGGTGAGCACAGTTTAGATTTAATTTCTAGAGGAATATTTACCATGTCTCTTTCCTCAGCTTTCTTAGAAGAACTCTTCACCTCCTCAGCGACCTTCTCTGATGAAGTCTTCTCAGCTATCAGCGCCTCCTCCCTTTTCTGATCATTTACCTTCTCATCAATTAACACACTCTTCAGCCCGGCATTCTTTCGTATTTCCCCCTTTAGAACCTCAGCAGATGATCCTTCAACAGAGTTCACACCATTAGAAGATTTGGTGCAGATTGTGGCCATCAAGGCTTTGTTAACTTCAACTTCAGCAGCAGCAGCCTCTTCTCCCCAGTCGAAATCTTCAACAACCAACGCCTTCTGTGGTTCCTTATCGTTTCCTTCATTTCCATCGGTTATGGCTACCAACCTCTTTGCAGGCTTGATTTCAGCTTGGTTCAGTGTGGGGCATTCATACTTGAAATGCCCGAGGACCTTGCAGTTGTAACATCTGATTTTCGACTTGTCAAACCCGGCCTTTCCCATTCCCACTCTTCTACCGGTTCTGTCTTGAAAACGCTTTACTCGTAAAGTGATCATTGCCATCTGCCACTTCAGATCCATCTCTTCCATGTCATCTGGGTCAACCTGGTACATATCCTCTGGGGACATCATCTCATTCTTAATCTCTCCTGTCTTCAAAGCTTCAAAACTGCTCATAAAAGAGTTGAAAAGTTCCACATGTTCAGCAGCCAGCTTGGCAGCCTGTGGAGTTAGTGTCTTTGCCGCCTTTTCAGAATACATTGGAGCTTTGCCAGAACTTGAACTACCAATTCCTGCAGAATCCACATAAGAATGCAACGAACTTGAACTCATATCACCAATGGGGGCCATCAAAGCCAGATTCTTCATAGCACTGCTGGGAGTCACCTTCGGGACAGTCTGATTCATTTCTATCTTTGTGATGTCCATCTCAAATGATTTCAGAGTGTTTATGAGATCAGCCAAAGTAGACTGAGCATCCAAGTAGTCCTTTTTGATCAACATACATTGGACACTCCACTCCTTTGGGAGAGAATCGAGCAGTTTCTTGATGGAATTGCGGTTGTTTACAGGAATACCGGCTTTCTTCATCTTGGTCAACAAATTCATGAACCTGTCAATGTGTGAAGACAGACTCTCACCACGGATACTTCCAAACATGTCGTATTCCTTTTGAATCATATCCTGTTTGTTTTGCCTCATCTCTGCATTTCCTTCATAATACTCACTCAGAGCAAACCACAGATCGTGCGCTGATCCGTACTCTTCAAACATATTGTATACATCGTTTGACAGAGCCATGGTGAGAGCACCGTAGGCTTTGTGATCTCTCTGCAACAGTTGTTTGTCGAGATCAGTGTATGTAGTGGGATCAGTGTTGAACACTTCTCCTGCATTAGTGGTTCTGGTGGGAATGTGAGGTCCGAGCTGGACTGAGTTCCATTGGGTGTGATCGTTAACAAAGTAGAAAGCTTTCATTCTGTTCTTCCATGTGCCATAGTCCTCAGCACCCATCAACTTGGGAATACGTGTTATAGTGCCGGTTTCAAGTTCAGCTTGAGTTATGGGGTTAACTTGGAATGAGTTGTTACCAGACATGATTTAAGATTGATTTTAGATGGATTTTAGATTGATTTTAGGGTTTTGATTGAATTGATTAGCAAGTTATAGTCCAAAGTCCTTGAAAAAACAAAACAGTCCACAAGTTCGCAGTCTTAAGTACGCAGCAAGATCAAGTTCGCAGTTTCACAAGTTCGCAGTTCCTTGGAAACCTGAAACAAATAAGAAGCAAAGATGATAAGTCCCTGATTCTCCTGAAGTACGCAGTCCCTGTAGCACACCCTTTGGCTTAAGTTCGCAGTTCAACCAAGTCAGAGCAGCACAAGTGCTCAGTCTTGACTGATCAGCCTGCGCACTTGTATAAGTACACAGACACTTAAACTCTCGTTTAAGATTTAAGTTCGCAGTAACCCTAGCCAAGTGCTCAGAAAATGCACCTTTTCAGTAAGTTCGCACACCAACTAGAGATTTCAGATAAGTATGCAGAAACCCTAGTTGTGGTGCCAGGAGAGAGAAAGCTGTAAAGCCTTGTGTAAATTTAAGTGCTCACCCAGACACAAGTGCACACACTTTTGGCTTAAGTGCGCAGTTGTGGCTGTTAATAAGTGCACACCTTGAAATATCAAGTATGCAACTTATGAGCTAAGTACTCAACTCTTGAAACAAGTACTCAACTCTTGAAACAAGTACTCAGGAGCAAGAAATAAGTACTCAAATTATGAGCTAAGTTCGCACAATAAGTGCGCAACTTCGGCTGATATGACCTTTAATCTTACCAGAAACAAGTCCAAGAGATTTTCAATTGTTTTGAAGTTCTTGAATGATGTTTCTACTGAAATTAATACCTTTTAAACACCTTAGAAACACTTGTTCACGAGATTTTAAGGCAAAACTAATGAAAATATTCAAACTTTGATAAACACTAAATTTTTTTTTAAAAACTTGATAGCAAAAACTAACAAGGAGGGTTTTGATATCTTTAGATAGATGCAATCTCGAGCACAGAGGCTCTGATACCAAATTGTAGTCCCAAAATACTAGATCTTAAGTGTGCACTAGATTGTTATCAACTAGAAACACCTATTTGTTAGGTGTTTTAGTTGATTAATCAAGACAAGTTAAAGAACTAGATGAAGATTATAAAAACCGACACACAAGAAACATAAAGACACGATTCCATTAATGATTTCAGCAGTGAACAACCATGGATTCTCTAGATAAGTTCGCACCTTTAAACTTGTGCTCTCAAAGATACACCCAAAAACCCTAACCCTAGCTGCACAAATGAGGTTCTATTTATAGGAGAACCTAATGGACTGCGAACTTAACATTAAGTTCGCAGTCTCCGTGTAATAAGTACGCAGACTAGGGTTTCTATACTACAACTATGCTTTAATTACATAACTAACCCTCCAACTCTAACACATAACAAAACATGATTAATCCTGGTAACTGTGGTCTCATATTAACCCAACAATTTGATCATGTTGGCGATCTACTATTTTTAGAAAATTTACTTGCAGGTATGCCAACAACTGAGTTCAAAGATACACCAAACGAGGAAGAAGAGGAAAAGGTGGTAACAAAGAAGAAGACCAAACCACCTCGTCATAGTCAGGATTGCCGGCCCGTGCCGCCACCATCACGGGAGAGGGTTCACAGTCACATGGACCATACCCCTCATCATATGCCACATATCAGGTTTGGTCCAGGTAAGTGTAGGAATAGGTGGTCTGACCCGTTTGAATTTTTCAAACGTTTTTCTAGATTCACCATTCGTTTTTTGACGAATAATGGTGAACGATTTGAATTAAACGGGTTGGATAAAGGGTGGATAAAAGAGAAGCCACCTGATTGAACATGGATTAAAATTCAAGTGTAGAGTCTGTATTTCTTTTTATATAATTTATTTGTATATTTGTGTTTTTGTGTGTCTGTGTTGTCTATTTTTGCAGGTATTCATGCTTGGTTTGGTGAGAAAACTTCATTCGTTTCAAGGTTCCAGGTATGTTTTGATAATATAGACATTGGAACAGGTTTTTATGGGGTTTGGGGGAAAGTTTGGCTTAAAATTAGATTTTTTTTAAGTATAAAAACTAAGTTAACGTTTTGTGTAAAAAGTGGTATTCGTGATACACGAGAGGCAGTCTATACCTCTTCGTGATACGCGAAAACCTAGGATTAGAAAACGGGTCAAATCGTTTACTCGCACCACGCGAAGAGGCTGTCTATACTTCTTCACGATGCATGAAGCCCTGGGTCCACGATCTGAGTCAACCTACATGCTCGCGTCACGCGAAGAGGCGGTCTATACCACTTCGCAACGCGCAGGTGACTTAGAGCTCACTATTATGTTTTGTTTTTAATACTTTGACACCACCAACCCCCTGCCATCACTGTCACCACCATTTCATCACCATCACCTACCATCATTTACCACATCACCTTCCAGGTACGTTTTTTTTTTCTGCTTTATTTTGTATAGTGAGTCTAGGCTTTTAGCTTTATTAATTTTATCTAGATAGAGTCTGTGTTTACTTTTCATTTATTGTTTGAGTCTAAGTGTGGGGATGGCCGCTATTCTTTTCGTAGTTGGATCTTCTCGCTCGTACTCAATCTCCATTCGGGTGAGCGATCTAAAAAAAGTCATTTATGTAAACGGCCATCCCAACACGGTTCAGTATTATAGTTTTTGCTTTCAAGTTTTTTTTTCTCTAGATATACTGCTTATGGCCGCGAAGGAAATGCTATACGGCTATAGATGATGGACGGACGTGACACGTTCTGCGAGCTATCGGCACATATTACAGGGGAGTTCGTTCCATTTATTATTTTGTTGTTATATATATTTTTTTTGCTTCTCCTTGATTTTTGCATTTTTATTTTTAGTCTGCGTTGTATCCTGGAGCACATTGAGGACACTGTGCCTTTCTAAGTGTAGGGATGGGAGACTTCGTTTTTTTTATTTTGCTTAGTTGTAGGTTGAGTCATAAAAAAAGAAAAAAAAATTAAAAAAAAAAGGAAAAAAGTTGGTTTTGTGTTAGTCCCGATCCTTTTTGCGCGTAGTAAACGAGCCTTTTCAATGTAATACGTCGGTTAAAAGCGGGGTCGATTGTCGGGTTTACGAGTCTTAGCATATGTTTCTTTAAGTTGCGGGATAGTAGGCTTGACTTAGTTGTTTTTCTGAAATAAAATGTTTGGGGTGCCTGGGATAGTGGATCAAGCTGGATAGTTAACTGGTTTGCACTTGCTAGTATCGGTAACCCTTATTTCCACATGGCAGTGAGTCTTGAGCCTTTAAAATATTATATATAAATATTCACTATTTTGTTTCATGTGTGATATACCGACTTTGTTGCATTATTTTAGAACTTGTGCGTTTTGATGCATTTTGAGACCATAGGCTTGGACTTGACACAAATATGATAGAGGCATTAGGATTACCCATTTTTGTCTAGCCTTTTCATTTGTTTTTGTTATTTGACCCGTTTCCCCATTTTTACCTTTAGAAACCACTTTGAGCCTAAACCTTTCGTTTGTCACCCATTATTTATTGATTACCGGATTGTATATATTTATGTAATGTGAAAAAAAAAAAAAGAGATCAGCAAAAAGAGTAGCTGACAAAAAAAAGCAAAAAGAAAAAAAAACTGAAAAAAAAAAGAAAAAAAATAGAATAAAGGTTGTGGGTCGAGAAGACCAAAGAATTAGAATTTATATGTTCATGGTGTATCCGGTTTATCACTTATTTTTCTTTTTAGCCAATTTTTCCCAATAAAATTTCCTACCTTTAACCCTTACCTACCCTTTCGAAGTCCTCTTGATTTGTGTTAGTGTTAGCAATTAGGTGGAGATTTGATTGACGTACAAGCTTATGATAATTTTGCTTCATAGTTCGGTTTTGAGAGATTCACTCTAAATAAATATATAACCGAGAGATAAGTGATATTGTGAGGGGTGCTTACAGGTGCATAGTCGGTTGCTTGAAGGTAAGTGAAGCTTGACTAGGTAGGCCTTGTTTTTAAAATTGTATCATCTTGACTAGTCACCCTTTTGAACGATGTAAGTCTTGTGAAACCGCTATGCTTGTTGATTTCGTAGCCTGCTTTTGACCCTGTTTGATGCTATCGTTTTTGTTAAGTGCTTTGTTGAAAATGTTGTCTAGGATTTTGTATAATTCTTTTTCGGGACGCAAAAGGTTTAAGTGTGGCGATGTTTGATGTGTTGCAAAACACATCTCTTTTCCTATGTATTTTGTATACTATTTGGTCAAGTTTTTATTTGTTTTGTGTCGTTTTTATTATGTATTTATGTATTTTATTGTTTTATAGGTGTTTGGAGAAAATGGGCTTAAAAAAAGAGAGAATTTTAATCGAGACACCAACACTCGGGAGGAGGTGCTCATGGACGTTGGAGCGTAAACGATCAACTTTGGTCTAAGTCAAGAACACCCGAGTCGAGAGCACAGAGTATAATAATAAAAATAATAATAATAATAATAATAATAATAATAATAATAAGAAATCACGTGGACTTATTATGTGGGCCACAAACCCATATGAATGGAAACAAAAAAATAACCTAAGAGGTAGTATATGTGAAGGCATATTATATCTTGATAAGTCAGCGGCGGAACGGGGGATTATCATCGAAGAAACAGAGAGCCGCAAAAGAAAAATAGAAGAATCGACACAGCAGCTCTAACACTATATTCCAGAGTTTAAAAATAGAAGGAAAGGAACGGAAGCGGAAAGAAAGTGGAACAATTTTGTGTTCCAGAGTTTCATTAAACGAGTTTTTGTCAACAACCTTAGATAACTCCTTCACACTTTCGTGTGTGTTGAGATTAGCGAGACCGGGAGGTGAGCGAGTCTTTTGAGTACCTTAGCATTCCCTAGTGAGGTGAGACCGGGAGGTGATCCGAACTAGTAACCGGTGATTTACACGTCCCTTAGGATTTTCCAAGAGGTGTTAGTGAGACCGGGAGGTGATCTAGCATTTTTTAGGGCTTCTTGAGTCAGGCGTATTTTTAGGAACCTGGTAGCCATTCCATTATCCACTTCCGAGCGTTGTGAGTTGCGGGTAGGATTCTAGACCTAGGCAGTTGTTTTCCATATTATCTGAGTTTCTCTCTAGTTTCCGAGCTGTCTGTTCTGCTTCCTGTTATCTGTTCGTTTCAGTCTTTTAATTTATTTACTTTAATAATTATTACATAAAAATTAATTCACAAAAATCCAAATTATTAGGCTAGGAGTCGACAGAGGTCTAGTACCGAGAGTCGCTATATTGTGTCCACGGTTCGATATTCCGGACTTACTTGCTCTGCTACACTGCGACCGGTGCACTTGCCGTTAGTGTGTGGTTTTGTAGGTTTTTCCATTTTTAAAACTTGATCGATTTATTTACTACATATTTCACACATCACATATCAAAAACAAAAGATTTTTTCACGGACAATACTTTTTCCAAGACTGCAACCCTTGATTTTTCGAAAGGAACTTCACTTTAACTTTCAAAGGTTTTGCTATTGAACTCAAACCCCACGTCCATTCTTTGTCTTCCTTGATGTTATTATATATTGTAATTCTATATAACAACAATTTCAATTGTTGTTAACAGTACTAATTTATTATTAGTCCAACTTTAATTGCCCACAATATTATTGTTCCTTTTCTTTTAATTAATTTGCTTTTTTTTTCTTTAATAAAATTATGTCTTCTCTGAATTTCAATAGAGCGTTAGAGTTATTATACGGCCTCTGGACTCTAATAAATATTTTATTATAAAAGATTTACGTTTATACCCATAAAATTTTACAGATTTGTCATATGGAAGTTTAATAATATTGTTCTCCTATAAATGATTCACTACCCCCAAACTTTAATAGGTTTATCATACGACCCTTAAAGTCGAATAAGTTAAAGCCCGCATGTCTATACTAATCCATCAATATAAAATGTAGCAGTACATTCTAGCCAATGTCCTTCTACGACCCGCCACGAAGTGCACGCTCCAACACTAGTTAATCAACAAAAGTGATTGCATATAACCAATTAACTATACTCGGGGGCGTAGTTGCATATGTGGCTACGGGTTCGACCGAACCCGTACCAATATTTTTAGTGTTGAATATACGTGTATTTCAACATCGCATTCGTAAAAATTGCATCCTCGAATCCCTAGAAACCTTTACACCGAACCCTTAAAACCCCTGACAGTGAACCCTTAGAAAATGTGACACCATACGAACTCAAAGTCTATATTCATCATTTGAAAGAAGATACAGAACTTGCCAACTTAAGCAGTATATCTGGTCTTATGCAATTGATGGTCAAAACAAAGAAACATGTTAATTTTCACTCCAATTTTTCAATCCTAAATATTTTTTCTTCAACTTTCAATGGCAAGGCGGTGGAACAAAAAAAGAGGAAATCGTTTTGGCTACTAGTTGGTGGATGTTGCCGAGCAAACGACGGGGATTCAAGCATCTTTGACATGGTGGAACTCTGTTTTTACACACGTCC
The DNA here is from genome assembly GCA_032199755.1 of Ambrosia artemisiifolia. Taxonomy (NCBI): domain Eukaryota; kingdom Viridiplantae; phylum Streptophyta; class Magnoliopsida; order Asterales; family Asteraceae; genus Ambrosia; species Ambrosia artemisiifolia. Next base: position 19,770,557 of record CM063512.1, read on the forward strand.
ACCAACATGTGGGTTAAAACGAACATGGGATTCATGAGCTTCATTCCATGTTTAACTATGTTGTGTCTCATGTCTATATTTGAGGCACTTTTCTACCAGGCGATGAACAAAGCAGATGCAACGAAAGACTAAACGATTAACGCGGCCTGTCAGCAATATCAACTACGCTACGACCGACAATTTCGCCACATTCTGGCTTGATGAATATTTAGAACCTTTTGCGGGTGGGCTCACCATTATTGAACCATGTTTATTTAGTTCTATATGTTTTATTTTAATCATGTATGTTTTCATTTTAATCATGTATGCTTTTTCTTTTTATTGTTAAATGATTGTCGTGTAGTTAATTCACAACGCCTAGCTAATGAACAGTGTAGTTATTGACACTCTGCTGACTGACGATAAGGTGACAACACTTTTGTTATTAATAATAAAATTATTTTTTAAGAAAAGAAAAAGCATCTGCTCATTAATTACAGTTGTCGAAAAGGAAAAGGAGTTTAAAAGAGCATAGAATTACGTGATTCTCGGTGCTGTAAAAATACAAGAAGCCAAATACGGAGTACAATGGATAAGCACTCCATGGTCCACACTTTGATGTTCACATATCATTATTTATTTTGTTCTGACTTATTATATTTTTAATACTTTAAACTTACAATTTTCTCATTTTTTATTACCTTAACTTGTGAGAAATTAAAGTTTTTAACAGGCTGTTTACAGCACTTAGTAGGAATTATTATGTCTAGTAAATTAATATTTTCATGATCTTGAATAATTGTTAATCATTTTCCTTTTAGAGATAAAGTTACCTAACAATAGCAAATATTGATAAATTTCTTGTAAAATTAGACGACCCGTTTGAAGTTTGAACTGTAAAGAAAGGAAGAATGTTGTTAGAACAAAGAAGAGAGAGGCGGGTTCGGTCCGTTAGGTTTTTGGGTTTGTAAGGGAGGAATCTTTAGGCTATACGGAGAGTAGACGCCCCCCCTCCCCCGTCCCTTACTTTTGCCCCGTCCCACAGCCAAACACCGCCCCGGTTGCCCCGTTCCCTCCCACCCCCGTCTCCCCCGTCTCCAAACGGACATATGGGACGGGCCAATCAGAATTTAGCTTTTAATTTTTATTTTTTTTAAACGTGCAACGGCTAGTTTTTTATATTTTTTTTCTAAATTCTATCTATAAATATTATACCACTCTCCCATTTTTATCCACTCCATCTCATTTCAAACCCTTTATTTTATAAACTTCCCAACTTTTTTATAAAAAAATTCATGAATCCCTTCCAACAATTCAACCAAGACCCGAATCAACCTAACCCAAATAGCCCTTTCACCACACCCGGTTACACACCCATCATTGATCCACCCATATCGCAAATCGTTCCAATATTGCCGCATGTAGCTCAAATGCTTCAAAACTCGGCGTCTTATGCCCAATTACACCCAGTAAACTACATGCAAATGCAACACTATATGAACCTAGCAAGCCAAGTGGGTTTTTCATCACACTATTCTCCACAATTTTCACCACAATTTTCTCCACAATCACAACCCACTACACCTATCGGCACATCACAACCCACTACACCTATGGAAACATCACAACCCGTAGAGGATGAGAACGAAACCGATGAAGAGATGGTTGCCGAAACCCAAGAGATGCCATCCACCCAAAAAGCAAAAGGGAAGCGCAAAGGAAAACAAAGAGATCCAGGACCGGGACGTGGTAAACCAGTACAAGGAGTCGCGTAGCCATGGTCCGATGTTGAAGAGGAAGCCTTAGCTAAGGCGTGGCTCGCGGCTTCAAAACGCCCGACAGTCGGTAAATTTTTAAACTTGCGCAAAAAAATATATATATATGTGTATTTAATTTTTTATAAATTCCGATTATATATATAGTTTTTTTATATAATTTGTATATAAATACTATTTTTTTTTAATTCAAAGGTACCGCCCAAAACATAGAAGCCTTATGGGAGACGGCGAACGATTTCTTTCATAAGTATATGCAAGCTAAGCCTTATCGACAAAACGACGCTCTAAGCTCGAAATGGAGAAAGTTGAATGCGGATTGTGGTAAATTCAATGGAATTTACAACCGTATTAAGGCGCACCCGCCTAGTGGATGGAATGAGCAAATGATTTTCGAAAAAGCGATGGCGGAGTATAAAACCGACACACGCAGAACATTCTCGATGATACGGGCTTGGCAGGTTTTGAAAGATGAACAAAAATGGGTGGGGGTCCGAAACGAGGTTGAACGGGCCAAACGAAAAACCAAAGCTAAGAAAGCAGGCCCGTCCGTTCCAATCGACATTGATATGAACGACGAGCCCGATGATGAAGAACCAATTTATGTGGAGGAGGAACGCCCCACAGGTTTATAAATTTATAGTTTTTTTTTATATAATTTGTATCGTTTATTTTTCAGACTATAAAATGGTTGCGTTTTTTATGTAGGTCGGGATAAAGCTCGAAAGGAAATGGCGGCAGGAAAGAAAGCGGCGGGGTCGAGTAGCACAAGCGGGAGCGCTTCAAAGCTTGATAAATTAACCGAAGCTATGGAAGCTTTCAACAGAGCTAACAAAGAAAAAATAAAGCTCAAGAAGGAAAAGATTCGGTTGATTGATGAATCGAAGGCGTTGGAAGAGTGGAAATTTATGGAGGCGGATATCTCGAAGTATCCCGAAGAACGACGCGCCGCGTTGAAGAAGTTACAAGACAAGTTTATTGAAAAATGAAAGTAGTTTTATTTTTTTTAGGAAATCGTATGTTTTTTTTAAGTATGTTTTTTTTTTTAATTTTAGGATGCTTTTGTAATTTTTATTTATATAATTTAGTATTTATTTGAACATTATTTTATTTATTTATTACTTTTATAAAACTAATTAAAATAATATTAGAAAACAAAAAAAATATAGTAAATGTTTGAGACATGAGGTTTTTCATGTCTGCACACCCCACCCATATCTCAAGAAGGGTGAGAGTGAGATATCACCTTAGTGATGTGGCAGCCTACGTGGCACTGAGACATGAGGTTTTCCATGTCTGCTTACCCACTAGCCTTATCGAAAAAATGTATGGTGCCCGTCCCTGAGGCCATACGGTGAACAGACGGGGGAAGTGCCCCGTCCCCCCCGTCCCAAATGCTACACCTCCCCATTTTCCCGTCCTCCGCCCCGTCTCACCCTCCCCCGTCTCCCCCGGAACATAAGGGACGGACCAATCAGCTTTTTTTCTTTTTTTTTTTTAATTCCAACTGCTATTAATGTTTGAGACATGGGTTTTGCATGTATGTACACCCCACCCATGTCTCAAGAATAGTGAGACACCACTTTGGTGATGTGGCAGCCTACGTGGCACTGAGACATGGGTTTTTCCATGTCTGCTTACCCACTAGCCTGAGCATCGGTGCATTGTTGATCCTCCTAGTTGACTTAAGAATGTTGGCTCATGTAAAATATCAATAACATCTAATATACTTTTTGGACATCAATTTTTTTTTTCACACTAAACATGTGGGTTCATTATACCACTATCATAGATGCAAACGAAACCATCAAAATTAAAAAATAGCTAGTTCACTGAATCATAATAAGCCAGATTAAGTAGAAATGTAGAATTAATACAAAGTCAACAGAATAGATGTTTAACTTTCATCCTTCAATGATGCTTACCCCCCACATAACTAGTGAGTAGTGACGAACTCAAGATTTCGGTTGTAAGGGCTTTGGGGTTCCCAAAACATGAAATATAAATTTATAAAGGATGATTAATGTTCAAATGGTAAAACTGTTTTTCGATATCGGAAAAACAAAACAATATAAAAAGATATGTTATGCTAACTTGAATATTCTAAACCTTGTGAATTATAAATTAAAGTTTGTTACTCATTTTCCAAAAAGAAAAAAGAAAAAGAAAGGTGTTGTATACGCATAACCAGCTGGACAACTACTCCTAGGTGCTGTTTGTTTTTCTGCAGGAAAAGGTCTGCAGTCTGCGGACCACATCTGCAGACATCTGCAGGAGAAGAGGTGAACCAAATGTCTGCAGTCTGCAAGAAGAAGACTGTTTGTTTGTTAACGTCTGCAGGCTGCTGAAATAAACTTAAATTTAAATAAACTGAGTTTTTACAGCAGTCTGGTGGTAGACGGTGGTGGTGGTGGGTGGACCGTGGTAGTGTGGACCATGGTGGTGGGTGGTGGTGGTGGGTGGTGGGTGGTGGTTGGTGGTAGTGGTGGTGGGTGGACGGTGGTAGGTGGTGGTGGTGGTGGTGGGTGGTGGACGGTGGTGGGTGGTGGTAGTGGTGGTGGGTGGTAGGTGGTGGTGGACCGTGGTGGTGGTGGTGGGTGGTGGTGGTGGTGGACGGTGGTGGGTGGTGGTGGTGGTGGACGGTGGTGGTGGTGGTGGGTGGTGGTGGTGATGGACCGTGGTGGGTGATAGTGGTGGACCGTGGTGGTGGTGGGTGGTGGTGGTGGTAGTGGTGGTGGAAGGTGGTAGTGGTGGTGGGTGGACGGTGGTAGGTGGTGGTGGTGGACCGTGGTGGTGGTGGTGGTGATGGGTGGTGGTGGTGGTGATGGGTGGTGGTGGTAGTGGTGGTGGACGGTGGTGGTGGTGGTGGTGGACGGTGGTGGGTGGTGGTGTTGGGTGGTGGTGTTGGACGGTGGTGGTGGTGGTGGTGCTGGACCGTGGTGGTGGTGGGTGGTGGTGGACCGTGGTGGTGGTGGGTGGTGGTGGACCGTGGTGGTGGTGGTGGGTGGTGGTGGTGGGTGGTAGTGGTGATGGTGGACCGTGGTGGTGGTGGGTGATGGTGGTGGTGGGTGGATTTGGTGGGTGGTGGTAGTGGTGGTGGACGGTGGTGGGTGGTGGTGGTGGTGGTGGTGGGTGGTGGTGGACCGTGGTGGTGATGGACGGTGGTGGTGGTGGTGAACGGTGGTGGTGGACGATGCTAGGTGGTGGTGGTGGGTGGGTGACGGTGGTGGTGGTGGTGGTAGTGGGTGGTGGTGGTGGTGGGTGAGGAGAAGAGAGGAGGAGAAGACCTTTGAAGACCTTAGAAGACTTTGGTCCAAGTCTGCACCAAGAAGAGGTCAGGAAGAGCTTTTGGAGTGAAATGTCTTCCGAAAAACAAACAGTCTGCCTGCCCCAAACGTCTGCCCGCGTCTGCACGGCGCAGACAAAAGAGGTCAGAAGTGCTTCTGGGAGAAAAACAAACACCACCCTAGTGTCACGAGGATCGAGTGCGTCTTATTAATTCGGGTCATCGTCCGCGTATTTATATGGAGCGGACAAGATTCAAATTAGAAAGAAACTTAGCCGTTTTGATTATGATTCAACAACATTAGCTAATCAGTAGATGATATATGATTTGACATGAACGTCGAAAATATCGTGGGTTAGAAAGAAAAAAAAAAGCGAGAATCTGCATTCATTAAAATATGGGTTATCATAGTCGGGTAGATTTTCGAGTTATCCGAATTTGAAAATTTTGAAATTGAAGTTCAATTCAATTCAATCCAAGTTAGAATAAGAATTCGAATTTGGATTCAACAATGATAGTTAAGTTTTGTGGGCAGCCATTTGTCCAATGCTAACCCACTGACAGTTCAGGTGATATTTAGTTGCCCGTTAAAAAAAAAAGAATTAAGTGAAAATGCTAACCCGATTCAATATTTCAAAACAAACGCAAACACAATCAGTTCATATTTCTATTTTATACGGATTTGAGTAATGAACAAGTCTACCTACAATGTGAGTTTCTTTGGGAACCGATCACATGGCCATTCTTACGCTTTCTCATGTACGTTTATTCAATCAAACATGTACATTTTTAGGACTTGACCAAACGATCGTTAGGGTAGTTCTTTTTTATTAGTTTTGTGGGCAATTTTTTTTACCATTGTTCCATCCCTATATGAGGTTGAAGTCAGGTCATTTTCATCCTATTAAAGGTTTCTAGTTAAAGTGGTGATGGGAGTAATATGTATTGTTGTTTAGCTGAATAAATGGACACCCCTTCACGCTCCCTTTCATTCATAACCAAGCCCCCACTTCAATCCACTGTACAATTGCTTCCTTATTGTCATAAACTCCAATATGTACTTTTTTCTAACATCTCAAACAGTTAATAAGTTTATTATTTTATAGACATTTACATGTAAATTTCCATTAATACTAACGTTCTCACTTGTCTTTATCATACTTTCAAATTAATACTAGAATTAATAACTGATTTTACACATCTAATCTTTAACTTTAGAGATACCAATTAAGCATATAATTTGTTTTCATTCATTTATCAATAACATGTTAAAAAGAGATTGTCTATGATACATATCTATTCCCCATTGAGTATACACATTGTTCTTAAGTTTAATCTTTTTGCTCATATTTCACTTAATGTTCATTCTTTTTAGACTTGGATCTCATCACCTCACCAAAGAACCAGTTGTACAACTAGTCTCTTTAAATATATTCAAACGATCTTCATTTGAAACCATCTAGACAAATTGATGAACAAGACTAGCTGGTTGGATCGAATTTTATATTTTTTTTTCAACTACTTTCTTCATAAATCAAATTTTTTTAATTCATATACGACTTCAGTCTCTATATTTTGTTTAGTCATAGACATCGTAGATTTTAAAATAAAAAAAAACATAAAATTATTTCATTTTTCATTGCAATTTAGCCATATATATGGTTAGTTTTTAACTAGTTATAACATTATCCGATTTTTAAACCTATACAACATGTTCACCCAGTTAGACCTTAAAAGATAAAAACTAGTGGTACAAATGTACAATAACCGCTCATGTCATGAAAACATATCTTAGATTCTTAAATCACCAATTTATTTAGCTCGATTCATTATTATTATATTATAACCAAATTAAAAAAAAGTTATCTAGATTTACATTCTAGTAGGAGTCCGAACAATTTGAAAAAATAACAGCTGTCGTTGTATTCATTACAAGTTTACAACGCGGAAGCACACTCAACAGGTTTATATGGGCAAGTAGCTCCAACCCATATATCACCCATCATTTTATTTATTATTTTCTTTTTATTTTTTATGTAATCTAATCTACCTCCTATAAATACCTCAACTACCCACTTCATTTTCATTATCTGCTTTCAATAACATCTTTTAATTAAAATCAAATATGGCTTCCACTCGTCTTCTTTTGCAACTTCTCTTTGTATTCTCTGTTATTCACCTCTCATTTGCAGCGAGGCAACTCACTGAGTTGGTTCATGACTCGTCCACTCTATTGCAATACCACAACGGTGCCCTCCTTACTGGCGACATTTCTGTCAATCTTATTTGGTACGGTCACTTCAAACCGTCACAAAAAGCCGTCATAACCGATTTTATTACCTCTCTCTCCTCCACGTCAGCTAAATCCCAGATTCAACCATCCGTCGCCACGTGGTGGAAGGCGACGGATAAGTACTTTTCCAAAACTAAGAAACCTGCACTCCGGCTCGGAAAACAAGTGTCCGACACGGAGTGCTCATTAGGAAAGTCGCTAACTGACAAGCATCTTCGCCAGTTAGCGGCAAAAGGCGAGCAAACTAACGCCGTTAACATTGTGTTAACGGCACAAGATGTGGCCGTTGATGGGTTTTGTTCTAGCCGGTGTGGGACCCACGGCTCTGCTTCTGGTGCTTTTAAAATAAAAGCACCAGAAGCAAAAGCAACCCATGTTAAAGGCAAAAATTACAAGTTTGCTTTTATCTGGGTTGGTAACTCGGAGACTCAATGTCCAGGTCAATGTGCGTGGCCGTTCCATCAACCAGTATACGGCCCGCAAGGATCACCACTCATCGCACCCAACAATGATGTGGGTATTGATGGGATGGTGATCAATCTGGCCAGTCTATTGGCTGGAACGGCCACCAACCCATTTGGGAATGGGTATTATCAGGGGGATGCTAGTGCACCGTTAGAGGCTGCAACAGCATGTCCCGGTGTGTATGGTAAAGGGGCGTACCCCGGGTACGCTGGGGACCTGTTGGTGGACCCGACTACGGGTGCAAGTTATAATGCACATGGCACAAACGGAAGGAAGTACTTGGTTCCGGCTTTATTTGACCCGTCCACTTCTTCATGTTCAACTTTAGTGTGATAAGAGAGTGATCGAAATAAATATTGTATAAAAATAAATAAATAAAGGATATGGTATTAGTGTAGAAAGTAGGATGGGTGTAATGTAATATGTATTCGTTAATTCATTTTAATTTGTTGTAATGTCGTAATTTTATTTATTAGCATGTTCGGTGAATTTGAATTTGGAGCATCAATCGTACCTAATAACCCAACACTAATATGGTTTGCAAAGAGTAAGGATATTAAGAGATTTACTCAATAAAAATTTCAAGCTTTTTCCACTCAATAAAAATCTTGTTTGCTTGAACGAACTTGAAGTGTTTAGGTTAGGAGAAAAAACTCTATATTAAAAAAACTACTCCTAGCGTTTAATAAAAAAAACTTCTAAAAGCTACAAACTTTTAATGAGTAAATGACACAAATACCCAATGTTGTAAAAATCGGGATTAATCGGTGATTAGTCGGTGATTAATCGTTAGTCGGTAGGTTACTGATTAGAAGTTTGTAGCTATTAGAAGCTAGTCGGACCTAATCGGCCCTAGTCGTCCGGCCAAAAATCGAAGATTCCAGCAAGATTTCGGCAAAAATATGTAACTCCGGCCAAATTTTGAGCAAAACCTGTAAATTCCAGGAAGTTTCTAACCAAACCATGTAGATTCTGGCAATTAATCATGTATACTTAAAAAAATGGGTCAATGAGGGGCTAAAACTTGTCTATGTATATATAAAAAACAGAAAACCACATATAAAAATCCCAATCCGATTAATCCCGACTAATCCTAATTAATCCCGATTAGTCGCTAGTCCCCACTCCCCACCCTACCGCCCGACTAGCGCCTAGCGAGTTTTACAACACTGCAAATACCCATTCTATAATAAAAAAACAAAAAAAAAAAACAAACTTTTAGTTAATGCTCATTTTGGTTATTTTATATATTTTATTAAAAGCTCAACCTACTCTACTAAACATTAAAATATACTAGTATTTAAAAAGCTACAGATATCAGCTAACAGCCATTATCTAATTTTGCCAAACATACTCTAAGTGGGTTAACCCAAAAGGTATCTAATAATTAGAATTTAGAAATCTCATTTGAATTTGTTTCTTATTTCAAATGTGGGCTTATAGTTATTTTGACTTCACATGTTTATGTTTATTTTGACTCAAAAGATAAATCTTTCATCCATATTTTTGGTATATTCACTTATTCATGGGATAAGTGATGATCCAATAGTTCTTATTTAATCTTTGCGATGGTATTTTTATTGAAACATCGTGATTTTATCCGGTCTCAATTCAAAAACCGTGTAATAAAGGAAATATGAAAGTGAAAAAACAAAAGAGTAAATGGGTCCACTTACCTTGCTTCTAACGTACTCCAAAACACTATGCCATGATATTTCTGAAGCCCTCTGTTATCCTTATCCACTTTGATATGAAGTTAAAGCCACGCCTCAATTTTGTTTTGACATTTGATGCATATCTGGAGTTTTTATACTCAATACATGGAGTTCATGACATGTATATATATACTATAGTCTATAAACATTTATTAGATGAGCGTACATGTTTATACTCACTTAACAAACTTTTATGTTTCATTTCTACACGATAAACTTTTTTAGTCATAAAAGACGTCTAAACACATCTATAACGATTCTAAACAATGACCACATTTCACAAACATTTTTTACTTTTTCTACGTCTTCACGATGTTCACGGGCATTTCATGCCCGTCGAGTACCATGCTGCAACACAAGTTGTTAGCTAACCGTTGAAGCCTCCGAGCATACAAGCTGCTGCAACACATTACTAGAAGCTCACAACCATACTGGTTCCATAACCACACCGGTTCTCACAGCCACGTCAAACCATCGAGTTAGGAAGCGTGATATCCCATCAGCTCCTAGCTAACCGTTGGATTTCGATCATCACTTCCTCCTTACATTATACTCTCCACATCTCATACTCATACGCATACATATACGTATCTACATATTTATTGTTCATTTATTTATGTTGGATAATCTACTAATGTCCCCGGTCTCTGTACCCCTTCTAACGAGTTCTTTCTTACTACAGGTTCAACCCTTCAAGCAGACGAGGTTAGAAGCCTGACAACCTTGGAACGTTGACCCTCTCCGGATCATATTATTTATTGTAGCAACAAGTTGGAGCTCGCCGTGGGATCGTGCTACTTAGAACAAAAATTCTTTGTAGTTCGGCTCCTTGGATCTATTATGTATGTTCTTTTTACGTTTGGAGGGAATGTTTTCGAGAAGGCCACGTCTACACCTCCACACATTTGCATTCTAGATCTAAAGTTAAAACTCTAACTTTAACGAAACTAGCAGTGCAAACAAGCCGAGCCGCTCGCGAACTACTCGAGCTCGTCTCGATAAAAAGCTCAAAACGAGTCGAACTTTATTGAAACTAGGGGTGCAAACAGTGGGTGGTGCGCTGGTGGTGATGAGGGGTGGGTGGGTAGGTAGAGAGAAGATTTATGTAAGTTTTTATTTTATTTTATTTTATTTTATGTGTGTATATATGTAACTAGGATGGTGAATATGTCCGCGCATTGCGGCGGCAACTTAGGATCTTATCTATGATTATGCTAGTTTAGTCTTGACTTTTATGTTGTATGCGGATGTTGCTGGTCCTTTGATGTCATTCATAGCATGTCAAGTGTTAAGCTGTAACAAAATAGACCACACATGTTTAAGTTTGTATCCAGGGTAAACATAGACCAGTCCTCGGATGCAATGATCACTCCAAAGTAGGATAGACTAACCCATTGGATGTTCAATAATATCTAAAACTGCCTAAAGTACCATTTGACACCTAAATCTTCTAAATTTGAAAGCTGCAATCCGTGATGTAAACCCAGGTTCTACACCTTAAGCCCCACCAACCCCTCTAAGTCTAACACTGTAACTATGTTGGCCAGAAAGATCAGCCGCCCAGACCTGAAATTGCTATCGGGTCGACACGAATTTGTGGTTAAAGTTGCAAAATTTGATTGGTTTAGTTGATCTTTGTCTTCATCTTCATCTTAAGTTCGAGTAGTTGATTTCAGAAGTATTACATTGTACACATAGTTTGGGGCTGGCACAATAAGAAATTATTGTTTTTCTATATAACACAATACTAAAAGACAGAGCCGGCCCCCGAGAATGGTAAAAGAAATTGGGCGTCGAGCGAGAAAAAATAATTGGGCCCTCTCCTTATAATATGATTTCATCAATCATATATCAAAAACCAACAAAGACAGAGCCGGCCCCCGAGAATGGTAAAAGAAATTGGGCGTCGAGCGAGAAAAAATAATTGGGCCCTCTCCTTATAATATGATTTCATCAATCATATATCAAAAACCCACAATACTATAATAATGTTATATAAGTAGCTAATTAACTCACGCTTCACGGCAGGTAGCATACTGATCTATAATAAAATTTGTAAAAATAAACGTAGTTAAAAAAGGTGCGGACGGTGTATTCGAAAATTAAGAAATATTTATGTTCTTCGAGATTAGAATTACTGGATTACAACTTATTTGATGACGAATCCTTTTTATATATCCTTAAAAAAGTCTTTTATATAAACTTTAAATATAGTTAAAAAGAAAATTGAATATTTGAATTACCCTATATATTAATAATACAACCTGATGAATAGTGTTTGGTTTCTGGTGGAGTTTTGTTATTGGACCGGTCCATCCATTTTACAATATCCTTACACGTGTGTCTCTACGTGTTCCTTTTTCCTGATATTCATCTCATCTCGCACCACACCCATCGTTGACCAACATAGTAAGTCTTCACTGGCGACCACGGTGTCATACTCTTTGCCAACACACACTTCTCTCTGTTCACCTTACCAACCACCACCGACGCCATCTCCGACCACCTCCATTTACCGTTGCCTCCACAAAAAGGTGTCACGTACGCAGCTTCTCCGACCTGTTCACGTTACCTGATTCCGTCGACGATAAAAAGTTGAGCTGGCAACCGGAAGGTTGTAGTTTTGTTCCCTAAAATTGTGATAATTTAGGGTTACCAGTGAAAGATGGTCTCACTGAGGCTTGAAGATGCCTTAATTTGTATATTAGTTATGACTGATCGTGTATGTAGTAGTTATTGTTTCTATATTTTTGAGCAGATTGTGAAGGTAATGTGATTGATCATGTGAAGTAGTAGTTAATGTTTATAACACATGCATTCCAGATCTACGACATGCTTAATCTCCCATAAACCCTTCAATCAAGTTCGAAACACTCATATTTCATGAATTCTTTTTGAGATTTTAATGAGTAAAAGATGAATGCTTATTAGGTTTGACTATTTGTGAGCAGTCGAAAGCTACACTGAGAGAGGTATCATTCGTAAAGACCTCCTACTCAGCTTGGATACCATAATTTCATTGGTTATCCAATCTACATGAAGAATCTATCGATGAAGGTTGTTTTAATTGATTATTTGCTAAATTTCCCTGAAACATTTAAATTATCTTAATTTTGGATTTGAATTTTTTTTACTGAAACCATAATGGTACATTCTTGGGTAATTAAATTCAATAAATTAAGGTACATGGTTGACTTTAATACTCAAATTGTTTGACACAGAATGTCTATATAGTAGTTATTTTAGTCTCTGAAAATGGGAAGATATATTATTATATAATTAAGACATGTACAGATATGGTTAATCTTGACAAATTATTGTTGTAATGTAATTGGAATTCAGAGTTACTTGATAGTGATGTCTAACGGACAAAAAGGGTCACATTTCAACTTTCATTAATTAATTGTTATGTTTTTACAGTGATTTGCACACACACCAATGTGTGCAGCTTCATCTGTGTTTAATTTTACACATCATGCGTCATGGATACTATTAATTTTTTTCCAATGAACTCAATTTAGGGTTCGATGGTTGTGGATACCGTCCGGTAGCTAGATCGAACGGCAGAGTATGAGATCTAGCCAGGGAACTGAACTGATTCATGACGACAGTGAGGATTGGAGCAAATTAGGTTTCTGATTTGTATCTCCAGCAGATATGAAGGACTCGAAAATGTTCTTAAGGTTTATACACAAGTTTCTTTGAGGTTAGTAGTGTAAGAAAGACAACTTTGTATTGCCTTAGTTGGCAAATTCCTAAATCGACTAATTACCAGGCATTGGTTAAAATATGGTTCATGGAATTTGGAATTTGCCAACTGATGCAATATGAAAGTTGATGATTTACTGTTGTCGACCTTAAATGTAAGATATTCAAAGTTCGTTGGGTCGATTAGTGTTGGAACCCAATAGAAGCAACATTGTGGATGTAAGTATTTTAAGGCTTACGTAATTTAAAATTTCATTTCCACTTTCTTTTGATAAACTTTGAGTTCATACTGTTTCAAATTTCAATTTGATAAATCCCCTCTTGTGAGATTCATCTGGGTTTAGGAAGTAGGACCCAACTGCTCAAAATAACCAATTTACAATTATATGATTTTAGAATTCTTGACTTATTATAAGTTGATAACCATGAAATCTGTTTTTAGGGTGCAAGTTTTGGTAACACAACATCGTTGAGGTAAGGTTATTCTTCTCATTCCTTCGGGCCTGTTAGGGACACTCACCAGTTTCCAAATGACTTGTAAACTAAAAATATGCGTTCTTTTGATGCAACCGCTCTTGCCTAGCTTTTCCTTTCCGCCACAAGGGCACACATGTTGTTTATGCATAATTGGAGTGTGGCGTGTGTTTTTTTGGCATACACTCTGACCTTTTGTTTAGTGGTTTCTTGCATGCTTTACTTCCCGCTATCATCTTCAGGCTTGTGTTTTGAATCCTCGGGCATTTTGAAAATCTAATATATTTCAATCATAAAACCCAAATATTTCAAATCTTGGAGTCTTTATTTTCTTTCTCCAAACTTTTGTTAGTAATCCAATTACATGAAACAAAACCTAAAAAGTGCAAATCCTCGATTCTTTTTTCATTTCTCCAAACTTTTGTCCACCTCACCACTCCAACTTATGTAAATGACCATGTGTAGGGTTTTTATTATTCAAAATTAGATAACCATTCAAAATGTGATGGTATACTTTTACTTTTGTTATCTTTGTTTTTATTCTTACTCTTAACATATTTGGATACCCATTTTTTTTAATGTTTAAACTACAAAGTTACTTTTTTTTGTTTATTCACAGAAAAGAAGCATAAGACGTGGATATGAGGTGGTTTACATGATAGATAATCGGTTTATAAGCGTCAAGGCTTTACAAAAGAGGTACAAATAAGTGGTCAAAAGGGAAATGTTGTTAACGGGTCAAATAGGAGATGTAAATGAGTCAAATAGGAAACAATCAAAGGGTTCAGGTCTTATACCTTTTTAACATTAGTGTGCGCACACACACTTGTACGTGTAATGAAGCTGAACCTGTTGTCAAATGGGTAAAAATTGTATTCTACTCGTACTACTATGACAACGATATGAACTTGTAAATCTACTCATATTGCTATTATAATGATATGAGAACTTATTTCTATGATAAAGTTGTAAAATTGTTTTTCCATACCGCCCCATTAATAAATATACATGTACACAAAGCATCAGCTAACACAGGTAAACAATGGCGTCGCAACACGCGCCCTAGGAAAAAACGTAGTTATATTTAGAACGAACCTAATCGTTAATATATAATATAGAAATCACCTGAAATTGAAATTATATAGTTTTATAACTTTAAAAAATATCCATTTGAAATTGTAGTATAACTAAATTTTAATACTTGCATTCTAAAAGAAAAATCATAAATGCCATTATAAAATGCTTAAATGTCACTCACTATCAACCACTGGTTGTGAACTTGTGATTATCTTAGTATTTAATGATAGTTAACCTTTAGAGCTGAAAAACTAAAAAAAACAACAAGCTATAGTAAGATTCGTACTTGGAACAAGCAGATTAAAAGCCAAAGCGCTACCACTGGACCAAGTTCAGGGTCAACGAATTCATTCGGTACTTTTAGAATATATGTAAACTGAAAAATAAATTTGGGCCCTCTGAATATTTGGGCCTCGGGCCGTCGCCCAAGCTACCCAGCCCAGTAACCGGAACTGTCAAAAGAATATAAAACATTTCTCTTAAAATTTAAAACACAATATCTAGAAGACTTCTTACACTTTTTAAGAAAAATGGATTTTTTAGCCAACTATTTACCTAAATTATAATTTAACATTTCTTTAGAAATGTTATTTCTTAAGTTTGCTTCATGAAAAAAATGGTTGTATTAGAAACATTTACATATCTATGTATATTATTTGTTTTGTCTTTAATTATAACTATTGTTGCATTATAGGCTTTTTATATATGAGTTATTTACGTTATATTCGAGGGCTCCGTTTTTTCTACTTGTCACATAAAGTGGCAAAGCTTAGGGGCCAGGTCCCCCTCCACCGCTTTTTCGATTCGTAGTCTAAATTTACTGAAAAAATTTATATGTACTAAGCCTCGAGGAGCCCATCATATTTAATAAAAACTAAGTTTAAAATCCGTTAATGATCGTATCCCAAAATTTTTTTGGATTCTCGTGAATGGTCATCTCAAGGTTTTCTTTGGGTTTTCTTAGACTATCGGGTATGGGGCTCGGCTTGAGCTCGTCGACTGCGTCTTGGGCCAGCCAACACCGCCCCAGTCGTCCCTAACCCATCCAAAACGTCTAAAATTAGACGGTGAAGCCAGGTGTGATGATTGGTGGTTTGTTTTAGTGGGTCCCTTCCAACAGTCACATGACCGTTTGTTTAAAAAAACAAACAAAATTCTATATTTAAAACCTGCAACTGCTCTGGTGACTGTGATGGCGGCTCTAGTGACTGCTGATGAAGAAGGCGGTGGTATTGTGCTGCTAATGAGGAGATGATCAAGATAATCGAAGGGGATGGAAGGGATTTTTAGGGTGATGATGATCTGGGTTTTTGGGGGTGATGTGTGTTTGTTGAAGATTAACTATTAGACTGCAGTGTATGTGTGGTCTCTCGTGCATATGTAGAAGTATATAATGTGATTTTTTAAGTTATTTATTTTAATTATTATTTATAATTTTTTTAGCAACAGATACAAGTAAACGGATTGAATAATAACTCTTACAAGTGGGAGGCGGGTAATTAAAAAAAATACAGGTTGGATCAATAAGAGTGAAAGACTATTTAAGGAAAACTACCCCATACCCTTGGGCCTTGGGTAGTCCTCATATTGTCTAAATACAAAGGGGCATTTTGTTGATGTGGCGACAAGTAGGGCTGCAAATGAACCGAACGAACACGAACATAGCCTTGTTCGTGTTCGTTTGTTAAGGAAAATATGTGTTCACGAACAGTTCACGAACACTTACCGAACGAGATTTTTTGTCCGTGTTCGTTTGTTAAGAAAACACTCGCGTTTGTGTTCGTTTGTTAATTTTGTTCATGAACGCACACGAACACAAACAAACATTAATGAACACAAACGAACACATAAAAGTGTTCATGACCAGAAGCGGTCAAACGAACATATTTTAACTTTCGAATAAGATCGAATTCACATACATTAAGCCACCCAAAATAACATTAAACCACCCAAAATAACATTTACATAATATTGTTAAACATAATAAAGTAGTGTCTCAAAAAAATAAGTTCGCATATTAAACTTAAAGTCTTTGTTAAGCTACCCAAAATAAACTTTCATCGAATTACTTTTTTATTTGAGTAAAATTTATATATATAAAAGAATATAAGAAGATTATAAAAATTAAAACCCCTATTAAATAAACGAACATAAACAAACATAAACGAACACAAACGAACATAAACGAACACAAACGAACGCGTTACCGAACGTTCACGAACATAAACGAACGAACGCGACCATTGTTCATGTTCGTTCGTTTAACTAAACGAACGAAATTTTTTGTTCGTGTTCGTTCAATTATTAAACGAACGAACACAAACGAACTTCCCGCCGAACGGTTCATGAACTGTTCGCTGAAAGTTCAGTTCGTTTGCAGCCCTAGCGACAAGTCCTCTCAATAGTTACTTCTACCATACTGATAGTCTTATGATACCTCTCCTATTTGGAGATAATTTTTCGAGGATCCACGCTTCCTGTTTTTTCACTTTTTGAAAATTTGTTTTGGAATGATATTTATTGTTGGAACTGGAAATAAAAAAAGACCTTTTACAAAAGTGTGGACACATTGGCATGATTTGACCATTACGAATGAATCATTTTAAAAGATAATACATAATGAAAAATTAAAAATGATAGATAAAATGTTGTAATTTAGAAATAGAAAACAAAAAAAAAAGTAAACGACATACAATATTACAACTAGGAATAGCTGGATCTTCACATAAAACCTTCTCCGAACAATCCAATTTCCTCAATAAAAACCATCAACACCATGACCAACGCAAACTTGTACATTCAATAAAGACCATCAACACCAAGATTAATGCAAACTTGCATATTTAATATTCCATACCTATAACTGTTTTTAATTAAAATATAAAATAAAACACTTTTGCAAATTATATATATCTCCATGATTATATAGTCTTTTCACAAACACAAATCCTACAAGAACTACAGGAACCGATCAAAAGTTTTCCTTTATTTGTGAATTTATCCAAAAATCTAAAGTGAATAGTAAACTATATCATCTTTTTCAATATACTTGAATTGATAATTTGATATGCGTAAATTTGTGTGTATTCATATGATATAAACATGTATAAGTTTCTTATAAATCTCTATTTTACATACATGTATGAAACCTTGTATCAAGTAATTAGAGAAATATCACTTGTAATGTGATAGCTCGCAAGAACCAATATAAAGCATTTAGTTTATTATTAATAAGTACATAATTGTAAAAGTTAAAAAAAATAATGAGAAATATTACCCCTACTCTATTACACTAATAATCCTAAACTATTCTCCCTAGCCTAGGTTTAAATGGTTTATCCATCTTAGGCTTAACAGGTTTAACAAGTCACTGACAACACGAACAACAACACAAGTTCTAAACTTGAGATTAGTGCATCTTATCTTTTATTACAAGTTCCGTTTATATGTAATAAATGAGATTAGCGTAGCTTATCTTATTTTTTTTAGAAAGACGAATTTCTTTAAGCATATTATCAATGAGCTTTGAAACCAAGAACTTTAAACCTAGGTGTTTAAAAGGCCTTTCCTTTACCAATGAACCATCAACCTCATTGGTAGTCAATCTCTGATCTAGTCATTGTGTTAGAATGTTCTATAGATACAATACTCCATGTTAGTTTAGAATGTTATATAGATTAAAAAAATACTCCATATTAATTATGGTATTTCTTGCATTACATGATTCGGCATTAAGCATGCCATATATTGAAACCGCCACCCCACACACAAAACCCGTGCTACGTTATATAGATACAAAAATAAATAAATACTCCATATTAGTTATCAACTTCTCACATTACATGATTCGACATTAACCATGCCATATACTGAACCCCCCCCCCCCCCCCCTCTTCTCTCTCTATGTGTATATATATGTGTGTATATATATAATATTTGAATTTTGTTATCTATTTTAGATTTTGATATATGTTATTTTAAAAAAAAATAATAATCAAGTGTTGAGATACGTGAACCAAAACCGGGACGCATCCAAAAACCCCAAATGCACCCAAAGTCAAAAGTTTAAACAACGCGGATCCTTCCTTCCAAGACATGTATCCCACTCACCCTAACATATATAAATTGCTCCCCTAACCATTCCCTTCAACCAAAAGCTACAATGTCTACACAAATGGTTACATGCTTTACAACCTTCGTTTCCTTCCTCATAATCATCTCCACCATAATCAACCCATGTGCCGCCACCATTCCCCGCCGACTTGCCGTCGTTCAAACACCAACCACTGTCCTCACTTACCACAAGGGATCCGTCCTTTATGGTAACATCACCGTAAACCTCCTCTGGTATGGCAAGTTTTCACCGTCTCAAAAGGCAGTGATTGTCGACTTTCTAAAATCACTCAACAACCGTCTCCCTGCAGCGCCATCCGCAGCTTTCTGGTGGCAGACTACTAGCCGTTACAAAGGTGGCTTGAGAAGCATACACGTTGGGAAACAAATCGTCGATGAGAAATGCTCACGTGGGAAATCACTTAAGGATTCTGATCTTATTGCTTTGGCTTCTAAAGCGAAAGGCTTTAATGTCATCAGTGTGGTGCTGACATCAGCCGACGTTGGAGTGGCTGGGTTCTGCATGAATCGTTGTGGGACCCATGGGTCAACTCGGGTGAATAAAGGGCACAATTTCGCGTATGCTTGGGTGGGTAACTCAGCAACTCAGTGTCCGGGTCAATGCGCCTGGCCTTTTGCACAGCCCATGTATGGTCCAAAAATGCCATCCTTGGTAGCGCCCAATGGTGACATTGGTGTTGACGGCATCATCATCAACCTGGCGGCGGTTCTAGCTGGAGCTGTAACCAACCCATTTGATGGTGGGTATTTTCAGGGTCCGGCTACAGCTCCACTGGAGGCAGTTACTGCCTGCACTGGCATATTTGGGTCAGGTTCTTTCCCCGGGTACCCAGGAAATGTTTTGACAGATAAAAAGACGAAGGTTAACTACAATGCGCAGGGTGTTAACAAACGTAAGTACTTGTTGCCGGCTATGTGGGACCCTAAGACTTCTACATGCAAGACACTGGTGTAATCAAATAATTGGACAAGTGCAAGGATGATGTGTCATATGATGACACGTCAGCCGTATATGTATATTTAATATACTCTCATTTGTTTTGTTTCATATTGGTCTCATTATACAAAGAAATATACTTTTATTTTTTTAAATCTGCAAAATATATGATACAAGTCCTCCAATTTCTTGTTTATCCAGCATACATAACCAAAAATTGAATCTAACAATTTAATTTATGAAATTCTAACTTGATTTAGGAGTAATTACCTCAATGCCACCCATGAAAGGCCTTAATGGTTCGGGAATAATAACAGATCCATCTTCTTGCTGATAATTCTCGAGCAAACAAACGAGCATGCGTGGAACTGCACACGCTGTTGCATTTAGTGTGTGCACAAATTCTGGTGGGCTTAGATTCCGCCCTTTATTCTTTTTAGTATCTTTCGGGGGGCTTCCTGAACTTTCAGGACGGTATCTTATCCCCAATCTCCGACTCTGGTAATCAGTACAATTTGATGCACTTGATATCTGCAATATACAAGTTTAATGGAACGAACTTAACGACAGTTTCTTTAGAAGTTTTACAAGTGATTAACTATACAACTTTTACCTCGCCATATCGCCCTAAACCTGGCATCCAGGCTTCAATGTCATATTTACGGTAAGCAGGTGCACCTAAATCCTCAGTTGCCATATCCAAAGTTCTGTCAAAAAATCCCAGATATTTCAGCCAATGTTTGAAATTTTATGAATTTTATAAAATGAAATGTAAGATCATCACTTGAAATGAAGTCCCAATTTTGCAAAGAGTTCCTCTTCAATTTCGATTAGCTCTTCATGGTAAGCATTGCTTTCTTCAGGGCGGCATAATATAAACATTTCCACCTTGCTAAACTGGTGCACTCTGTACAGTCCCCTGCTCCACAAAAAAATGAAAATAAGCCCTAATGAACATGGGTGTAAAAAAGTCGAACCGCTCGTGAGCCACTCGATATCGGCTCGCTAAAAGCTCATACTGAGCCATGCACGCATAAAGGAGCTTGAGCTTAATTGAATCTTATTTAACACTTGACTTCAAACCCACGCTATACATACTAGCTTGACTAGACTTGCAGGCCTATATGACCTTGTTATGTTACAAAGATAATTATTTTTATTTAATAGGACATTTATACAATTACACAATAAATATTATTATTTTTATTATATATAATAATTATGGTAAAAAAACTAAACAGTACATATATTATATATAAATATTATACATGTATATAAATAAAATAATTAAAAATTAACAAGAGCCAAGCTCGAGCTTGAAAAACTGTAAATAAATAATAATTAAATACTTGATAAACAATTAATAAACTGGCCCTGAGCTCAAGCTCAGCTCGTTTACAACCCTAGTAGTAATGAATCAAGCATGAAATGGGTAATTATAACAATACGCTTGACCAAATAATACCTAGTAGCAGCACCAGCAGCTCCAGCTTCAGTACGAAAGCAATGGGAAAATGCCACATATTTTAAAGGTAACGATGAGTCAGCAAGAATAGAGTCCATGTGTATGCCCCCAACAGGGATCTCTGCTGTCCCGATAAGACATTGATCACTGCCCTCAATAGAATAAACCTGCGTGTTATCTCCACGTGGTTGAAAACCGCATTTCTCAACCACTAAAGATCTAGCAATTTCCGGGGTTGTTAGAGGAGTAAAACCCTTTTTCATAACTTCTGATAGGGTCCAGTTTATAAGACCCATTTCTAGCAGGACCGCTTCATTCTTTAGGTAATAAAATTTTGACCCGCTAACCTAAAGAAACAAATGCAAGCTTAAGTTATATTCTAAATAACAAGATTAGAACCCAACATTAAATTAAGCTTCCAGATTTAAGTATAGCAAAATAATATGAGTTATAAACAATACCTCTGCAGCTGCATCGAAATCAAAAAGATCCAGATCTTTCCCGATTTGTACATGATCTTTGATAGAAAAGGTAAAATCACGGGGTGTGCCCACCTATAAAATCATGTAGTGATTAACAGTCTAATAAAGAGAAATGGATTAGAAAAGTAAAAATAAAATAAAATAAAACAATAAAAAAAAAGATACCGTTTTCCTAATTGTTGAATTATCTTCCCCTCCAATTGGAGCATCTGGATGCGTCATGTTTGGGATACATTGTGCTTCTCGTTGAAGAGCATCAGTAAGTTTAACAAGATCTTCTTCCAGTGTAACCAGTTTATCCTTTAAATTCTTTCCTGTAAATATTAATATAAAGGGAAGTCAGGGAACCAAACATGAGATAACAAAATTTAAGGATAAATAGCTGGATATACCTTCTTCTATCAGTCTTTGACGCTCTGATGGTTCGACTTTTCCTTTCATCTTGTTTGCAACTGTATTTCTTTCAAAACGGAGATCCTCAACTTCCTGCTATCTGCAAGCAACGATTAGCTACAACAAAATAAACCACTCTTTCTGAGTAAATGGGAACTTCCAATGATTCAATCTATGTTGCAGACGTATTATTATTGCCCCCGCCCCCACCCCCACCCCCACCACTAGAGACATAACTATAAATCAAATAGATAATGCATCTGCATAATATTTAACAAACAGGTAATATGAAAATACTACTGAAGTACAGCATTCATCAAAATTAGTAGAAAGGCTAGCTAAAACTTGATGAGAGAGGTTTGTACAAGAGCAAGTCTTGTTGTTCTGATGATTTTATCATTATACAAAATCAATATAGCTGCAAGAAGAGTGAAATACAGAATTTATCAAGCAGGTAGTACTATTTGAGATTTTTAAATATGATAATCTAATGAACACTGGGTTTAGCCACTACCCGGTAGAATTAGAAATCTTGCTTTACATAGTTCAGTATACCACATTCCTTGAATTCGACCTTATAAACCCATACACTTTGAGCTGATAGCCTTTTTCCCCCATCAAGGAGATTAGTAACATATCAGGTGGCTTCAAGCTCTTTGGCAGAAGCTTTTTCTTGCCACACTGATTGAACAGCAGCCTCGTCATAGTTTTTTAAACTTAAAAGGTTCTTGTAATTGATATTTTTACAGTGTTAGCAACTGTTGACAAGATGCAATAATAAACATGATGTAGAAACGACATTGTGATGAAGTGTTAGGTGCAGACACAACAATACAGTGACCAATGTTGCAGAAGGCGCTAGGCGCTAGGCGGGCAGTGAGGTCTAGCCTAGGGACTAGTCGGGACTAGGCGAAATTAGGCGTTTTGGTATCTGTATAAATATTTTATATACAAGGTTGCAAAAGGCGCTAGGGGCTAGGCAGGCGGTGAGGTCCAGCCTAGGGACTAGTCGGGACTAGGCGAAAATTAGGCGGAATTAGGCGTTTTGGTATTTTATATGTATATATACACAAATTTAGATGTTTTTTGAAAATATGTTAAGATATATACACATAATACTAAGAAATACCTAGAAATACTTAGAAATTTAATAAAAAAAATAAAAATAAAAAATAAAAAATACCACCGCCTAGGCCCGCCTAGGCTCCGCCTAACTGCCGCCTAAAGGCCAAAACGCCCAGGAATCCGACTAGGGCTAAATTCCTAGTTTTGGTACCGCCTAGCGCCTAGGCGGCCGCCTAGGCCGCCTTCTGCAACACTGACAGTGACGATCTTGAAGCTATGAAGTGCAGAAAAGGTACTGATAGATCTTCTTGAAGAAGGATAATGTGGTGCTAAAATTGATTGGGGGTTAACAGAAGATGGGAATAAAACAAAAAGAAATTGATGCAGCGCATCAACAGTAACTATCTTTAAGTTTAAATTTTCATTATCTTTTATTTAGGTTATTTTGTTTAATGTTTATCCATTAATTAGTTATTTAGAAGTCCTATGAGTATTGGGTTTGTGTTTTGTTTTATTCAGTTTTGTTGATTGTTGATTATTGAATGAATAAAGAACGTTGTTTGTGAACCTATCGGTTCGTTTGAAGACTTTGAATAATCATTAAGCTTTTGAGCCATTTGATTGCTTCTGAAACTCCATCTGAATTGGTAATTGAGAAGAAAGTGGAATTGGAAACAGAGAAAACTTGACCAGAACTCCAGAAGTCACAGACTCAGAAGCAGTAACAGTAACTTCCTCAGACGTTTGAGACCTGTTCAACACTGAATAATTTGGTCGCTGGTGAGACCATGAAGATAGATATGACCAAGTGACTTTTTGTAATCAAAGTCAATGGGAAACACATTGATTCAATAACATTTGTTTTCAGAACAGCCTAGGTTTCTTACAGAAAGTGGCAAGCTTTTTACCCAAAAAGAATCTTTTGTATCCACCTTGAAAGTGATTGCTGGAAGCACTCATAGTCATAGAAGCAGAACCAGAGATAAGTTTAGACAATCTCTTTTTGTTTCTCATCTTGAATAAGGAACGCATACGCTTGTCTAAAGGTTTCATCATTATTATTAAGATATAACCTTGAAACAGATAGTTCTCAGTCCAGCAGACTAGATAGCTATACATATTACATAATGATACTTGAGAAAAAGAGCACATATTCTTTTTTAACCGATACAAGTTTAGCATCATTTGGTAGACCAGAATTAGAGTAAAAACAATTTCTGCGATCTCAGTACACAAAGCACAAAGTTTCATAATTGCCACTTCCCAGTGGACAGTGGTTGAAATCAGTATAACAAGATTCGGCTTCCTTACTTTGCCATCAACAAACCCGAGTTTGTTCTTGGCTGACAAGGCAATTGTGCCATACCTTTAGATCTGAAATTTATTCCCTCAAAAGACCTTAATAACAATAGCATACATCATACATGGATGATCAAATACACGCAGATAAAGACTAAAGAGGACTGCAAGAATCAACCTGAACACCGTTTGAATTGCAGGGAAGGAGTTAACATGATTGATGATCAAAGAATTTGGATAACTAACTGAGAATAAATTTTGGTAATTTTCGTTTATAGTTGACACTAGACACTATAACTTACTCACCTCCTTACGCTAGCTTAAGTCTACCACTATTACCCTTATTTAGTACTTTTATATGGCTGCTGCTTTTGACTCCCTTACCCACATTTTATGCCACCCTGCATTACTATAACAACCTAATGTACATCTCAAAATATGTTTTTGGAGCCGAGATCTCACTGTGAAAGGTTTCTAATTAAGAATCTAACTAAATTTGAAAACGAAGGTAAAACGAAAATAAATCTGATTCAACTGCTCGGTTACCATTTTAGTTTCGGATAATTCAAGTGCAAAAGCATAAAAAAATATGATCCAAACTTTCAACTCACTAACTAACTAACAAACTCTTGAACATCCTACAAAACAATAACAATAACAAACCCTTCCTCATTGTCAAATTCATCATTCAAACATAACTACATTGCAAACATTAATCCATGAATTGATAAAGCCCTAACCTTTTGAATTGCCAACAGCCTCCCATAGAGCTCAATAACCAACTCCAAATCAGCACTAGAATTCCTGTTCTTTAGATTTTCCGCCACTGCAGATTTATTCTCAACAATTGACTTAAAATCAATAGCCGCTTTCCACTGAGGTTTAACGACTGAACCAGTGGTAGTGGTAGTGGAATGAACAAGCGGTTGTACGGATGAGGATAGTGCTTTGATGAGGAAGGGAGAGGTGCGTGAGGGAGTTAAACGGCTGCAAATGGCGGATAGATGTGTGGATGGAATTGACGCGATTTTTAGGGTTTGAATGGTGGTGCCGCCATAACACCACTGTAGAGCCATCTGGGGAAGAAGATGAAATGAATGAAGAAGATATAGCGCAACTTATCTTCCGGCCATTTTATATCTATCCTCATTTCTCGCCATTGGGGTTGGTGGTCCAGTGGTTGAGTTCAAGTCTCACAAGAAGCAAGAAATTCGCCTTTCAAAAAAAAAATGTATCCTCATTTCTCAAGTCATAAAAAACATAATTTTAACTAGGTGAAATCCTCGTGTGAAACACACGGGAAATCGAGTCCTAACTTAAGGCCTGTTTAGTAAAAACAACATTATAAAGTCAATCGTCTGCTGTCAAGAAGACCTGTTTAGTAGCGTCTGTTTATTTCTTTATAACAGTTATTATTATAACCACCCAAAATATAAAAAAACATATCGACAACAACCTTCATGAAGCATTGATGCAGTTAAAAAAAGGAACTTTCAAGTGAGATTCTGAAAAAGAAACAAAGGGTTTTCGAGATTTTAATTAGAGTAAATTCTTTTTTGAGTCCCTGTGTTTTGTCGATTTTAACTACTTGAGTCCAACATTTTGATTTTTAACATTCTGAATACCTATGTTTTCATTCTGTAACTATCTGAGTCCAATTTTGTAACGCCGTTAACTAAGTCAGTTAAGTGCAAGGGTATTTCAGTCATTTTACACCTAGGTACAACCCTCTAATGCATATGGTATATGGAACAAGTCTTTAATGCATAATTTTTAATAATATATTAAAAACAAATATCTTATATATAATATAAATATAATACCCACACACATCTCTCTCATAGACACACACTGCACACACTCTCTCCCTCACCCCAACCCCAGCCGGCCACCCCCACCAAACACCACCACCACCTCCGTCGCCTCACCAACATCAGTCACAACCTCACCATCACCATTCCACCGCTAAACTACCTCATCTCACCACCATTTTTAACCACCTGCCACCACCACAAAGTCTAACACCGGTACACCACCGCCCTCTGTCACCTTCTACCACCGGTACACCACCGCCCTCCGGTCACACCGGTACAATCGTCATCCTCCACCTGCAACCCGCCATAACCACCTCTGTATCTTCACATCTGAAAACCCTCACTTTTACACCATCCTCACAGCCCTAATCTTCCTCAACCCTAACCCAATCGCCCACCCCCACCGCATCCCCACCTCACCACCACCATCCACCACCACTGCCCCTCCTTCAACCATCCACCACCTCATCACCGCATCCCCACTTAAACCATCTTCAACCATCGGTTTGAACCCAAACCTCTATAATTGATTTCAGACCCGACCCTCATCAAACCACCATCATCGTTCACCACAACCACCCAGTCAACCACCCACAGTCAACGCCTCCATCTTCACCCATCTGTACAGATCTGCACCAGATCTGGATCGAAACCCTAATGCCCAAACAAAAACGGGTCAAAACTAAAATAAAAAAAAAACTAACCTGCTATCTTCGATTAACACCAATTTCCATTGTAAAAATGATGGTGGTCGACTGGAGACGGGAGTGTATGGTGGTCGGCTGGAGAGAGAGAGAGAGAAAAGGGGAGGGAGGATGAGAGAAGAAAGAGATTAGAGAGAGACAGTGGTGATTGTTGTAGGTGTATGGTGGTGGTGGTGGTGGTGATGGTGATGTATGGAGGTGTATGGTGGTGGTGGTGGTGGACTGTGGTGGTAAGTTTAGAGACAGATGGGTTGAGTGAAAGACTAGATGGCAATGGGTTATAGAATTATCATCTATTTATGTTTTTATTTTATTTATTAATTATTAATAACAGGGGCATAATTGTCTTTTCATAAAATTTTAACAGAATATATGGATAGTGTTAAAAAAAATTGGACTCAGATAGTTACAGAATGAAAACATAGGTATTCAGAATGTTAAAAATCAAAATGTTGGACTCAAGTAGTTAAAATCGACAAAACACAGGGACTCAAAAAGGATTTACTCTAATTACAATATGTGATTTACAAACTACATAAAAATACAAGGAAACATAAAAAAATCTTTCTAACACCCAAATCCTACAGAATGATATTTCTTGTCAGCGTCATCGGAATAAAATTACAAACAAAAACAATGAAAAGCAGTACACGACAACAGCTCGTATTTAAAGACAATCTCTTTGTTATTCAACCCCAAAGGGACAGATGATTCTCACACTTATGCGTAAATCAAGGAGATTCATGCAAATATTCATCAAGACCTTTGGCAATGAAAAACCCAAGATCCAGGATGATAAATCTAAAATCCCTAAACATTGAAAATAAGGAATCTGTGCAACATATATAGATGATAATAATAATGGATTCATGTTTTCCTTTGATTGTATGAATCATCGAAAAACATCAACTCCAAGTTTCTTATCTACGGAATGTTGGTAATATATTTTCCTTTGATTGTAAGAATCTTTCAAAAATTTATGGCAACACATTTGAAAGTAATATCATTATGCATATGGGATGGAGAGGTGTATGTGAGAATAGTTAAACGAATATATAAAGATGGAAAATGATTATTGAGAAGTCCTCCCCTTTTATAGCGTGAATATACTAAATATTTGTAAAGTTGGTTTTCAACTTTATCAGTTGTATTTCAAATAATCTAAAGTTCGAACTTACTTTTGGCCCTTTTTATTTATTTTTTATACAATGAAAGATAATTGCAACACAACAATAATAAAAAAATAATAATGATAATAAAGTAACTTCAAAATCGTAATCATTATTTTTTGGGCCTTTTTATAACATATGTTGTCAGTAAAAACAGTTGTTGTCAAAACTAAGTTTCTCTGTATTTTTGCCAGCAGATTGTGTAATCTGTGGAAGGAAAAACATCGCCAAAAGAGTGACTGTAACAACATCTTTTATGAAACGATTATTAAACTCGTTATTCAAATAATATTCATATTTTGAAAATGCAACTATATACAATCCCTTAAATTTGATATGAACATATGACGTTTGGCCATTTTTATAATATCTGTTGCAAGCAAATTTGTATTTAGTAAAGCGGATTCAGGTGTAGACACTTTTTATAACATCTTTCAAACAGATGCGTTAAGTTGTCAATAGATTATGAAAAAACTATAAGAGTAATTAATAAAACTTACTATTGGAATTCCTTAATTTTACTGAAAATATCCGAGTTACACAAACATTAAAAATACAAAATACAAGCAAAAGCTACAAAATAAAACTATTTACATACATACAAGAAGAAAGTCTTGTAACAAAAAATTCAAATATCGCTACAAAAGTGAAGTAATACTAACTATGACATTTCTTCCATCAAACTAAAAACTACGCCAAGACACAGGCAAAACATGAACAAAAAACCAAAGAAGACAAAACCGAAAAAAAAAACTACAACATAATGTCTCTAATTCCTAAATAACCAGAAATGTATTATTTCTCTAATCAACATCCATTACGTCTGTTGATTTTGAAGTACAACATGAAACCATTAAATCATGAGTTCGAGCCATGTTGTTAGAGAGAGAGAGAGAGAAATAACAGGGTTAGACAAGCTCTCGATGTTATATTAATACAAATAATATTTTCTCTTGATTGTAAGAATTGTAAAAATCTTCCGAGAACACCAATTCCAACTTGATTACCAAAGGTTTATTGGTAATACATTTTTCTTTCATTAACAGAAATTTAGAAGAGACTGTTAATAAAATTTTTAAATGAAATAACATATTGTTGCATTTATCGACGCTTGGTGTGTTTATCGAATAAAAGAAGAAAAATAAAGTCACAAACTGAAATGGCGATTAACTCGCCTTTTATAGAGTCAAAAAGTAACTTACTTATTATAATAAAAAATTTCACGACTTATCTCCATTCTCAAGTTAAAAACAATTACAAACAAAAACAAAACAAAATAATAAAACAATGTTATTAATAATTTACTACTATAAATTTAAATAATATTAGTCTTTTCAAATTCATAATAATTATGAAAGGGTTCAGAAGTTATAAATTTACAATGACAAGTGTACAGAAAAAGGAAGTAGATAGAAACTTGCAAAATACGACAGTAGTAATGATAGAGGTACTTTATTTTACTATTATTAGACAACTACAAAATATTACCAGAAATTTACATATTATTATCATTATTATTTATGATTTTTATTATGCAATAAAAAGTATTTATTTTATATTCATTTGAATCGCTAAATGATTTGAATTCTTTTGTTTATGTTATAACTTAAAAACGAAAATGCATTTTATAACAATAATTTCACTAAAAATATAGAAGTTACACAAACATATAAGATACAAACTACAGGCAAAATATCATAACACGAAATGTTAACAAAATATACAAGAAAGTGTATTTAGATAAAAAAAATACAATATCGCTATAAAAGTGAACTAATACCAACAAACACATTTCTTCCATCAAACAACAAAATACATAAAAAACAAAGACAATGCAAAGAAAAGAAAAATAAATTAAGACAGAACTGAAAACAAAAGAAAAAATAGAGCATAAAATGTCTCTAACGTCAAGAAGAGGCGGGAGACATATTATTTCTTTATATACCCATCTTTCTCAACACAGGCTCTAGATGTGGTGATGATACAAATAATATTTTTCTTTGATTGTAAGAATCTTCCCAGAACACCAATTCCAAATTCATTGTCAAAACTTTATTCCTAACAAATTTTTCTTTCATTGAAATGATTTTCAAGAAGAATGATGATAAGAAATTGGAAGGAAAAAGATTATGTTGCAAATATTGAAAGATGTTTTGCTTTACAAATGCTTGAAGGGATATAAAGTTGCAAATTGAAATGACGATTGACTCCCCTTTTTATAGACTGTATAGATTGAATAATTATTAATATATAAAAATTATATTAAAGCAATATAAAATTGAATAAAGTAACTATCCAAAAAAATGAATAAAGTAATTTTCAATTGTAATGATTAACTTGGGTATTCGATCCTCTATTGAATTGAAAGGTAAATAGTATTTATTGACTTCTCAACAGATGTTATAATAAAACTATCACCACCTGAGTTCTTACCCGAGCCATCTTCCCACTTCCTCTTGTTATCTTTAGTGGTAGATGATGAAGTTCCCCGTGGGGGCAAGATTTCTTCCTCCACCTTCTGATCAGTCAACTGGTGGGCTAAGCGAATGACCTGCTGAATGTTATTCAGGTTAGCAGCAATGACCATTCCTTTAATTTGGGGCGCCAAACCCTTGATGTACAGCTCGATCCGTTTGTAAGGCGGATTAGAATAATTGGGGCACATTGTCGCCAATTCATGCGACCTAGTGGTGTACTTCTCAATTTCCCACCCCACCATTTTCAAGTTGAGGTACTCCGTTTTCAACTTTTGGATTCGTCCTGCGGACAGTACTCCTCTTTCATAAAGTTCTTGAAATCCTCCCATGAGGTGGCATTAGCCAGTTCCACACCCAACATCTGTCTGTACCTGTGCATTCCACCAGGTTAAAGCTGCACCTTCTAACGTGCTAGTAGCGAATTTCACCCGATCTTCCTGGGGACAATTGCACATGGCAAAGACTGACTCAGTCTTCTCAAACCACCTTAACAAATCGACCGCTCCCTCCGGTCCTCCAAAAGAGTGTGGCTTGCAGTCCATAAATGTCTTGAAAGTGTAAGTAGGCGGGTGATGAGCAGGTTGGCCTAAGCACAAGAAGTAACAGAGAATACGAGTAAGGTAGGTATCTTAATGACGAGAGTTTAGAAACGAAGAGAGAGACTAATTCGAATAAGTTGTTACCAGCTTGAAAGGCTGCAAGGGCTGCAACTACCCTTTCGTTAATCAGTGCATTCAGTTTCGCCTGTGTTATGTTGATGTTTCCTCGTCCATGTCCACGTTCAACCATAGTGATCCTACATTCACCATAAGCTCACGAGACATAAAAATATGTGGGCCATACGATCATTTACACGTAGTGTAGGCGAACTGGAATAAAGAACAAACTTCAATAGAACAACTCAGTCTCGACTGGGTCTAGAATAAAAGAAAGAACGATCAAGCGAATGAAGATATGAATCAATCGTCTCCGTGCTCAGTGAAATTAATAGAGTCTCTATATTCTCTCTCTTTGCGTACAGTTTCCAAATTTGGACTGGATAGTTACTAACTAAGTCATCAAGTGTTCCACTTGTTCCTTCAACAATTCTCGTCGACCCTCAGTAGTTTCCCTTCATTACTCGAAGTGTAGCACTGCACTGTGGGTACTGCATAGTTCTTCGTTATAGTAGCTATACTGCCTTCAAGGGTTCTCTCCCATGTATCTAGCAGTTGGTACCCTCACTGGTACTCTATTGCCGACTTCCCCATCGTGAAGCTGGCTGGAATGATACCCATCACACTCAATTTTTTTAAATAAAATAAAAACATTATATTAAAACTTTAAAACTTACATAAATAAAAAATATAAAAAGAAAATTTATTAATTTTTTTAAATAAGAACCAATAATTAAAAAATAATAAAAAAATAATCTATACAAATGGCTACTTTTCCAACGACTACTTTTCAAACGACTACTTTTTTAACGACTACTTTTCCAACGGTTAGTTTTGTAACCCTATAAATACCGAGCAGAAAACCAATTACCAGTCACTATTATCACTTGGACTATTCAAACTACACACAAAAAACAAAGATACGGGTGATGGTTATCATAACGAAACAACCAGACCTTCCAACCTCAGGCGATACTCTCACCGCCGTCGTTCACAACAAGTGTCATCTCCTCCTCCCCAACCTCAACCACTGTCATCTCCTCCTCCTTAACCTCAACCAATGTCATCTCCTCCTCCTACAACGTACACTCTTCCTACATTGTACACTCCTCCTCCTAATGCAGTGTACACTCCTCCTTAACTAGTGTACACTTCCCGTCCACTAATAACCATTCCTCCTTTACCAAGTCATGCAGGTATGGATCCAGATGCTCCTCTTACAAATGAGTAATGTATCTGGGCTGCATGACTACACTATGGCAGTGCTGGGATTGAGTGAGCTACAACTTGTGGAGAGACAAACAAACCTCACCCAAAACCCTCCTGCTCCGGTTCTAAATGCGGAAGGGTACAAAACTGACATTGGGGAGGAGTATGTGAATATGGATGATGATCCGTATCATCTTCCGTATTGTCTTTCAAGTCCTGAATTTGGCTACATCTGCTCGGATGCTAGGTCGGACAGTCGTGATAACGATTGTCCCGTGTCATCGCCGGAGTACACTCTTGAGAATTGGGATAAATACTTTCCATAGGTGTGTTAAGTAATTTAGGTTTAATAAATGTTTTAATTAGGATTATGTAATGTTTTAGTTTAGATTAATGTTTAAGTTTTATGTAAAATTTTAGGTTAATTAATGTTTTAATTGTGTTATGTAATGTTTATGTTTAATTTAGCAATTTTTTTTTCTTTAGAACAAAAGATAAAGGATAAGGAGGATAATAATAAAATATTGGGGAGATAATGAAATGGGGTTTGAATGTTTGATGGCTGTCACGGCCATTTCGTATCACGGCCGCAATATTTAACGCAGACAGTGTTTGTGACCATCACGGGGTGGCCATCACAAACCATCCCGCCCAAGGATTTTAACAAAGCGTAATTAAACAAGTTTTATCAAAATAATATAGAAAAACTAGCCAATGAGAAGAGAGTATTAGGGTTCCATGATCCGACTAGTGCACCTGAGAAACAAATCTGGACCGTCAAATCAATCGAACAAAAAACACAGATATCGAATCATTATCGTCAGATCCATCAAACACGCGGAAACAACACCCTATAAATACCTTCTATCTTCCTCTCTCCCATCACCCTTTTATTATTATCTCCCCAATTTTCAAACCCGCCGCCGAGAAGACCAAATCAATCAACGGTACCATCTTTTACCCTTAATTTTTCTTGTTTACATCTTATTATTTTATCGATTTGTTGATTATCAAAAACTTATTTAAATTGAGCTATTGATTTTTCATTTCGTCGTTAGGGTTTGTATTTGGTTTTAATTTTGTTGATTATGCGGTTAGGGTTATTGTTCGTGACTTTCAGATGAGGGTTTTTTCTTTATTATCTATTAGGGCTCTTAATTGATTAGAGATTGTAAAGATTATACATCAATTAATACATTTGTTTCATGTGTTGGAACTGTTGAAGGTTGTGTAGCAGATTATATATATCTAAATTGATGAAATTTTATCGATTTGTTAATTATCAAAAACTTATTTAATTTCGTCGTTAGGGTTTGTATTTGATTTTAATTTTGTTGATTATGCGGTTAGGGTTATTGTTCGTGACCTTGAGATGAGGGTTTTTTATTATTATTTATTAGGGCTCTTAATTAATTAATTAGAGATTGTAAAGATTATACATAAATCAATACATTTGTTTCATGTGTTGGAACTGTTGAAGGATGTGTAGCAGATTATATATATCTAAATTGATGAAATTTTGAATTATGTTGAATCTGTTTTTGTTATATTAAGTTTCAATTGGATTTGCAGATGGCCCGTACCAAGCAAACTGCTCGTAAATCGACTGGAGGAAAGGCCCCTAGGAAGCAGCTCGCTACCAAGGTACTATTCTGCTGTAATTTATTGTCACATTTAAGCACAATTTTATGTAAATTATTAAATTGTTTATACCTAAATTGATTTTTTATGCTGAAGTTGTTGGATACCTTTTTTCTGTGACAGGCTGCTCGTAAGTCGGCTCCTACCACAGGAGGTGTGAAGAAGCCACATAGATACAGACCAGGAACTGTTGCACTTCGGTTCGTCACTTTCGTTACGGTTCAATTACAAAATATGTCCCTAACTTGAGATCTTGTTTATAATTTGGGTTTGTGTATTTGTGCAGTGAAATCCGTAAGTACCAGAAGAGCACTGAGCTTCTGATCAGGAAGTTGCCTTTCCAGAGGCTTGTTCGTGAAATCGCTCAAGATTTTAAGGTCACTATCTTACATCAGACAATTTTATACATCATTTTGATGTTGTTTTTCTTATTGCGACTGAATCTAACATTTGGGTGAATGTTATTTGCAGACTGATCTTCGTTTCCAGAGTCATGCTGTGTTGGCATTGCAAGAGGCAGCTGAGGCTTACCTTGTTGGATTGTTTGAAGACACCAACCTGTGCGCAATTCATGCCAAGCGTGTGACCATCATGCCAAAGGACATTCAGTTGGCTCGGAGAATCAGGGGTGAGAGAGCTTGATTGGCTTTGGATGGTCTATAGTAAAAGATGTTTTACTAGGTTTAAATGTGTTTTGTTTGATTTGATGT
This sequence comes from Ambrosia artemisiifolia, assembly GCA_032199755.1. Lineage (NCBI taxonomy): Eukaryota > Viridiplantae > Streptophyta > Magnoliopsida > Asterales > Asteraceae > Ambrosia > Ambrosia artemisiifolia. Next base: position 19,805,484 of record CM063512.1, read on the forward strand.
GAAACCGTAGGTTTCTTTGTTATGTTTAGTAGTATGGTTAACTTTGATTGTTGGTGATACTAGTTTCTGAATGAATCAAATTCTCATGAAACCTTGTTTGAAAACTTTTGTTCTGAATGTAAGGTTGTGACTACATTATATCTTGTTTGTTTGCAATAGTTTTATATTCGCTTATGAGTTGTTTTGAGCCTGAGGTCTTTAGCGGTTCTTTATCCTTTAAAGTAGAGAAAGGGTCTGCTGTCTTGTTTGTGTATTAAGAGATGTCTGATTTGATGGAATTGAGAGAAATGTTATGCAAGTGATATGTGAGTTCCATTTGTATTTTGTTTTCTTTTTAAAGTTTCAACTAATAGTCTAATACAATGCAAAGAAACTGAACCATGGTCTATAAAAGATAAAGAGTTGTTTGTGAGCTATTTGAAGCTTGAGTTGTTAAAAGTTGTGATTGAGCGGAGTCCAAATGTGTTTCGAGTCAGAGCTTGAAACTAAGCTGTTTAAAGTTGCGATTGAGCAACGTGTAATTTAAGGTAGAGCTTGAACTTAGCTGTTAAAAGTTGCAATTGAGTAGAGTTTAAACGTGTTTTTTCAAAACCTGGGCTTTAAAGACCGTGTCTTGACTAGCGTATAAACATTGGCTGAACTGGACCAACCGGTTGGACTGCAGACTGTATGCATGTTGATAGGGTGAACACTTAATGGTGAGGGGAATGATTATGTGAGACGGGAAGAATGGTTGAATAACAGACTTTGATCAATCTATACGAGAAGGCATGGCTATTGCCTATAGTGGTGAACATGAGAAGTCACATAGAACTTGGAAAAAGCCATAACTTTAGCAAAAGTGTTTAGCATGTTAGTGTGTGAATTGTGAAAAGGCCATAGACGGATCTGTTGTCAACACACTCATCACAGCCCACTACCGTCACCCATGCTGCTGCCGATGACTAAGAGAGGAGACGCTGTCCTTGGCTACAAACCATTGAGAGTGGAGAAGAGATAATTCTCCTACTAAATTCAAGTTTCTTAGGACCTGTGGCATCTAGGACATTATTGCAAACTTTTTACAGTAAAATCTTCTCAAAGAATTACAAATTTCTCTTTTTTTTATATCATCATTCCCTGCTATACAAGTAATGTAAGCAGGATGTGCATGGGTAATGGGTTGGTTTCACAGTTCACACACCAACCAAACCATAACCGGACATGTCAGTAATGGAGAACTTCCAACTGATCGTTTCAGTTAAAATCAGTTGCAGACTTCCAGTTATGAAAGGGTTGAACGATTTTGTGGTTGGCTAAATTTGATTAACCAGTTTTTGGGCCTTCTGATAACTTTTTGTTCAGCCTAACAATCATTTGGTTGGACTCATTTTTTAGCCAATATTGGATCAAAAGTTTGATCATAATTAATATGCATGGAACCGGTCATAAGATGTATTGGGTTATCTGATAATAAGGAAAAACAAGCACAAGTGCCAACAGTGAAGAGAATAACTTACTACTTTTTGTTGACGTTATGCCGAGAGTTTTTTCACAAATAGTGTCCTCTCTCGATCTTTTCACCTCTAGTGCCATTCTCTCTCACTTTTCACATGTAGTGCCATCAAATCAAACAACAATTCTTACACAAATCTGTTAGGGTAGAAAAGTTATGATAACATAGTGCCATTCGCCATTAGCAATGGTGAAATCTTCTATTTCGCCATTAACAATGGTGAAATCTGCCATTTCGCCTTTGCTAACAGCGAAATGGAAGATTTCGCCATTTGCTAATGGAGAATTGCCTTTTAAAGTTTGTATATAATGAGGTGACCGAACGTATATGTCTCAAACGGGTATCACCGACTCTTTTGCATACAAAAAAAAAAATTAAAACAAGTTATCTCTCATGCCTCCACTTTCAATACGGGCTCTTTCAATACCGCATATGTTTATAATATTACACCGTGCGTATGTCACAAAGGGTGAAAATGGTGGTCTCGGAAAAATTATGTTTCCATTTGCTGGTAGTGTGGGCACATTATCACTGTCCGGACTGGTTCTATGCATAGACCCATTGCAGGGCAACCTTCACTTCACGGCATGGTTCAAGTCTCATACCCCCACCAGAAGTTGCTTTGTATATACCCAGTTCCAGGGCACACATTTGTGCTCATTGGATCGATGTTACGTCTGCATGGAGATATAATAACATTGGAGAGGTGGCGTGCCTCCCAAATCTATGTCATGGAGAGTTAAGTAACGTATCCTGGAGATTTTGGATGAAGAAGCCCTTTATTGTATTTGATAGGGTAACTTCCAAGGCCCTTCTATGACCAATGCGATTCGAAATGCTGCCAAGGTAACCATAGTAAGGTTGATCACTATGGTTAGCACTACCGGGGTAACCATAATTAGTTGATTGTTAACTCAGATATAGATTTTTTATGTAACTGTCATTTGTACAGATTGTCAACTCGGATATACGTTGTATATACTGTCATTTGTAAAGGGTGGTATTTTTACAATTGATTCAACGTTTTGAGGTTTTAAAAAATTAAGTAGTGGTTTAATAACAAGTAATTTATTATTGATAGAAGTACCCTAAAAATTAAAAGCCAAATACAAGCACGAAACATTAAAACGAAATTACATAGTCACTAACATGACGAAAAGTTGCGACACAACGCCATTTGTATAGCTCGTCAGCCATGTGGCGTCGATAATTGACACAAGCGTCTTCGACATCCATTTCTAACAACAAGGATTTGTTTTTAACAAGACTCTCCATCATCATAAAAACCCGGACACTTTCATTAGCAACCTTTCTGTTGTCTTGGGGCACATCTAATTCAACTTCACCAACATAAATTTGATATTTCTTGACATGATTGGACTTCGCCCAGTAATGAATACGTTCAAGAAACCACCCAAAAAAAGTGTTAGCATCTCCATATAGTGAGCAACTTCACGTCTTTGTTCGTTTCTCCATCTCTTATCACTCCAATATTGTGTGATTACCATGTTTCTCATATCAATTCTGACAAGCAGCCAGTTTGTAACCCCAATCGATAAAGGAAGATAAACATAGTCAACCTCCCAAAATGGAGGTTACAGGTCCATTCTCCCGGCCATGTCAAGGGCAATTATAGAATCCTACACTTTCATTTCATCAAACAAAATAGGGAGTAACACTGTCCAACGTTGCTGTGAACCAGGATTTTTTAAAAGCTTTGTTTGTCTAGGACGCATGAGTCTTACCGTCCACGCTTCAACATGCTACAAACATTATAATGCATGTCATACCACGTCAATGGCGGAAAGGGGCAACGCTCGAAAGAATATCAAAGTCAAGATTAACACAAACTATATTTAATTAGAAAAGATCATTTTATTAAGATGTCGTAAAAGAGTACCTTGTCTTAAACCTTACACAAAACAACATACATGAAGTTCAAACATGGGGTTTTTCCGTCTATGTCCCAACCCGTTGGTAAATATAGATGAAACCCCCGACCAATATCCGACATCCCAAATTCCACCGTACTAGCCTGATATCTATGCAACACTTAGTTACTTGAAAGATATGTTTAAAAAGACGTCAATATATAAAATATTAGTAAGTTCACAGGTTTTAGTTCCATAACAACAAAACATTTAAACAACAACTACATGTGCGGAACAAACACAAGTAGTGGCCTTTGTAAGGAGTAGCTAGCTCCTACAAAACTACGATGACGAGCAATCCCTTGAGCCCGTAACCAAACCAAGACTAATAATGCCCCACGAGCAGAAGTTGTTTCTCGGAAAATAACAACTTAGTTCAGAATACGTGCACCCCTGGCATACACAGTTGCATAATCGATGCTATCAATTAGGGGTGGGCCTTGTCAGGCACCAATAGTACTATCCAAATATTGTTTCGGTTCTCAATTTCACTCACACACAACACACGAGTAAATGGTTATAGTAGGCGAGGACTCACCCCAAGTGGCGTACAACAAACCCAAGTACTCATCATGCCACTTATCACATTTTAACATTTAAAAATTTTTTGACAAGTAAAAACATTTGACAAATTAGCGAAAAGGAGGTCATGTTGGATCAGTTTGGATCTAACACATTAGTTCACGTATAAACATTCATAAAACGTACCTAACCGGGTTAGTTGAATTGGTTCGATGATTGGGGGAATCATCGGTAGTCAGTTTACACCCATGTTGTCCATGGGTTGGTGATTCGGAGGTTCACCGGGTAAAACACACACACGAGTCTTAAGTCCCGAGGGTTGGTGAAATAACCTGAAAGTGTAAATTATCGAGAATTAAATGTTTTACGATCATTATATAACTTGCCGATATATTTATACGTGAATTAATGTGTTAAAATAGCAATTAACACACAGAAAAAACCTAATCACCCAAGTTTGGGTGACTGGCTAGCCAGTCACCAGGATCAGGGGTGACTGGTAACAGCTATAAATAGCATACTTGACTTGGTTTTCATCATTTGTGCAACCCTAACTCACCCTAAAGTGCTCTCTCTCAATCCTTAACCTCTATACACCCGTTTTTGCCCAAAAATCACAATTTTCAAGCTAAACAACCTTTACAAGTGAAGATCTAAGGTGTGTGGTTCATTCAAATCATTTTTCAAACATTGTTAGATTATTATTATGAACCCTAAAGGTCCAGATCTGATCTTTGTATGTTTTCATCAATGATAACCTCTAATCCAATTTAGAAGGTTCACTTTTTAATTCTCTATCTTATTTGATTTTGCCTTATTTCCCTTTTAGTATATTATATCGGTTTCAACATACAATTGTATAACAATTAACTCCAATTTATTTATTCAATTGGAGCTTGATTTGATTTATTCTGTCTGTGGGTGATTGATTGCTTAGTTGCTTTAGTTTCACGGTTCTATTAGTTGTTTTTATTACTGATTGTGTAATGACAATTGTAGTTATAAATTCTGTTGGTGAATAACCCTATTTTTTTTGGTCTTGATCTATCATTGATTGTATATCTTAATAATGTAAATTGTAAAACAATTTGAAAAGTCTACTATCATGTATTTAAATATATAAAACCTTTAAAATGGTTGTATTTAAAAAATCTTGAAGTCATTAGTGTAAGGCAATTGGTGTTATTCATATAAAATAATACAAGACTGTTTATCGGTTACTTCGACCTGTAGTTTTATTATGGATGGTTTTTTAAGTTAAGACACTCAATGTGACAATTGAGGAAGCTTGTGATGTACTTTTAGAAGGTAACTTTGCTTAAATTCTACAAATGTTTACATTTTTTTATATATTTTTTTAAGACAAAATTACACTTTGTGTCCTTAATGTATCACTGAAATAATGAAACGTGTCCTTAAAATTTTTTTTTTGCATTTTATGTCCAAAATTTGTTTTTTTCTTGCATTTTATGTCCTTTATGACTAACTGGGTTAGTTTCTCAGTTAGCCTCAAAAGCATCAGGGGTATTTTTGTCCATTCACCACATTAAGGACACAAAGTGTTATTTTTTCCTTTTTTTTATTATACTTTATTTTATTTGTGGGACCCACTCACCACCACTTCATCTTCAACCTCCACCCACCACTTCATCTTCAACCTCCACCACTTTATCCAAATCAAGAATATATATCAACACCACATACTCCTTCCACCACCATCATCACCACCTGCCGCCACCCACCCACCCCTTTTCTCTCTCACCTGCCACCACCCTAACCATCACCAGTCACCACCGTGACCCCACCACCATCACCAACCACCACTGACCCTCTGTCGTGAACCACCGAACCAAACCCCTACGTGGAATCCTCCACCGATAACCATCACCAAACAATTAATCCTTCAACCTTTAGATCTGTACCCGAAAAGTAGAAGGTGAGATGGGGTTTTACCTCTGTGCTCAGATCTGACCCTGATTCGAACCATGAACCCGTCGCTGTCACCGTCGTCTTCTTCTTCTTTCCTCCTCCGAGCCCTCTCTCTCTCTCTCTCTCATCTGCTTCTCTCTCTTCCTTTCGGCTCTCTCTCTCCTCTGTTCTCTCTCTCGATCTGTGTTTCTCTCTCTATAATAATAACAATGGAGTGAGGTTGGGTGAGGGTGGAGGTTGAAGATGAAGTGGTAGGTGAAGGTTGAAGATGAAGTGGTGGTGAGTGGGTGCCACAAATAAACTAAAGTATAATAAAAAAAGGAAAAATAACACTTTGTGTCCTTAATGTGGTGAATGGACAAAAATACCCCTGATGCTTTTGAGGTTAACTGAGAAAACTAACCCAGTTAGTCATAAAGGACATAAAATGCAAGAAAAAAACAAATTTTGGACATAAAATGCAAAAAAAAATATTTAAATGACACGTTTCATTATTTCAGTGATACATTAAGGACACAAAGTGTAATTTTGTCTTTTTTTAATTATACCTTTTGTTTGATTAACTATCTTGTAATTATGTAATCGTATAGGCAATGTGCATATGCTAGGAACCGAGCTGCTTGAGAGTTTGTTGAATAGGACTTTGACTAAAGAAGAAGAAAGGAAGGTAAACGAGTATAAAGATGACACCTTTGTCAAGCTTGGTCCGGTTGAGAAGTTTCTAAAGGCGGTTCTTGATGTACTGTTTCTTTTAAAAGAGTCGAGGCAATGGTTTACAAATCTAACTTTGAGTCTGATGTCGAGTATCTTAAACGTCGCTCTTTTTAAACTGTTGAGGTATGTTTTCCTACTTTAGCTTTGTTTTCAATTGGTTGGGTGTTGGATTCTTTCAAAGAGTGAACTGTTGTTTCTCTTCGTTGTCGACAATGGGATGAACTAAGTTGTATGGAATGCGAGTTATCTAGGGTAGTTGTAGGTAGCAAGATGTTCCAATTTTGTTCATAACTACTGAGTATTCATCATCTCTTCTGCTTTTGTGTTCCTATCATATCGTCACTCAATCATGGCTCCAGGTCACATTTTCCTTACTCAATGCTTCAGATATATCCCATACACATAAATTATTATTATTGATCTTACTCGTTAATACAATCTCCTGATAATTTATAGTTTACCAAAACAGTTTCACATTAATTAAGCTTTTTCAACCCACATTTTGTATCAACAAACATAACAAATTGGTTAGTCTAGATGTTAATTAATAAAAGTGGATGTGGGATGTCAACCCAAACGTTTATTCCTTCTCCTCAACCCATAAACTATTGTTTAGTTCCCATTTAGAAATACCTTTAAATCCTCTCTAAAACACCCAACTCATCTTCTAATGGGCTTTCATAAACAACCATCCCACACCCTCCCTCCCACCCCAATCCTCCACCACCACCACCACTCCTCCGATTTCGAGTTCACCGTCTCCCTCCCCCCTCCCAATTCTGCCGCCACCAATCTTCGCCCCGCCGACGAGCTCTTCTACAACGGACAACTTCTCCCCCTCCACCTCTCCCCTCGGAACTCCATGGTTCACACACTTTTCACCACCACCACCACCACGACCACCCGCAAGTCCGATTACAATTCATCCTTCTCTTCCCCTTCCTCCCGTCCTAGCTCCGCCACCGACGACAGTGATCACCTTCCTTACAAACTCTTTCACTCCAACCAAAAGAAACTACTCATCAAAAAACAATCTTCATTTAACAAATTCTCTTCCGTGTTCCGCAAGGAAACCAAACCCGCCTCAGCCACCACTGCCACCACAACCATCGAATACGCAGCCGTATCCTTGAAAGAAAAGATAAGAAAATACATGAAGAAACTATCCAAATTTCAAGGGTTGAAAACAACTCCTCCGATGGTGAAAAGAGAAGACATTATTTCTTATTCGTTTTCGGGTAATTTAAGGTTTCTAACAAGGACAAGCTGCGTGTCAAGCTGTCCGTCCACAGTGCCGTCATCTCCATACAATTCTGGCGTTCTTTGCCCGAAAAGCGATGTCATCAGCCACACAAACAGAATGTCTTCATCCACTGATGCTATGCAGTGCGCGATCCAGGGGGCGATCGCGCACTGCAAGAAATCCTTGAATACTCAGTAAATTTACAAAAATACCGTACGTTATTGGACGTGTCTTTGATGATCCTATGATTTAGAATCATGCATCTGGATCTGGATTTAGTAAATTAATATGAAGTACGTAGTACAAATTCTGTTTCTATATTTTATATAATTTATTAAGGAACAAATGGAAGGTTGTGCATGTGATATTATTTATTATATGTTAGATCATGCATTTGCTACTTCAATATTTAGCTTCTATCCTGGTTAAAAGATTCTCTAAAAAATTTTAATTAATAAACTATTGTAAGTTGAGTATGATGAGTTTTTTATTTTCTGGTTTCGTTCAAAATCTATAAGTTCGCAACATGTTAACCGGATGTTGGCATAATTCAGAAAGTAGAGATAATCTTAGTTTTAAGTTATTACGATTTACTGGTTTATTATTTGGACTTTCTAAGTTTATTGGTCAAACGTGTTTTATTTTTTTACAGTGCATCTGGCTCCAAAGACACCCGCTACCTCTTTTAGGGCGAGCAGTGACTCTAAAACCTTGCCCCAAGTTTCAATCCTTCAATTCCCACTGATGCTTACTCCCATTATATACAATTTGCACTTAGTAGTAATCGAACCGTAGACTTCCCCAGAAGGAAACCTTTATGGAAAAACCCTCTAACCACCCATCAAAGTGGTGACGGCCAGACTTGTTTTATTTATTTAATTACGTTAAGAGTTGGAGTTGGATTAGTCTTTGTTCTAGTATAAATACTTGGACACTGAAAGTGAGTTTTGTGTAGGTTTCTTATAATAAGATCAAAGTGGAAGCGGGTTGCTTCGGATGACGAGAAATACGTGAATTGCATGCAACATTGTTACAATCGGTTGTGGCTTTTATTTTCTTCATGATGCATGCTTTCCATAGCCATTTGGATATTTTTCTGTAGTGAATTAATAGAAAATTGTACAATATTGTGAACTTTAATAATGTTTTGGTTATATTAATAGTGAATTTGGATATTTTGCACAATTTGGATATCTGTGAAGTTGTAAAATTTTGTTAGTTTTGGATAAAGATGTGCATAATTTTTAATCCGGACATCTAATTGTTAAATTTAAACGCAAAAAAGCATACAATATAAATAAAATTAGTCAGAAGCCGGATTCAAACTCGTCGCTAAACTGGAGTTTTAAAAAGACCTTGGCAAAAAACCTAGTTGCAAAACTAGGAATTGCAACCGGTCACAAGATATGGGACTGCAAAACCAGCCACCGGTAACATCTATCATATAGAATGTCAGAAAAAAGGATCGGACTACCCTTGGTCCCAAATTCTGTCACGTACTAAATTTGATTTGTGACACCTAATTCTCTAGCAGGGAATGAAAACTGACAAAATTTAATTAATTCCCAAGAGTTATAAATTTGTATTTATTTTTCGCCTTTAAATTGTATACCTAGCTTCAGTCGCCCCCCACACTACATATATGAACTCCATCAATTGCACCACAAGCACCTAGAAGTTGTTGTCGGGTGTTGTAACGTCGTCTTTAGTCTTTGTTGCCCCCTACCCGGTCTTCCCTCCTATCATATCATTATCCCTAGCTACCTCTTTCGCCCATTAAGTGTATCTTCTTCTAATCTCATCTATTCATCTCCTTTAGAGGGTGTTTGGGATGATAACTCTAAAACTATTTTTTTTTAAAATGTTTATTTGTTTATGATTTTTAAAAAAGGAGTTAAAAAAATGTATGGATTAGTTTTTGTAGTGGGAAAAGCCAACAAGTCAATAACTTATTGAGTTAATTGCTAATTTAGTCCCTGTGGTTTGTCAAAAATTGCCACTTTCATCCAAATCTTTTTTTTGTTGCAACTGTGTCCCTGTGGTTTCATTTCTTTGTCATTTTAGTCATCAGCATTAACTCAGTTAACAAAAACCCAGTTAAGTCAGGGGCATTTTTGTCCATACACACCAAACTTTTTCCTTTTGCCATTTTCATCCAAACAATATTTAATTAAAAAAAATAACTTTATATGTCGTATCCCGCACCATCGGCGACGGAACCAGAAGCCGCCGACGGTTTGTAGGTCCGGTGGCTAGATCGAACGACGGGTATGGTGATGGAGGGTTGCAGGTCAGAGATGGAAGAAGAAGGCGACGGGTCGGGTTAGTTTGGAGGGTGGTGGTTCGTTACCGAGTGGGATTTTGTGAGTTGGGCCAGGTTAGTTCGGAGGGTGGTGTTTTGAAACCGTTCGCTCTTTTAGAACAGTTGATGATTTGAAGGTGTTTTGAACCGTTCGCTAATTTGGTGAGTTATGGAGATGGTGGTGGACTGGTGGTGAACGGCGGTGGTGGTCGTGGAGGTGGGGGGAACTGTTGGTAGTGGGTGAGGAATGGTGGTGGGTGTAGCAGGTGGTGAACGGCGGTGGTGGTCGTGGAGGTGGGGGAACGGTGGTGGTGGTGGACTGGTGGTGAACAACGGTGGTGGTCGTGGAGGTGGGGGGAAGTGTTGGTAGTGGGTGAGGAATGGTGGTGGGTGTAGCAGGTGGTGAACGGCGGTGGTGGTCGTGGAGGTGGGGGAACGGCAGTGGTGGTGGACAGGTGGTGAACAGCGGTGGTGGTCGTGGAGGTGGGGGAAGTGTTGGATGAAAATGGCAAAAGGAAAAAGTTTGGTGTGTATGGACAAAAATGCCCCTGACATAACTGGGTTTTTGTTAACTGAGTTAGTGCTGATGACTAAAATGGCAAAGAAATGAAACCACAGGGACACAGTTGCAATAAAAAAAGATTTGGGTGAAAGTGGCAATTTTTGACAAACTACAGGGACTAAATTGGTAATTAACTCATAACTTATTTTTTAAAAAGTTTTGGCTTGGCTTATTTATGTAAAATAACCAAAAAGTACATATGGCTTGTAATGAATGCAAATAGTGAGTGGATAGATCTGTAATTTGTATTCTAAATGACAAAACAAAAAGCCAGGATTGATTTGTGACTTCTTCAAAACAACTTTTCAACCTAAATCAAAAGGTCAAAACAAAAAGTGTTTATACTAAAGACAAACAACTTATTGACTTATTGTCTTTTTGAAGATACCAATAAGTCAATAAGCTGTTTTTCAACTCAATCCTAAACATGCTCTTAGTGTTTTTATGAATATATGTTTTTTTAACAAACATGGGAGCATTTTATTTCACGAAATAAACCAACACAAAAACGCTTTCTAGCCATGGGTTAGAAAGCAGAAATGCATACAATGACAGCCATCACCTATCTAATACATAAATATTATCATTCATCCAATTCCGACCGAAATTTTCTCCTCATTTGCTCTATGTTTCATCCACAAATAAGTGTTTTTTATCTCCTCCATAATTTCCGAGTAAGATATTTGTGCTCTTTTAAATATTTTTGCGTTTCTATTCATCCATATTTTCAACAAAGTTGCCATAACAGTGTTCAGTGTTGTCTTCTTTTGATTCTTCAACGCTGTCAAACCACTCACTTTGTTAAGAAGATCATTAACACATGTCACCCCTAATAGATTCATACATCTTATCTCGACCCCGATCGACCACCAAATCGATCTTTCCAACATACACGATACCAAAACATGATAAACAGCTTCTTCACTTACTCTGCAACATGAACATGCAGTGTTCCCAACCGGTACACCTAGTTTTTTTAAGCTCCCCTTTTGTTGGAATTCTGTCGGCTACACATTTCTAAACCATCATGTTTAACTTTGGTAGCATCTAATTCATGCAATTATGAATACATGTAATCTCAATTATTTTAGTCATCTCATGTAGGGGTGAGCAAAACTGGTCCGGACCGAAAAATAACCGAGGACCGAACCGAAAAAGCACCAAACCCGAACCGGGTCTGTCATGTCGGTTCTATACCCGGTCCTGGATTTTCCTTCAATTCGGGTTCGGGTCGGTCCAAGAACCGGGTGAAGCCAACACAAAACCGAAGAACCGAATTAAGTTATCTAATTAAACTAACTGTTAGTTTTTGTAGGCGCCAAATGGGCCTAAAGTCCTAAACCTAGTACAATTATAACCTAATATACAATTTAGGTAACGACTGAATGACCTGAAATCAAGAAGAGGGCGGATTAGCTTATTATGTTCAAGTGATAATTCCACTAGTCCAACACACTGCCTCAGTTCAACTGTGTAATGTTCAAACAAGAAACAAAAGATGAGTCACAAGCTGTAGAAATGTTCTAAACCTAAAACAACAGCAAGTGCCTTCTCATAAATCTAAAGAGGATGAATATCATATCAGAATTAAAAAACAATTATCTGTATAAAGAAAAGCACAAGTTCCAACCTTACCTGGTACTGAAACCAACATATTGTAGTCAACTGTGAGCACTTTCAGGTTTTTCAGATCACCAAGCTCAGGTGGCAAAACCGTTAGCTTATTATTATCAAGGAATAGCTTTTCAAGAAGCGGCAGTTTGGTCAACTCTACTGGAAACGTCTGCAGATAGGTTCAACATTTAAAAAACTATGAAAACTGCAGCCAGATCAGTGGTTTCGAAGTTTTTTGGTGTGCAAACATATAATCTTCGAAGTTTCTGTTGGTTTTTTGGGCATGTTATCAAGAATCTGTTGGTTTTCTGTATGATCTAGTCTGCAAAAAATCAAGAACAAGAGCCTTCAATTAGGGTCGGGTTTGGACCGATGGACCGAGTAGAACCGGGTACGACCGAACCGAAGACCGAACCTGTTAATAGGGTCTTGTAGAGAACGATTTTAATAACTAAACAGGATTATATGATCATACAAGGTGCTAAACCAGGTGCGGAAACCCTAGCTTAGAACAAACTGAAGTAAACTCAATCAAAACACAATCAAGATCATTTTAAAAGCTTTTCATAGATTAACTTGTTCAATTAAACCTTTACAGACTGATAACAGTTAATCTAGACCTCAAACAGACAATCTCTAACCTCTCAGGAACACACACACAAAACACACACTCTCTATGACTCGTTATACATTACAAAAACTTGAAATCTATTTATACTAGCTGTACGTTCGCCCAGATGAACTGGTCGAAGGTAAGCCATTTCCACATTCGCCCAGTAGAACTGGTCGAATGTGTTCTTCTGTGCATTCCTGATCTTCATTCGTCCAATGCAAACTTCCTTCGCCCACTTCTTATGCTCATTCGCCCCTTCTGATACTCATTCGCCCATTAACACATGTTAGTATCTAATCCTTAGTCGCAAAACGGCATCTACAAACTCCCCCTCGACTATTGATTAGATCTTTTCCTATCTTCATCCATGGCTTTGTTCAACAGCTTGATTCTCAGAATACTCTTCTGTTCTTTCGTCATTTCCGGCTCTAACTTTCTCTTAACCGGCTTCGACACATTCGCCATCTTAACCTTCTTGCCAAGCTTCCCTTCCAAATTGCTTCCAGCATTGATATCATAAGCAAAGCAAACACCCACAACTTGTGTGTATTTCCTTGCTTGATCTGCATCGTTTGGCTCATGATGAATCGGATTATAGAATAACATGATGATGTCTTCAAAGGTGCAATTGATTAGCCACATAGGATCAAATACATGAACATGCTTGTATTTGTCCTTTCCATCTCTCAACACAATCACCGCTTCTGCCTTCCTCCAATCATAATACCAAAATATGAAGTCAGCACTGAAGTGTTGAGGCATAGGCATCAAAGGAATCTTTCTCATGACTTCAGGTGCCTTATAAATCAAGGTAACCCTCTTCAACTTGGTTCGAGGATCAGTATCCCTGTGAACTTTCCTCCGGGGATACTGTGGCTTGAATCTATTCCATCTCGTCCTACTCTCCCAAACCAATTTGTCTGCACACCAACCAACATGAGTATTATTCACTGAAGCACCAGACATAGGGAATCTGCATAGATCTCTAACCGCCCAGTACGGTAGAGTTAGCAAATCAATGAATCTGTAGAAATACAAGATTCCTGATTCCCACTTGGCAGCTAAGCACTTCAGCCTGCTCAAGTATGTCCACCCAAGAGCTCTTCCTCTGAACTTTTCATTATGAAACCTGTAGAAGTTTCCTTGAGCTTCGGGCTTTGGTCGGTTTTCATCCATCAATCTTAGTTTCTTCAAATACTCTTTCAACTCATCAGACTTACTTGAAGATTCTGGCAAATCAGCTCCAAGTACTTTTTCAACAAACTCAACACTTCTTTTTCTTGCCTTTTTCCTTGCAGACGTATTATGCCTTTCTGTAAAATCAGGAAACACCACGTCTTCATCATTTTGTCTGAAGTACTGTGGATATTCCTCATGTGTAATATCCTCTATCTCAACTTCCTCAAACTCAGGGGTTTCTTTATCATCAGAGTGAGTTCCAACATCCTTTTCAGGAATATGTGGAATCGACTCATCAACAATGAACTCTTCAAAAGTTTTCCCTACTCTCTGAGCAAGACCATCCAGTATCTCCTTTGCTACAGACGCAGGTACTTCCCCCTCTTCAAGATCTGGATCGTTATATTCCAACTCATAACGCATATCATCTGTTTGGAATATTTCTGCAAAACGACCTGTGAACTCAATGGTCCACTCTCTCTTCTCTAACATGTCTTTATAAACTTGTTTTGCATCATCAGACAACGACCTCACCTTTTCATTCCAGAACACAGTTTCATCATCTACATTCTCTCCCTTTTTCTTCTTCGAACTAGACTCACCTGTGTCTTTCTTCTTCTTAGAAGGTGGTCTCTTCTCAAATGTAAACTTAGCAGTATCATCTCCTCCATCATTGTCATCACTGCTACCACTATCATCATCCTTTTGGCTTCCCGAACCTTCAACATCATCATCATCATCATTATTATCACCTTCATCATCACTCTTATCCGATTCTTCATCCTCATCATCCTCATCCTCCTCTTTATCAGATTCAGATGGTTCAAAATCAACTTGTTCAACCTCTTTCTCTGCATCTTCCTCACCCTCCTTCAGCTTGGGTGCTATGTTGTACAAATCATTAATCAGATCACTAAGGCGTTTGTTTTCAGCCTTCAGCTCTTTGTTATCTTCCTTAATTGCCTTGTATCTGTTCTTGTTTCTCAGAACTTTACCTTCAAGCTTCTGATTCTTTGCTTCAAGCTTCTTTACCTTCTCATCTATTTCATCTTGATTAGTTTTAGAAGCAACAACGATCTGAAGCATTTTCTCTTCATTCATCTTAAACTTGGCAATCTCAGACTGTTGAGCCACAAGCATCTTCATCATATCGTCCATTCTTTTGTTCATCTGCTTCATCACTTCATCATCCACAGTGACTTTCTTCGATTTGGACTTTGACTTAGATGGCTCAACTTCAACTTCTTTTCCCTTCTGAGGCTTAGTAAACATATTCAGAACATTATCCAGTGCAATATTGAACTGCTCCACTGGTAATGTTGTAGCCTCCTTAGTCTTTTGTTTCTTTGCAGCTGGTGAAGATTGTTTAGATGATGTTCCAGCATCCGGTAATCTCTTTCCTTTCAACAATAAGTTCAACTCCTTTTCTCTGAGTTGCTTAGTGCTTGTCTTCTTAGCCATAGACTTGTGTTTGGGCTTGGGCAAATTCACAACAACTGTTTCTCCTTCATTCAACTCATCCAGATTAACAGTCAAAACTTCATCTACAGCATCAATAGATTGTTTACCCTTATTAGCTTCTTCTATTGATTTGTTCAAAGATTCAGACTCACCAACCAAAGTGGCCTTTTGTTTGGTAGTCTGGACATTCTCAGCATCCGAATCCCATTGTTCCTCAGTTTCTGTCTCCTCAGAATCAACGGACTCCTCATCTACTAAACTTGTGCCCTTCTTTGCAGTAGTCTTCTTCCTCACTGCTTGTTGTTTTGAAGTTCCCTGATCTGCCTTTCCCTTGCCCTTCCCTTTGGCTCCGGGATTGACAACTTGCCTCTTCCGTTTCGTGCTCGCATCAGCATACACAAGTGGATCATCATTGTCACTATCACTGTCAGGATGCCTTGCTGTGTTCTTCCCTGGATCATTGTAATCCTCTCTAGCCAAGGCTCCAAATAACCTTCTGTAAGGTGGTCTCTCATTTTCAGGTACACCTTTATAACCCTTCATTCTTGCTAAGGTTCTCACATTCATATGATCCATATTAAGTATTTGTGTAGGATCCTTCTTCAAGTTTGGATACTTGTGATCAAAAATCATCATAAGAAATCTTGGATAAAGCATGAAGTATTTCTTCTTCAATCCCTTCAACATCTCCAACATGTGGTCTAAAATCATCCCAGCAACGTTGAATGGCTTATTGAGAGTCAATGCAACCATTAACGAGCTTAAACTCTTCCTCATCACGTCATAACCCCCACTAACACATCCAAATACTATTAAAATGACGTGAGCAAAATACTTGAACTGCACACTCAGCTTGCTTTTATACATAGAACCATCAGTAATCGGTCCTTTGTATTTCATTCTCAGAAAGCAAGCTTTCTGCTCAGTCCAGGACAATTCTCTAGGATCCTCACTAGTCTCAAACTGGATCTGGAGAGCTTCCCTGATATCAGCTTCAGTAATAAACATCTCCATTCCCTGAATCTTACTTCTGATGATAGTCTGATTATCGAAGTAATCATACTTGGCGTTATTATAAAAATCCTCAACTATATCCTTGTAGATAATAGTTGGTGTTGCCAATGCATAAACCACTCTACATCTCTTCAAGAACTTGATAATTTCAGTGAATTCTACATTCTTCTCCACGTCACCAAGATATGCACAACAGTTGTGGGTCTTCTCAAACGGCCATTTTGTACCGCTTGATGATTCTCCTTCTGGTACATTCTCTGGAATAGGATCAGTCACTGTAGTATCCACAGGAATATCAGCAGTTGATTGTTCTTCAGCCATCTGGAATGTAAAATCAAAATAAAACGTCAAAACACAAATTCGCCAAAAATTCAAAATTTTAGGTTTTTCAAATTTCACATTCGCCCATTTTTACATGGTCGAATGTAGATAAAAGTGGCCGAAGGTGCAGATTTTCTGGTCGAATGTAAAGAGATTTTGATTAAAATAATACATTCGCCCATTTAGTATTTCCTTCGTCCAAAATGTTCTTCCTTCGTCCAATCGATGGACCGAAGGAGAAACTGAATCAAACCAAAACTTTGAAAATTTATCAATCTTGTTTTTAAACATTAATTTTGATTAAAACCTGTCCTAACATGACCGATTGAGCTTCGTGCATCATCAATTTCAATTATCATTCATTCTATATCAGTTTTAAAAGGAAATTAGGGTTTATATTGTTTTATAGATCAAACAGTGATTAAAACTTGTTTATAACCTAATTCCTAACATATTCTCCCCCTAAAACTGTTATGGGATGAATGTAAATCAAAATCAAACATTAGAAAGCACTGAAAATCCCAAACGCTTAAACCCTAGGTCCGGTTAAAAATCGAACGATTCCGGCTTGAATCCTTGAGCATTACCTGTAATCTTTATACGAAAATGATCAGTGATAAACAGGGATTAAAACGCACAAGCAGAGAATTCAAAAGCAACAAGGTCTGGTATGAAAGAAATTTTGAAAAAATTTAGAAGTGGCTGGTCGAACCTGAATTGGCATAGATATAGGATGCACCTTCGCCCACTACCACTGGACGAATGAACCAATATTTCACCTTCGCCCCAACCAAATGGCACGAAGGTAAAAGGTATTTACCCGAAGGTGGACTGTAAATAGAAATCCACATTCGCCCAACAATAGTATGCCCGAAGGTGAAAAAATTTCCACATTCGTCCCAAATTAAGGGCGAATGTAAAATGGAAATTTTTAAAATTTTGCCAAATTACAAATTCGAAACCCGTTCAACATTTTTTCATTCCGTTAGGTTTCCAAAACACAAATTTTTACTTTGAGAATGATACAAAGCCCAGATGGTGTTGTCAAATCTCAGAAATTGACTATCAAGCATCCCCGGTTATCAAAAATAAAGCAGAAATGCAAAAATTTTGGATTTTCTGAAAATTTTGTCAAAACACATCTAAAATCTTTTTGGATTTTGTATCTTTTTGACATTAAAAGTAAAGTGCAACAAAGTAAAAATGCATCAAAGTAAATGAAAACAGTAAACATTTTGTGAAATCCGGTCAGAGGATCATATCAGTTTTCTGAGAAATCTGATCACAGCGTTGATCTTTTTGTTTAATATTATCATTAGAAATAGTATGTGATACGGCAATTGCTGATATTGTGATCCACGTAAGCTCACATGCAGACAATTACGCAATGCTTTAAAATGATACGAGTTAGGTGTATTAGACTAACACGATGTGGTGCCCACACACACGACATACTCCCGTATCAAGTAATTGCACAAAGCTTCGTCGTAACGCGTGATTATGCCAGAGTTATCCGTAAAAGTTACAAAGTATATAGCACAGAGGTGTACAGGTCAGCAAATGAATGCAGCAGAGTAACATGTGCGTATACACTAGGTTGAGGCTGATATTAATCACTGATTTGCATCAGATGACCAATACGATGTAATAATGATCTTTGATCAATTAAAACATAAAGTTCCTCAATTCGGTAACTTCCGGTTTTGGCAATTAAGCTCTTTTAGCAAATATTCTGATAAAAGTAGGTCCGTAAATCAATACGACAAAAGTTTATCAGAATATCCCGGATAACCATAACATAACGACCCGAAACCTCAGATTTTGGCAATCCTATCAAACGAAATTACGGTACTAAGACCATATGCCCATGAGGTGTTCAGCCACGAACGCGTAGTTCGTTATGTTTGTATCACTAATGCACGCAATATTTAGTCTACGAAGCCTATCAGCATATCACACGTAATCAACACACGCCTCATAAACTATACAATTCTTTAGCCTGTGTCAGATTCCCACTGATGTACTATCATTTCCTCTGTTTTACCAGGAAATCATTTTTGATTTTCTAATTTGTAGGTCTTTTTGAATTTTATAATGTTTTTGGCTTTTCTGATAAAATGGCTCCCCCTAAAATAAAAAACATATTTTTGGATTTTCATTTTTCTGAAAAACACAACAAAAACAAAAGTTAAAAGAAACAATCCACTCGAAAGCATCAACTTCTTTGAGGATTTTACAATCCCCTCGAAAGCATCAACTTCTTTGAGGATTACGAAAGTAAAGAGAAATTCCCAATTAGCAAAGAGAAATTCCCAATTAGCAAAATATAAAAACTAAAAACTAAAAAGCGATAAACCGAGGTGCCGATTAGTCCTGTTTTTCCTTTATATTGTTTACTTTTAAAAGATATTCAAAGCGTGAACGGTCAAAGGCTTTAGTAAACAGATCTGCACGTTGGTAGTCAGTGTGTATTTTGATCATATCGATCAATTCCTTAGCGTAACAATCTCGGATAAAATGATATTTGATCCGGATGTGTTTCGCTTTAGAATGATTTTCCGAATTTTTAGTTAATGCAATTGCGGCTTCGTTGTCACAGTAAATAGGAGTTTTTAGAAACTGCAAACCGTAATCCACCATTTGTTGTTGAATCCAGAGTACTTGAGAACAGCAACTCGAGGCTGCAATGTACTCGGCTTCACAGGTAGATTGTGCTACGGAAGTCTGTTTCTTGCATTGCCAGGTAATTAACCTGCTCCCGAAAAACTGGCAACCAGCTGTAGTAGATTTGCTATCCTTGTCACAGCCGCCCCAATCTGCATCACTAAAAGATATGAAATCAAAATTATCATCATTAGGGTACCAAAGTCCTTTTGAAGGACAACCCTTCAGATATCGAAGGATACGCTTGACCGCCGTCAGATGACTTTGTTTCGGCTTCGATTGATAGCGGGCACAGAGACACGTTGCGTACATAATATCTGGTCGAGACGCCGTCAAATACATCAGAGATCCGATGATTGCTCTGTATGTGAAAGGATCCGTCAGCTCCCCCTTAGCGTCCACTCCAATCCCGTGATTGGGTTGAATCGGGGTATCCATTGGCTTTGAGTCCTCCATCTGGAATCGGCTCAAGATGTCGGAGACATATTTCGTCTGGTGAATGAAGATCCCGTCGGGTCTTTGGTCCACCTGCAAGCCTAGGAAAAACTGCATCTCCCCCATTGCGCTCATTTCGAACTTTTCCTGCATGACAGATTCGAACTCCCTGCATAAAAGCTCGTTAGTTGAACCAAATATTATATCATCAACGTATATCTGTACTAGAAGCAAGTCATTTCCCGTCTTTTTTCGTAAAGAGGGTACAATCGACGAGACCGCGCTTAAATCCTTTGTTGATGAGGTATGTACTCAGCTCCTCGTACCACTGCCTCGGAGCCTGGTGCAAGCCATAAAGAGCTTTGTTCAACACGTAGACCTTATCCCGGTGGATTGGGTCCTCAAAGCCTGGTGGCTGCCCGACATACACCTCTTCCTTGACTTTCCCGTACAGAAATGCGCTTTTCACGTCCATCTGGTAAACTTTGAATTTCCTATAAGAAGCAAACGCGAGGAACATCCGAATAGCTTCGATTCGTGCTACCGGTGCATAGATTTCATTATAATCAATCCCTTCGATTTGATGGAAACCCTGCACGACCAATCTGGCTTTGTTTCGAACAATTACCCCACGATCATCCTTCTTACACTTGAACACCCATTTGGTGCCAATCTTCTTTCTATCCGGCGGCAAATCTGTGAGCGTCCATACTCCTAATTTCTGGAATTGTAATAACTCCTCCTGCATAGCTTCCACCCAGGCATCATCCTTCAAAGCGTCCTTGTAAGTCCTTGGCTCTACCTGCGACACATAACACGCAAACGACCAATCATTTTGACTACCAGATTGTTGAATTTTGGCATATAAAGCTAAAGCACCAAAACTCTCTGGCGAATTAACGCTTTTAAGCTGCCCTCTGGTCATAACACTACTTCCAGGATCACCGATAACTTGCTCCAGCGGGTGAATACGATGAATCCGAGATTCCGGATAATCAGGTACTTGCACTCCCGTCTGAACAGTCAAGTTCTCTACAGCATCCAGATCATGACCCGTATTTGATGATGAAGCCACATCAGTAGTTGGAGTTGGGTTCACTGGCGGTGCCTCCTGCTCTTCAGCTTGATCAAAAATAGCTTCTTCAAATTGTTCATCTTCAGATTCTGAAGTATCTAATGAAGTTGAAGCTTCTTGAAAAATCTCTTCTTCTTGGATAGGAGCATTGGTATCATTAGAAGCTGGTAGGGGGTTCACGGTGATCGGACGCACCAACGGTGAAGTTGTTGCATTTTCACACTCGTAAAGTAATCGAATAACAGCTTCTTCAACCAAGCTATCTAGATTGAATGATTCAAAGAAATCTTTGTAATCAAACATCCAATCAGGACCCGTGCCTTGAATATTTTGAGTATAACGTTGAACGTCCACGTTAGCCCAGTCTTCCACACGACGAGTATTCTTGTTGTATACCCTTTTGAGTGGGGTTGCATATCCAACAAAGTAACCCTCCTCGGCTTTAGGACTAAACTTTTCGCTTGGATTCAACATAGTGCAAGGCGCCCCAAAAGGTTCTAGATACTCTAAGTTCGGCTTTCTTCGGTGTAACAGTTCATAAGATGTTTTGCCAAACTTCTTCACTGTTAGAACCCGATTTAATGTGTAATTTGCTGCATAAATTGCCTCATTCCAGAACATTACTGGAAGATTTGAATCAGCAAGCATTGTTCTAGCCGCTTCAATTAGAGTCCTATTCTTTCGTTCAGCAACACCGTTCTGTTGAGGGGTGTACGGAGCCGAATATTCATGATGTATCCCTTTGTTTTCACAAAGTTCAACCATCTTTGCATTTTTGAACTCCGTCCCATTGTCACTCCGAATTCTCTTTATCTTCACATTGTAGAGATTCTCCAGTCGAGTGAACAGAACTTTTAGATTTATAAAAGTGTCGCTTTTATTCTGCAAACACATCACCCATGAAAATCTTGAGTAATCGTCAGTGACGACTAAACAATAAAGCTCTCCAAGATGACTATGGCGCTTGACCGGTCCGAAAAGATCCATGTGCAATCGCTCTAGTGGCATCTCAGCAGAGTTAACCTTTTTCACTTTGTGGGACTGTTTGTGCTGCTTCCCCTTTTTACAACTCACACACTTGTCATTCAAATGGAAATGTTTCACATTTACTCCCTCGACAAGTCCATTTTTCACGAGTTGATTCATTTTCTTCAGATGAATGTGCCCCATTCTTCGGTGCCACATTATCGATTCTTTCTCAGTTGCCTTGGACAAAAAGCACGTTATTTGCCCCTGTGATGTCATCGCCTTGGACATATCAAGAATGTATAGATTGTTGACGCGAGGTGCCTTCAACATTATCCACTCTTTAGGAATTGTAAAGCCCGGTTTCAAGATATAGCAGGATTTGTCATCAAAATGCACAGTAAATTTCTTGTCACAAATTTGACTGACACTCAACAGATTGTAGTCTATCTGTTTCACATACGATATCCGCTCAAAACTCACTATCCCATTGCTCACACTTCCTTCCATTGTGATATATCCGCCTTTGTTTCCCGCAAACGCTACATACCCTCCATTGATGTTCTTCACGTCGAACAGCAATGCAAGATCCCCTGTCATGTGGCCTGAAGCTCCACTATCAACAATCCAAAGACTGCTAATAGGGCCAGCTGAAGCTCCCTGCACACAAAAAGTAAATCATTTAGTGCTTTCGGGGGACCCAAGCCTGAGTCTTGGGTCTTTCAACATCAGGTTTCACAATGACATTTTCACAAACATTTTTAACAACATTTTGATCAATCTTTTTCTGATTGCTCAAAGTCGTTTCCCTTTTCTCATTCACTTTTGAAGATGAGGCTCCTGGAGTACCATTGGGTGTCCAAGATTGTTCAGTCCTTTTCAGGATACGAATCTGAGACTTTGGTTTCTCAGTCGGTTTCTGAACATTGTTAGCAAAGGTAACTTTCTTGGTAACCTTATCTGATTTAACAGACTTAGGTCCAACATTCGATTTGACAATTGGTTTTGGTGAAACCTTTTGCCTATCAAACGTTGAATTCACCACAGGCTTCCTCCACGAGTTTTCCATGGCAATCCGATTTCTTCTATCAAAATGCATTGGACGAGTGTTCCTCATTTGAAAATGGTTTTGATTATAAAACTGTTGTGGTTGTTGAGGAACAACTCTCCTATGAGGTGGCACATAATGATCAATCGGCTTTCGCATAGAATTCCTCACTTCAACTTCGTGCCTCTTGTGCCTTACATATGGGCACTGAGCAAGTAAATGCCCGCGTTCCCCACATTTAAAGCACGCACGGTACTCTTCAAAAACATTTGGAGCATTTGGTTGAGCAAATGATCTAACAGGATATTGATCATTATACTGTTGCTTCCTTAAACTCTCAGGGAGTGGCCCTTTTGAGTAAGTAGGCTCATTGAAACCATTAGCTCTGTTTTTGGGTTTAACAAACTCTGTGACATGGACCTTTGGTTCTTGAGGAACATCCAAATACAACTTTTTCAACAAAGCTGGTGGAATTTCATTTGTTCTCTCATGTTTAGGGAACCAAATGGTACTTTCTTGCCAAATCTTTTCAATTTTAGCATAGTTGGCATTTTTAATTGGAAAGTCCTCGTCGGAGATAATCTTATCGGATCCTTCCATCCGATAAAACACCTTGACAGGTTTGTCACATTGTTCGTTTTTCTCATTTCTCTCAAGATCTTTCTTAATCACATTAAGATCTTTCTTCACAACATTCTTCTCAGATTTTTCCACATGATGAACATTTCTCATTGGAACAATTTGAGATGATGAAATTGGTTCATTTGTAATGATGTGATTTTCTTTTGGAATTTCACATGCATTAACAGTTTGGTTACAAACATTTTCATCACTCTCTGAATCTGAGTCAACACTTTCAGCAGTAACACCCTCATCATTGATTCCCAAAATCGGTCTAACATCGGAATTTGGATCACCAACACTTGAAGTGTTAGATTCATTTTCCGATGCTGAATCAGATTTTACCGAACTCTCCGGTGTCACTGAGTGACAATTATGGTTTTCAAAGAGAACCGGAGATGGTACAGCCCGATAGTTGGTTGTTTTGTCATCAATGATGTGGTCTACCACATAAGCCACATTCTTGTAACTTTCTAACTTTTTGTTTACTTTTTCAGCAAAGCATTTGATGGCGGCCATTTCTAACTTGGTGTTTTCAATTTCATTAATATAGTTGTTAATTGCCAATTGTTTTAAAGACAATGTGTTTTTCAAATCAGAAATGTCCTTTTTGTAGCCATCTAATACTTTGTTAAAAGCATTCAACTCTTTGCGAGTAGATTGACTGTTCATGATAGCACTATCACGTTGAATACGGAGTTGTTTAACCTCCTCAGTCAATCTATCACAAGCACCACAATATTTGTCACTAGTATTATCAGTACTACAAGCAGAACTTACAGGTTTTGGTGGGTCAGTCATAGCCATCAATGCGAAATGAGCTTCCTTTCCTGCAAAGAATCTGGAATAATCAATCTTTGTGAAAGCATCATCTGCAATGCACGACTTCCTAGTCATCAGAAAATCTGCTTCTGCAAGTAACTGATCAATATCTTCATCAAGAGAATTAACACTGGCTTCCGTATCCGAATCACTGTCTGAATCAGAATAAACTGATTCACACTCCTCATGAATGTCAGAAACAGTATCAATCACAACTCCCGAATTAGTCTCTTCATTTTCAACCTCAACATTCACTTCAGAATCAACCTTAACAGGTTCAAAATCACCATCCATCTCTGCCTCAGACTCATCACTAGCAACCTCAGTTTCAACCTTCTCCTCCATCGTCACAGATTCTTCCAAATCAACCTGATAGGCAACACACGCCACATTTCCCCCAGTAGTTATCTCCTCAACACCTATCTGAATGCTCGACCAGTCAAACCTCTCATCTTGTTGGGTAACCAATGCTTGATTGGTATTTTGTTGTTCAGCTGGTGTAGTGATTGGTATGACTGTTCGGTTAGTATTGTTTGGTGTTTGGTTTTGTGTTTGGTTTGGTGTGGTTGGTTGTCTATTTTGGTTGTTATTAAAGTTGTTTTGACGGTTTTGGTAGTTGTTGTTATTTTGGGAAGAAACTTGGTTTTGGTTTTGTTGTTGACGGTTCTGATAGGTAGCATTAAATGGATTTCTGTTGCCTTGTTTCGGTGGCTGTGTGCATTCACGTTTAAAGTGACCTTTACCCCCACAATTAAAACAAGTCACTTTCTCCTTATTGAACCCGTAGGTTGTGTTAGGAGAAGTTCCCAAGTCGGTTCTACCTGTTTTCTCAATAAACTCTGTAGCTCTTCTCATTATGCTTGCAAATGCCCATTGGATGTCAATGAGTTCCATTTCCTCCTTATCAATCTGTGCATAGTCTTCATTGGTCAAGTTGTTATTACCAATTTGACTAGCAACTAATCCATTATAGGAAGAAACCATTGCTGAGACTAATGCAATGTGTTGCTGAGCAACTTCAACTGTTACATTTCCAAGATTAGAAGTCTCCAAAACCACAGTTGGTTGATTAGGTTGGTTCATTGGTTGTGGTTGAGTTTGACCAGCAGTATAAAAAGCTGCTTGTTGTTTTGGTGAGAATGGTGGAATGTATGAATATTGATATGGAATTTGTGGTTGTGGTTGTGATAAAGATGAAGTTTGTTGATGGTAATTAATGATAGGTGATTCTACAGCATTGGATATACAAGCAACATGTGGTGTAACTAGCCCTCCAGAACTTGTGCTTGCTGGAACTAAAGAACCTCCAAAGTATAAGTTTGGATTCTGAGGAATCTGTGCTCTCCTAGCCTTCCTCTTCTCTTCCAACTCTTTGTTTTCCAGCTTCTCAACGAACTCTTGAAGAGACCAATACTGAAAAGCATCCTTTTCCTTCAGAACATCCACATGCTGATCCCAGTTTGGTGGTAATGCTTCAGCAAACTTGTCCACCTGTTTTGCCATAGGAATCTGTACACCATAGCTAGACAATTCAGATATTAAATGATTATATCTAGGAGTTAGTTCTTTCAAAGTTTCATTTCCAACATAAGAAAAATTCTCAAACTCCTTAACAAGTTCTTCCATCCTCAAATTCCTAGTCTTCTCATTTCCATCATGCTTCCTTTTAAGCATATCCCACAAAGCCTTAGAAGTTGTGCACGTCCCAAACTGATGCAAAAGATCATTTGTAATGGCTTGTGTCAGTTGTGAGAACGCCTTCTTTTCCACAGCAAACTTTTTCTTCTCATCCTCCGCCATGCTCTCCAATGGCACTGGTTCACCCGTGTTCTCCAGAACTGGTGGTGTGTATCCTTTAGCAATCATGTTCCATGCTTCAGCACCTTCTACTCCCATGCCTTCCAAGTGTATCTTGAACTTTTTCTGCCACTGATTGTATTCCTGAATCTCCATGAGCTTCGGTGGCCGAGTCCCGCTACCTGAAGACAAATCATTAATCAGTGTGGAAATAGCATTAGTAGTTTGAGTGTTTACCACCGCTGCTGCTACTCCCCAGTAGTCAGACTGTGGTACTGTAGGTGCACTCTGAGTCATGTAGTTAACCGGCTGCGAAGACTGTGTGCTCGTCTTCTGTGCTGCCACGGTCCATGGGTCCATCACCTGCTGTTGTGGTTGTGTAGTTGCTGGTGTAGGAGTAGTCTGATAACGCCACATAGTCACGCTCTTCGAGAAATTCAACACTTAGAAAAATTTGCAAAAACTTATCCTAGGTTCGCCCAAAAGACTTTCAGATTCGTCCCTTTTGTTGCAGGTTCGCCCAAAAATCTCTCACCCGAAGGTAAAATTCACCAGAATGTAAAAACTCACAGACACTATACTACCTTCGTCCAAAAATTCCTACGTTCGTCCGTTCCTGAAACACCTTCGTACCCCCGATCTATCGAAGGAACAACAAGTTGCCCGGATGTGAAAAATTCAAGTGAAAACCTCTAGGTTCGCCCCAAAACTTCTAGGTTCGCCCAGAATTTCTATCTCCTTCGACCTAAAACACTCACGTTCGCCCACAATAACCAGGTTCGCCCATATTCCAGTTTTGAAAAACGGTTACACTTTGAAAAACGGTTATTTTGATCTCTGATTTTCAAAAGTTTGTGGATTTGATTGATCTTAATCAGGTTATGCTTCGGAGATGATTTGGAACAACTTTAATACTTGGAATTTTGAATTTTAACCACAAAATCACCTCTAATTCTTTCAAAAACACACAAAAACCATTTTTAGTTGAAAACAGATGTGAATTGATGAAAATTATGTCCAAATCAGCTCTGAGTTTATCAATTTGTTGTTGTATGATCC
This sequence comes from Ambrosia artemisiifolia, assembly GCA_032199755.1. Lineage (NCBI taxonomy): Eukaryota > Viridiplantae > Streptophyta > Magnoliopsida > Asterales > Asteraceae > Ambrosia > Ambrosia artemisiifolia. The sequence continues at coordinate 19,832,871 of CM063512.1, forward strand.
TCTATGCTCTGATACCACTTTGTAGAGAACGATTTTAATAACTAAACAGGATTATATGATCATACAAGGTGCTAAACCAGGTGCGGAAACCCTAGCTTAGAACAAACTGAAGTAAACTCAATCAAAACACAATCAAGATCATTTTAAAAGCTTTTCATAGATTAACTTGTTCAATTAAACCTTTACAGACTGATAACAGTTAATCTAGACCTCAAACAGACAATCTCTAACCTCTCAGGAACACACACACAAAACACACACTCTCTATGACTCGTTATACATTACAAAAACTTGAAATCTATTTATACTAGCTGTACGTTCGCCCAGATGAACTGGTCGAAGGTAAGCCATTTCCACATTCGCCCAGTAGAACTGGTCGAATGTGTTCTTCTGTGCATTCCTGATCTTCATTCGTCCAATGCAAACTTCCTTCGCCCACTTCTTATGCTCATTCGCCCCTTCTGATACTCATTCGCCCATTAACACATGTTAGTATCTAATCCTTAGTCGCAAAACGGCATCTACAGGTCTGCCATCGGTTTTCATTTTATGTGGGAGTCGGGTTCGGGTCGGGTCGGGTTTGGATCGGGTCGGGTCGGGTTTGGACCGATGCTCACCCCTAATCTCATGTCTCTAGCCAATAGGACATATCTAAGTAATGCAAAATTAAAAAAAAAAATTAATTGCATATATAAAACTTTGTCCCAAAATATTATCCAAAACGAAATAATGTATAAAACAATGTATCAAATAATTTTTTAAATGAAAGAAAATTTAGAGTATTAAAATGGCATCCCAATCCAATTCTAGTAGTCAGATTCTTCCCACCTCTCAATCTTTTCCTCCATCCAGAAAATCATAAATGTGATCACAAATTTTATTGTCTATACACTAAAGATTTGTAAGAGGATGATATGATTACATGTACATACCAAGTAGGCCCAACCTCTATATGTATTATGACTCTTAACTGTTTACCCATACGGTTCCATTGTCCCTCTTTACCACAATACTAGTAAGTGTCATCATCATAACTTGAGGTCCTTATGTTGCCCCGAGTAGTGGTTGTAGAAGTTCGTGTTTTCTTTGACTTGAGCCTTTCTTCTCCAGCCGTAAGCAACTCTTTAAGGTTGGTTGTAGTCCCACCAAAGACGTTTTTATGGTAGGCTTTTATGAACTATTCATATTTTGGTGACAATGATGTCAAAATCATGTCTAAAGCCTTGTCTTCACTCATACGGTATCAAGCCTACTTAGCTTGTCTATACACCCTTCTAGTGTGTGTGTTTTAGCGAGTTTTAAAAGACACTTCAATGACCCTAAAGACTTTGTGTTCTTAAGACCTAAGAAGAGTGGAATTTTACCAAAACGCTACCGAGTTTTGAATTTATAAATAAAACGATAATTGCTTAATAGTCTAAAACTCACACAATAGGCAAGTGTACCTATCGAGCGTAGTATAGAAATGAGCAAGCACCGAGTATCAAATCTAAGGATACGAATCTTACTACTCAGCTTTCAAATTACAAAAAGATTCCTAAGTTGCTTGAAAGAAATATAAAAAGAGAGATTTAAACCATAAGACAAAAGACTATCAAAACAATGGTGTTGCTTTGGGATCTGATTTTACATGGTTTGAGACAATAGTAGATCTTTATTTAAGTGGTGTGTTTAAAACTAAGCCTCCCACGTTAGTCTTTAAACAATTTGTGTTCTTAAAGTTATTACGAGAAACTTACCTCTCAACAGTGAAGGACGTGTCACCCAAGATTGTGTTAATCCAACCCTGAAAAACACACTTCCCAAAGTTGCGATATTAACATCCCGACTACCCTTTTCTTTTGTGAATAATTTGCCAAAATTTGTAGAGATTAACAAACTACCACTTGACATGGCAAAGGCCTCGTATCCTCCCGAGTACGCTCATCCTTTGCTTGAAATAATTAATTTATCAAAAAGTGAATGATCTTTTATTAATTGTGCAACAATATAATAATAGAAGTAAATAAAGACCGTTTACTTCTAACACTGGTTCACTAATCTCTGGTTTGCGCCAAGGCTAACACATAGACCATGTAGCTAAGTCGTAAAACCAAATCTTAGCTTAACACCAAGGCCAAGTATATAGACCGTACCGACCCTAAGTGAAGTTTGATAGTTGAGGATCGACCACAAAGTGTGAATGTTTCCACTCACACATGGGCTAATCACTACACGAGGAGTTAATGGTTAGCTTACAAGTGCACGGGTTCTTACACACTACTGGTACACTTATAAGTGCCTCCACTTCCTACCAAGAACACCCACAAGACCAAATACTAAGTTGATTAATTAGTTAGTTCATCAAACAAAGAAAGAGTAGAAGGAACTGTTAAGAAAACAAAACACCACTTTAAATAAATATAAACTATTTATTTCATACAAAGTTCAATCATCACCCTATTAACACCAAGAGAAATCTAGCCTAGAATAGATGATACAACAGGCTCACAAGGTTTGATTTGAGTAGAAATCATGGTGAGGTTTGTATGGTTATTTGAGTGATTGTGGTGGTTTCTTTCTAAACTTAAGTGTTTATGGAGTGATCCAAAGCTCCTAAGGCCACTTTTAAGAGCCAAAGAGGGCAGAAACTTCATGGGAAAAGGTGTAGGAAGGAGAGAATGGGATGCTAAAATGAGAAGTAGAGGCCTATATTTATAGGCTTTCTGGCAGGCCCTGGACGCCTATGCACACGCTCGCGCATGCATGAGCAAAACATATGGAGTAGTGCAGAATCCTGGGTTACAAATTCTTTTAGGGTTGTTGAAGTTCACCCTAGTGCACGACCACCTGACTTAACCGTCTTGTCAGTTAATGTCGGATTTGGAACCTTCTGAGACTTGCTAACCTGGCGCACGACCGTACACTATAAGTGCAAGCCTGTGCGTACCGGCGCACGTTGAATGTTGTCACACCCTCAAATTTCCACCTGCGGAGTTCTACCGCGAGGCGTGTGACACACCAGGATCCAAGTCAACGGTCACAATAAACAACACTATATGAGACATAAGTAAATTCAAAACACAAGTTCAAACCATTTTGACATAACAGCGGAAGCATTGTTTTACAAAACGAAACCCAAAAGTATCCAAACTTGTTCGATAAACAAAACCATGAAACCTAAACTAGACGCCGTGCAGACGCGTGCGCCTAAGCCCTGAGATGCTGCTACCTTAGCGACCTGAGAAATCATGCCAAAAACATGTCAACATATAATGCTGGTGAGTTCACAGGTTTAAGTTTACAATTAGTTTCCATGCGTTGAGCGTTGATCACAAAATACCATGTCATGAGATGCGTTAAATAAACAAACAAGCGTTTCTTACTACTACCACGACTGTGATGCTGAAACCATTACTGACAGCGTTTCTTGTGTTGCTGCCCGTGTTTGAGTTGCTTATACTACTACAATAGAGACAATATGCACCCGCCCGGCTCCCAGCCGACGGGTGGGGTTTGTCAGGCCCAATAGATCTATCCACTTTCCCCGTTGTGCCCAGCACATTCATGGTTTCCCCCAGGGACTTCCGTGTTTCGTCGTGTAGTCATCAAAAGTGTTGTGTTCCGAAAGAGTTACGTGTTCATAAGAGTTGCATTTCAAAAGAGTTGCGTGTTTATAACAATTTACTTTCCAAAAGAGTTGCGTGTTCATAACGAGTAAGGCGTTTCCAAAAGAGTTACATGTCTACAAAAACGTTGAGTTTCTTAAATCGCGTGGCATGTTTCTCCCCCAAAAGAAAACATATAAAAGAGGGGCCGTGAACTCACCTTAGGTTGCGTCTTCAGTTAACAAGTAAACCAATGTGTGTATGATAGCCCCAACTAGTGGCGACCTATCATAAGATGTGTGTGTAAAGTTAGACTAATAACCCGTCGGGTTCATTAGTCCCTAATGTCTAGTCCATGACCATTATGTGTTTTGAAAAACGCGTTTGACCGACAACCAGACTACATGAGACAAGACTTGACATCCCATTGGTGACCCGACATCCCACGTGTTCATCTCATACACTAACACATACAAATCATGCAACCAGTACTTAACACGTGCTAAAGTTCAACGAGTCTAACACATAGATCAAATAACGCACAAATAAGTCCAAACACGTGTTACTATGTTACTAGGCATGTTACGGGGTTTCTAGCATGCTCCTAGGTGTCAAATCGGGTCTCGGAATGCTAAATTACCGTTACATTATCATAACTAGTGATTAGGAAAAGTCAACTGGTGATTAGGAAAAGTCAACCGGTGATTAGGAGCTATAAGACATGCAATTCAGAAGTTATCTAGTGATTAGGAGTCATAAGACATGCTATTCAGAAGTTAGCTAGTGATTAGGAGTCATAAGACATGCTATTCAGAAGTTAGCTAGCGATTAGGAGTCATAAGACATGCTATTCAGAAGTTAGCTAGTGATTAGGAGTCATAAGACATGCTATTCAGAAGTTAGCTAGTGATTAGGAGTCATAAGACATGCTATTCAGAAGTTAGCTATTCAGAAGTTAGCTAGCGGTTAGGATCACAATTGCATGGTGGGAAGGCGATTAGGCTCCCTAATCGCCTATAGGGCATATGATTAGGGGCCAATCGCCTACAGCATAGGCGATTGGGGATTCCTAATCGCCTATGCTGTTCTATTCCGCCTTTTTCGCGCGTTTAACCCTCCAAATCAGATCCGAAACATGTGTAAACACCCCATATCAATAATAACACATTAACAAACATATTTCAAGAAAAACCCCTAAGTTATCATCATTCTAACAGTCCCGAATGCGAGCGTTTCCCAAAATAGTAAGCTTAACATGTAAACATCACATCAACATGCAAGAACTTGCCCTAAATAGCAAATATCCAGATTTCATCACGTAACAACGTTGTCCGATAGTATCCTACTGCTCTAGCATCATCCTAAAGCAAACCCTAACATCATATAATCAACAATACACCTCATAACATCCTTAATCATTCAAAACCATTCAAATGGGTCAAAATACCAAACATCAACAATACACAACCATGGACCTCCAAACTCCTAGGACATCATCACACTACCTCATAACAGCTATAAACACCTTAACAACACAAGAACAATCATGTTTCAATCATAAAAATCCTACCTTTAATCACATATAACATGCATAAGGGTTTGGGTTTGTTTAAAAACGGTTTTTAATGGATTTTCAAAGACAAAAACATTTAAAAATCAGGTCTGGACTTTTAGGGAACAAAACATAATCATATGAAGGTTTGGGGATAAAGAACACACCTTGGATTTAGGAGAAAATGATGGGTAAAGCTTGGAAATGGATGTTTTGATGTAAAAACGAGTTCCAGAGGGTGTTTGTGAGTTGGGATGGGTTATGGGACGGCTAGGGTTGCACAAATGGTGTTTTAGAGGTCAAGGGTGGTATTTATAGGCGTTTCTAGTCGTCAAGTGCAGTATGGGCGATTATGCAGGGTTAACAGGCGATTAGGGCTGCTAATCGCTAGTAACTACTAGTGATTAGCCCCAATCGCCCCCTAAGGTCCCCCTAATCGCCCCGTAAGGTCCCCCAATCGCCCTCATGTAGGCGATTAGGGTTCCCTCAGGTGGCCTAATCGCCTACAGGGTCTGGGATTGGGTTTTTGGCGCGTTAAACCCTATTTTAACATATGTTAACACGTTTTCACATATCGACAAGTCACGTAATGATTATAAACACATAATTCATGAAAACAAACACGTTCACACTCGTTCACCAATTCCCGGGACTCGAGACTTGTGTGTGTTAAAACCCCAATGATGCACGACTCGACTCGACTGACCCTGTCATGTGTAATGTATGCACGACTCGCTAAGGTAGACTTACTGAGTTTTCAAAAAGTTAGTCACCGGAGTTTGCCGGGTGTCACAAATGTTCTCTTCCAGCTGACTTGGAACTATTGACTTGTTGACCAGGGGCAGGTAAACAGCCCTGCACGACTGTTGGTCCTTGAAGTATCAGCCTCACTTTGAATCAAATGGCAATATATATCTATATATATATATAAACAATGTATGGAATAAGAAATCAAACTTACAGAAACAATAAAACACATGGGTTTTTAAGAAGTTTTGAGTTTATGTATTGATCACCTTTTAACAAGGATCACATTTAACTTTACAAATGAATGACTGAAAAGAATTCTTATGGCTTGCTTGAATGTGGTGTGGAGTATGTGTAAAAGATATATCTAAGAAGAATAGATGTTTGTTATGTATATCACAGACTTTCACATTCACACTGGGCAAGCTTCTCCTTCGTATGATGTCTTCTACTTATATAGAAGTGTTGACCACAAGTTGATGAATAAATAATTGGTTTATTTATCAACTTGTAGTTTTGCAGGTTGAGAAAGTCTTTGCATGAATGATTGGGGTCAGGTGCATGCATTCTAACTTTCCCACTTGTCAAGATTCTAGATTTCTTCCCAGAAATCTGAAGTCTTTATCTGGGATTAGTCAAATAGTCAATATCAGAGTTTTGTCCCATATTTCAGTCATCTTTCCCAGATTTCATCAGATAGATGTTATATCTGTCTTTCATTGCCTATGTCTTTAAAGAGATCTTGTTCTTGAATCTTTTTTGATCTTTATCTCTTCATCTAGAACCTTTTCAGAATGTTTTTCACCTTGTTCAGCCTTGGTTCCTATGTTTAGTTTTGTTCAACACTTAATTTTTCTCATTTTAGTTCTAACAATTTCCCCTAAGTGTTGTAAGTAAACTGATGCATACTTAGACAATTACATTTTAAAAGACAAAACAAACATTCAAAGTACTTAAAGAGAACTGTATTAACAATTACATTCACAATAGAACAGAAATAAAAGTTTTCAACATTAAAGAAACAATTTCAAAAACTTCACGGAATCTTCTTGTCAAGAGCTTTAAACATCTTTTTGTGAGGGATGGTTCTTGTGCATGTAAACAACATTGTCTTGAGCAGGTCTTTGGATTTTATCCAGTTATCAATCAGCTCATCCAGTTTCTGCTTTATTTCTAAATTCCCCATCAATTCCAGTTTGACTTGCACTGATTCCATGCAAGTCTTCAAATATCTCAGAGTCTGATTTGAGTATTTGCTGATTTCAGCCACTTTGAACATTTTCTTGTTCTGGTTGTTATCCTAGAAAATGATTCCTTTCTATGGTATTAGTACTATCATACCAGACCTGGGCTTGTTTACTTCTTCTGGGATGTCTTGATTGGGTGTAGTTAAATTGATCTTTTGCAGCATGCTAGGATGGTTTAAGGAAGATCAAAGTCATTTTGAGCATTTCTCATAAACTGTTTTCCGGCTGCATTGGAAATTGCATCCAGTACTCTTCTGACTTGGATATTTGCAGACTTATCATCCATAAATTTGTTTCTCAACATTATTGTAGATGCACGAAGTGCGACTAGTGATTGGATCTACATAATTAACATATGTTAGAAGATTTGCTGATGGATTGAAAGTGGAAGTTATGGGCGAATGTAGATGATTATGGGCGAAGGTGAAGTTGTTCAAGGGCGAAGGTGAAAGGCAGCTTATCAGAAGAACACATTCGTACCATGTTGTGGGCGAATGTGGAAGAATTCCACATTCGACCAACACAACTGGGCGAATGTGCAGGTCTATAAATAGATTTTGTGTGTTTTTGTGTGATAGAGAGTTTTAGTTTGAGTGTGTGTTGTGGTCAGGTTCGAGGTGATTTTGTAAAAGTGTTTAAAAGGTCTAGATTAACGTGTGAGTGATTGTAATTGAATATTTGTGAAAGTTAATCTATGAAAAGGTATTTGAAATGATGTTCTCTGTGTTTTGATCCGAGTTTTATCAGTTTGTTCATAACTAGGGTTTCCGCACCTGGTTTTGTTACTTGTATGATCATATCTTCCTGTTTTAGCTAAAATCTTTCAATCACAAAGTGGTATCAGAGCCATACGGATCATACAACAACAAATTTGATAAACTCAGAGCTGATTTGGACATGATTTTGATCAAAATACATCTGTTTTTGACTAAAAATGGTTTTTGAGTGTTTTTGATTGATTTAGAGTTGAATTTGTGGATAAAATCAAGTTTTCCAAGAATTAAAGTTGTTCCAAAACAATTCCGAATCAAAACCTGATAAAGATCATTCAAATCCATAAACTTTTGAAAATCAGAGATCAAAATAACCGTTTTTCAAAGTGTAACCGTTTTTCAAACTCAAAATGGTCGAATATACTGTCTAGTGGGCGAACCTGACCTTTTGTGGGCGAATGTGAGAGTTTTCTGGTCGAACCTAGCTGATTTCTGGGCGAACCTGGATTTTGTTGTTTGAAGTTTCCACATTCGGGCAAATATTTCCACATTCGATTCGTCGGGCGGGCGAAAGTGGAATTGAAGTGGTCGAAGGTAGACAATAGTGGACGAAAGTGGAACTTGAGTTAGGGTATTTTACATTCTGGTGAATTTCTACATTCGGGTGATACTCTTTTGGTCGAAAGTGAACAAAAAGGGACGAAAGTAGGATTGTTTTGGGCGAACCTAGAACTCTGTTTGGAAAATTTTCTAAGTGTTGAATTTTTCGAAGTTCGTGAATATCATGTGGAATTTTCCGACCACCTCGAGACCAGCAACAACACAACCACAACAGCAAGTGATGGACCCATGGACAGTGGCAGCACAAAAGACGAGCACACCGTCTTCGCAACCGATTAATTATATTGCGATGACTAGCTCGATGCCTCAAAGTGTGACACCTCCAGCACCACAACCTGACTACTGGGGAGTAGCAGCAGCGGTGGTAAATACTCAAACTACCAATGCTATTTCCACACTGATAAATGACCTATCTTCAGGTAGCGGGAATCGGCCACCCAAACTCATGGAGATGCAAGAATATAATCAGTGGCAGAAAAAGTTTAAGATCCACTTGGAAGGCATGGGAGTGGAAGGTGCAGAGGCATGGAGGATGATTGCTAGAGGCTACACAGCACCGATTTTGGAGAACACCGGTGAACCAGTTCCATTGGAAAGTATGTCTGAGGAGGAGAAAAAGAAGTTTGCTGTGGAGAAGAAAGCTTATTCCCAGTTGACTCAGGCGATCACAAACGATCTGTTACATCAGTTTGGAACATGCACTACGTCTAAGCAACTGTGGGATGTGCTTAAGAATAGGCATGATGGGAATGAGAAGACTAGAAGGTTGAGGATGGAAGAGTTGCGAAAGGAGTCTGAGAACTTTACTTATGTTGGCAATGAAACTCTAAAAGAATTAACTCCTAGATATTGTCATTTGCTAACTGAATTGTCTAGTTATGGTATACAGATTCCTATGACAGATTTGGTGGACAAGTTTGCAGATGCTCTACCACCATACTGGGATCAGCATGTGGAAGTTCTCAAGGAGAAGGATGCTTATAAATTCTGGACTATCAACGAGTTTGTGCAGAAGCTGGAGAACAAAGAGCTTGAAGAAAAGAGGAAGGCCAAAAGATCACAGATTCCTCAGAATCCAAGTTTATATTTTGGAGGCACTTCAGTACCAGCTGGAAACTCAAGTTCAGGGGGAGTAGTGGCACCACATGTTGCTTGTATTTCCAATGTTATGGAACCACCAAAACCTACCATAAACTACATTGCACAAACCTCAACCTACTCACAACCATCATACACACCACCACCACCACAACAACAATACAACAATTCCTACATTTCACCGTTCTCTCCAATGCAGCAAGCAACATTTTATACTGCTAGCCAATCTCAACAACCACCTCAACAAACCCAATACATGAACCAAATGACTCAATCTAATCAACAACCGGTGGTTTTGGAGACTTCTAATTTGGGAAATGTAACTGTGGAAGTTGCTCAGCAACACATTGCACTAGTCTCTGCAATGGTTTCATCTTACAATGGTTTGGTTGCTAGTCAAATTGGGAACAATAACTTGACCAATGAAGACTATGCACAGATTGATAAAGAAGAGATGGAGCTTATTGATATACAGTGGGCTTTTGCAAGCATTATGAGAAGGGCAACGGAGTTTATTGAGAAGACAGGTAGAACGGATTTGGGAACTTCTCCTAACACAACCTACGGGTTCAACAAGGAGAAAGTTACTTGTTTTAACTGTGGAGGGAAAGGTCACTTCAAACGGGAATGCACCCAACCACCAAAACAGGGTAACAGAAACCCTTTCAATGCAAGCTACCAGAACCGTCAACAACAAAACCAAAACCAAGTTTCTTACCAAAGTAACAACAACTATCAAAACCAAAATAACTACCAAAACCGACAAAACAACTCTAACAACAACCAGAACAGACAACCAAACACATCAAACCAGACACAAAACCAATCACCAAACCACATTAACCGCACAGTCATACCAATTACCACACCAAATGAGACACAACAGAATACCAATCAGAATCAAGCATTGGTGATTCAACAGGATGAACGGTTTGATTGGTCGGGGATGCAAATAGGTGTTGAGGAGATAACAACTGGTGGAAATGTGGCTTGTGTTGCACGACAGGTTGATATTGAGGAGTCGGTGCTAGTTAATGAGAAGGAAGAAACAGAGGTTGAAGTTGATGTATCTGAAGCAGAAGTGGAAGTGGTGAATGAACCTGTGAAGGTTAAGGCTGAGGAGACAAATCCTGGAGTTGTGATTTGCATTGTTTCTGATGTTCCAGAGGAGTATGAATCGGTTTACTCAGATTCAGACAGTGAATCAGATACAGAAGCAAGTGTTACATCCCTGGATGATGATATTGATCAGTTGCTAGCAGAAGCTGATTTTTTGAAGACGAGGAAGTCGTGCATTGCTGATGATGCTTTCACCAGGATTGATTATTCCAAGTTTTTCGCTAGAAAGGAAGCTCATTTTGCTTTGATGGCCATGACAGATCCTCCAAAACCTGTAAGTTCTGAGTGTAGCACTGATATTACTAGTGATAAATATTGTGGTACTTGTGATAGATTGATAGAGGAGAACAAAGAACTTCGCGTTCAACGTGATAGTGCAATCATCAACTGTCAATCTACTCGCAAAGAGTTGAATGCTTTCAACAAAGTACTAGATGGCTATAAAAAGGACATTTCTGATCTTAAAACTACTCTTTCATTAAAACAACTTGCAATTAATAACTATATAAATGAAATTGAGAACACCAAATTGGAAATGGCTGCCATTAAGTGCTTTGCTGAAAAAGTAAATAAGAAGTTGGAAAGTTATAAGCACATTGCTTACGTGGTAGACCACATCATTGATGATCAAACCACTAATTACAAGTCTGTGCCATCTCCGGTGCTTTTTGAAAATCACAATTGTCATCAAGTGACACCGGAGAGCTCGGTAAAATCAGAATCATCATCGGAAAATGAATCTAATACTTCGAGTATTGGTGATCCACATTCCGATGTGAGGCCGATTTTAGGTTTGAATGATGAGGGTGTTACTGCTGAGAGCGTTGATTCAGACTCTGAGAGTGATGATTCTGGTTGTCACCAAAATGTTAATGCATGTGAAATTCCAAAAGAAAATCACATCATTACTAATGAACCAGTGTCATCATCTCAGCATGTGCATTCGATGGCAAATACTCATCGTGAGAAAAAGTCTGAAAAGAATGTGGTTAAGAAAGAAATTGAGAAAAGTGTTAAGAATGAACCTTGTGACAAACCAGTCAAGGTGTTTTATCGGATGGAAGGATCCGATAAGATCATCTCTGACGAGGAATTTCCAATCAAAAATGCTAACTATGCTAAAATTGATAAAATCTGGCAAGAAAGCACCATTTGGTTCCCAAAACATGAGAGGACAAATGAAATCCCACCTGCCATTTTAAAGAAATTGTTTTTGGATGTTCCTCAAGAACCAAAGGTTCATGTCACAGAGTTTATTAGACCCAAAAACAGAGCTAACGGTTTTCATGAGCCTGCTTACTCAAAAGGGCCACTCCCTGAGAGTTTGAGGAATCAACAGTATAATGATCAATATCCTGTTCGATCATTTGCTCAACCGAATGCTCCAAATGTTTTTGAAGAATACCGTGCATGCTTTAAATGCGGGGAGAGAGGGCATTTACTTGCTCAATGTCCGTATGTAAGGCATAAGAGGCACGAAGTTGAAGTGGGGAATTCCATGAGGAAACCGGTTGATCATTATGTTCCACCACACAGACGTGTTGTTCCTCAACAACAACAGTTTTATAATCAAAACAATTTTTATCAAATGAGGAACAATCGTCCATTTCAGTATGATCGCAGAAATCGGATTGCTATGGAACAATCATGGAGAAAACCAGCGGTGAACACAACAAATGATAGGCAAAGGGTTCCACCAAAACCTATTGTCAAGTCAAATGTTGGACCTAAGTCTGTTAAATCAGATAAGGTAACCAAGAAAGTTTCATTTGCAAACAATGTTCAGAAACCAACTGAGAATCCAAAATCTCAGATTCGTATCTTGAAAAGATCTGAACAATCTTGGACACCAAATGGAACTCCAGGTGCCTTTACTTCAAAATCCAATGAGAAAAAGGAAACTGTTTTGAATAATCCTGAAAAGATTAATCTAAAACAAAATGTTGTTGAGAATGTTTCTGAGAATGTTTCTGTGAAAAATGATATTCCAAGACCCAAGACTCAGGCTTGGGTCCCCCGAAAGAACTAAATGTTTATTTGATGTGTGCAGGGAGCTTCAGCTGGCCCTATTAGCAGTCTTTGGATTGTTGATAGTGGAGCTTCAGGCCACATGACAGGGGATCTTGCATTGCTGTTCGACGTGAAGAATATCAATGGTGGATATGTTGCATTTGCTGGGAATAAAGGCGGATATATCACTATGGATGGGAGCGTGAGTAATGGGATTGTGAGCTTTGAAAGGATATCATATGTGAAGCAGATCGATTATAATCTGTTGAGCGTCAGTCAAATCTGTGATAAACAATTCACTGTTCATTTTGATGACAAATCCTGCTACATTCTCAAACCGGGTTTCAAAATTCCAAAGGAGTGGGTTATGTTGAAGGCACCTCGCGTCAACAACCTCTATATTCTTGATATGTCCAAGGCGATGACATCACAGGGGCAAATAACATGTTTTCTATCCAAGGCGACCGAGAAGGAATCGATAATGTGGCACCGAAGAATGGGGCACATTCATCTGAGAAAAATAAATCAACTTGTGCAAAATGGACTTGTCGATGGAGTAAACGTGAAACATTTCCATCTGAATGATAAGTGTGTAAGTTGTAAGAAGGGGAAGCAACACAGACAGTCCCACAAAGTGAAGAAAGTTAACTCTGTTGAGATGCCACTTGAGCGATTGCACATGGATCTATTTGGACCGGTCAAGCGCAAAAGTCATCTTGGAGAGCTTTACTGTTTAGTTGTCACTGACGACTACTCAAGATTTTCATGGGTGATGTGTTTGCAAAATAAAAGTGACACCTTTAACAACTTGAAAGTTCTGTTCACTCGATTGGAGAATCTCTACAACTTGAAGATAAAGAGAATTCGGAGTGATAATGGGACGGAGTTCAAAAATGCCAAGATGGATGAACTTTGTGAAAGCAAAGGAATTCATCATGAATATTCGGCTCCGTACACCCCACAACAGAACGGTGTTGCTGAACGCAAGAATAGGACTCTAATTGAAGCAGCTAGAACAATGCTCGCAGACTCAAATCTTCCGGTAATGTTCTGGAACGAAGCGATCTATGCAGCAAATTATACACTCAATCGGGTTCTAACAGTGAAGAAGTTTGGTAAAACATCTTATGAACTGTTACACCGAAGAAAGCCGAACTTAGAGTATCTAGAACCTTTTGGGGCACCATGCACGATGTTGAATCCAAGCGAGAAGTTTAGTCCTAAAACTGAAGAGGGATACTTTGTTGGATATGCAACCCCGCTCAAACGGGTATACAACAAGCGAACTCGTCGGGTGGAGGATTGGGCTAACGTGGAAGTTCAACGGTATACTCAGAATGTGCAAGGGATGGGTCCTGATTGGATGTTTGATTACAAAGATTTCTTTGAATCATTCAATCTAGATAGCTTGGTTGAAGAAGCTGTTATCAGATTACTTTACGAGTGTGAAAACGCGGCGACTTCACCGTTGGTGCGTCTGATCACCGTGAACCCCCTACCAGCTTCTAATGATACCAATGCTCCTGTACAAGAGGAAGAAGTGTTTCAGGAGGCTTCTACTTCGTTAGACTCTTCGGAATCTGAAGATGAACAATTTGAAGAAGTCATTCTTGAGCATGAAGAAGAACCAGAGGCACCGCCAGTGAACCCAACTCCAACTCCAGATGTTGCTTCATCATCTAACACGGGTCATGATCTGGATGCTGTAGAGAACTTGACTACTCAGATGGGAGTTACTGTATCTGTACATCCGGAATCTCGGATTCATCATATTCACCCGCTGGAGCAAGTTATCGGTGATCCTGGAAGCAGTGTGATGACCAGAGGGCAGCTGCGAAGTGTTAACTCGCCAGAGAGTTTTGGTGCTTTAGCTTTATATGCCAAAATACAAAAATCTGGTAGTCAAAATGATTGGTCGTTTGCGTGTTATGTGTCGCAGGTAGAGCCAAGGACATACAAGGACGCTTTGCTGGAGGACGCCTGGGTTGAGGCAATGTAGGAGGAGTTATTACAATTTCAGAAATTGGGAGTTTGGACGCTCACGGATTTGCCACCTGGAAGAAAGAAGATTGGCACTAAATGGGTGTTTAAGTGCAAGAAGGATGATCGTGGGGTTATAGTTCGTAACAAAGCTAGATTGGTCGTGCAGGGATTCCATCAAATCGAAGGGATTGATTATAACGAAATCTATGCTCCTGTAGCACGCATTGAACCTATTCGGATGTTTCTTGTGTTTGCTTCCTGTAAGAAGTTTAAAGTTTATCAAATGGACGTCAAGAGCGCATTTCTGTACGGGAAAGTCAAAGAAGAGGTTTATGTCGGGCAGCCACCAGGCTTTGAGGACCCAATCCACCGGGATAAGGTCTATGTGCTGAACAAAGCTTTATATGGCTTGCACCAGGCTCCGAGACAGTGGTACGAGGAGCTAAGTACATACCTCATGACAAAAGGATTTAAGCGCGGACTCGTCGACTGCACCCTATTCACGAAGAAATCAGGGGATGATTTGCTTCTGGTGCAGATTTACGTTGATGATATAATATTTGGTTCAACTAACGAGCTTTTATGCAGGGAGTTCGAAACTGTCATGCAGGAAAAGTTCGAGATGAGCGCAATGGGGGAGATGCAGTTTTTCCTAGGCTTGCAAGTGGACCAAAGATCCACGGGGATCTTCATTCACCAGACGAAATACGTATCCGAAGTCTTGAGCCGGTTTCAGATGGAGGATTCCAAGCCAATGGATACCCCGATTCAACCAAATCACGGGATTGGAGTGGACGCTAAGGGGGAGCTGACGGACCCATTTACATACAGAGCAATCATCGGATCTCTGATGTATTTGACAGCATCTCGACCAGATATTATGTTTGCAACGTGTCTCTGTGCCCGTTATCAATCGAAGTCGAAACAAAGTCATCTGACGGCGGTCAAGCGTATCCTTAGATATCTGAAGGGTTGTCCCTCGAGAGGACTTTGGTACCCTAATGATGATGATTTTGATTTCATTTCTTTTAGTGATGCAGATTGGGGCGGCTGTGACAAGGATAGCAAATCTACTACAGCTGGTTGCCAGTTTTTAGGGAGCAGGTTAGTCACCTGGCAATGTAAGAAGCAGACTTCCGTGGAGCTATCTACCTGTGAAGCCGAGTACATTGCAGCCTCGAGTTGCTGTTCGCAAGTGCTCTGGATCCAACAGCAGATGGTGGATTACGGTTTGCAGTTTCTTAAAACCCCTATATACTGTGACAACGAAGCCGCTATCGCATTAACTAAAAATACTGAAAATCATTCTAAAGCGAAACATATCCGGATCAAATATCATTTTATCCGTGATTGTTACGCTAAGGAATTGATAGATATGGTCAAAATCCATACTGACTACCAACGTGCAGATTTGTTTACAAAAGCTTTTGACAGATCCCGATTTGACTATCTTTTAAAAGTAAATAACATAAAGGAAAAACAGGACTAATCGGCACCTCGGTTTATCGCTTTTTAGTTTTAATTTTCTGATTTTTGCTAATTGGGAATTTCTCTTTGCTAATTGGGAATTTCTCTTTACTATCGTAATCCTCAAAGAAGTTGATGCTTTCGAGTGGATTGTTTAATCCTCAAAGAAGTTGATGCTTTCGAGTGGATTGTTTAAAATTTTTTAGTGTTTTTATTTTAGGGGGAGTCATTTTATCAGAAAACCCAAAAACATTGAAAAATTCAAAAAGACCTAAAAATTAGAAAAACCAAAAATGATTTCCTGGATAAAAAGAGGAAATGATAGTACATCAGTGGGGATCTGACACAGGCTAAAGAATTGTATAGTATAATGAGGCGTGTGTTGACAACGTGTGATATGCTGATAGGCTTCGTAGACTAAAAATTGCGTGCATTAGTGATACAAACATAACGAACTACGCGTTCGTGGCTGAACACCTCATGGGCATATGGTCTTAGTACCGTAATTTCGTTTGATAGGATTGCCAAAATCTGAGGTTTCGGGTCGTTATGTTATGGTTATCCGGGATATTCTGATTAAACTTTTGTCGTATTGATTTACGGACCTAGTTTCATCAGAATATTTGCTAAAAGAGCTTAAATGCCAAAACCAAAAGTTACCGAATTGAGGAACTTTATGTTTTATTGATCAAAGATCATTATTACATCGTATTGAATTACTGATGCGAATCAGTAGTTGATATCAGCCTCAACCTAGTGTATACGCACATGTTACTCTGCTGCATTTGTGTGCTGACCTGTACACCTCTGTGCTATATACTTTGTAACTTTAACGGATAACTCTGGCATAATCACGCGTTACGACGAAGCTTTGTGCAATTACTTGATACGGGAGTATGTCGTGTGTGTGGGCACCACAACGTGTTAGTCTAATACACCTAACTCGTATCATTTTAAAGCATTGCGTAATAGTCTGCATGTGAGCTTATGTGGACCACAATATCAGCAATTGTTGTGTCACATACTGTTTCTAATGATAATATTAAACAAATAGATCAACGCTGTGATCAGATTTCTCAGAAAACTGATATGATCCTCTTACCGGATTTCACAAAATGTTTACTGCTTTCATTTACTTTGATGCATTTTACTTTTATTGTCAAAAAGATACAAAATCCAAAAATATTTTAGGTGTGTTTTGATAAAATTTCAGAAAAACCAAAATTTTTGCATTTCTGCTTTATTTTTGATAACCGACGGTGCTTGATGGTCAATTTCTGAGATTTGATAACACCATCTGGGCTTTGTATCATTCAAAAAGTGAAAATATGAGTTTTTGAAGTTTAACGGATTGAAAAATGTTGAACGGGATTCGAATTCGTGATTTGGCAAAATTTTCAGATTTTTCCATTTCACATTCGCCCCTTAATTGGGTCGAATGTGGAAAAATCATCACATTCGGTTGTTTATTTTGGGCGAATGTGGGTATGTTTAACCAAATTCCACATTCGGGTGAACAGTATCTACCTTCGGCCTATTCATTTAGGGCGAATGTGGATATATCCTACGTTCGACCAGATAAACGGGCGAACGTGGACTTCCTATATAAGCCACTTTCCAGGTTCAACCCTCATTCACAAATTTTTCAAAAAAATTTTCAACTTAACCTAGACTTGTTGCTGGACTTTCGTTTGATTGTGGTTCTTATTCCTTATAATATACTGATCATTTTAAGCCATAATACACAGGTAATGGAGCACAAACAAGATCAGAATCGTCGTTTTTATGATCGAACTTAGGGTTTTATCATCTGTGGTCTTAGGATGTTTGTTAATGATTGATTTTGCTTGCATTTCAATCCACCTCAGTTTAAGGGGGAGAATTATTAAGGAATTAGATTTACAATAACATTTAGTGGGTTGATTGATTGTTTGAATCGAATATAACCTAATTCCTTTGTAAAACTGATGTAGATTGAATGACAAGAACAATTGGATGTGGACGAGTCATAATCGGCCATTTTAGAACACATTCCAATCAAAATTAGATGTTAAAAACAAAGATGGAAAAATTTTAAATTTTAGGGTTTAACAGTTTTCACTTTCGATCCAGAAAATGGGCGAAGGTGGAAATTAACGGACGAATGTAGCATATAATGGGCGAATGTAATTTTTAATAAATACATTTTCACATTCGTACTATCTTGGTCACATTCGTACCTAAAATTTCACATTCGACCTGATAAAAAGGGGCGAATGTGAAACCTGAAAATCTTAAAATTTGTGAATTTTTGTCGTTTTTGTATTTTGACGTATTTTTCTGATTTTGATGTACAGATGGCTGAGCAACCCGAAAATATTGAAGCACAAGTGGAGAATGTCATTCCAGATCCGGTTCAGGAGGCTGAAGCATCTGTTCCTAGTAGATGGCCATTCGAAGCATCTCACAATTGCTGTGCGTTTCTTGGAGATGTGGAGAAAAACACAGAGTTTGCTGGGATTATTGAGTTCTTAAGGAGGAGCAGGATTGTGCATGCTTTAGCTACACCGACAATCATTTATAAAGACTTAGTTGAGGACTTCTACAAGAATGCGAAGTACGATTTCTGGGAGAATCAAACGATTATCAAGAGCAAGATACAGGGGATGGAGATGTTCTTGGCAGAATCTGACATTAGAGAAGCACTGCAGATTAAGTTTGAAGTCAGTGAAGATCCCAGAGAATTGTCATGGACTGAACAGAAGGCTTGTTTTCTGAGAATGAAGTATAAAGGTCCGATTACTGATGGATCTATGCATAAAGGGAAATTGAGTGTGCAGTTCAAGTACTTTGCACACGTCATTATCCATGTATTCGGATGTGTGAGCGGTGGATATGATGTGATGAGGAGAAGTTTGAGCTCATTGATGGTTGCGTTGACTCGCAACAAACCATTCAATGTTTCTGGGATGATTTTAGACCATATGCTTGAAATGTTAAAGGGGTTGAAGAAGAAACAGTTTATGCTATACCCAAGATTTCTGATGATGATCTTTGATCATAAATATCCTGAATTGAAGAAGGATCCAACAAAGATCATAGGTCAAGATCATATGAATATCCGTACATTGGTGAGGATGAAAGGGTATAAAGGTGTGCCTGATGAAGAAAAGCCACCATATAGGAGATTGTTTGGAGCTCTAGCTAAACAGGATTACACTGATCCTAGAAAGAACAAAGCTAGACATGCTGAGAGTGATTCTGATAATGATGATCCCTTGGTGTATGCTGATGCAAACACTAAGAGGAAGAGACAGGTTGTCAATGCTGGAGCCAAAGGGAAGGGCAAGGCAAAGACAGATCAGGGGAGTTCTAAGCAACAAGTTGTTAGAAAGAAAACTACTGCAAAGAAAGGAACAAGTTTGGTTGATGAGGATTCTGTTGACTCAGAAGAGACAGAGATAGACGAGCAGTGGGATTCGGATGAAGAAAGAGTTAGGACCACCAAACGTAAGGCCACTATGGTTGGTGAGTCTGAATCTCTTAATAAGACGATTGAGGAAGTATCACAGAAGAAAAAGTCTGTTGATATTGATGAAGGTGATTTGGGTATTAACCTGGATGAGTTAGAAGCAGGTGAAACTGTTGTAGTGAATTTGCCTAAACCGAAGCACAAATCAATGGCAAAGAAATCCAGCACTAAACAGTTGAGGGAGAAAGAAATAACCCAGTTGCTGAAAGGAAAAAGATTACCTGATGCTGGTACTTCATCGAAGTTATCTTCACCGGTTACCAAGAAGCAGAAAAAGAGTAAAGAGGCTGAAACATTACCAGTTGATGAGTTCAATGTTGCTCTGGATAATGTTTTAGATATGTTTAGGAAGCCTCAGAAGGAGAAAGCCAAAGAAGTTGAGCCATCCAAGTCTAAGAAAGTCACTGTTTCTGATGATGTTATGAAACAGGTGAACAAGAAGATGGATGATATGATGAAAATGATTATAGCTCAACAGGCAGAGATTGCTAAGTTTAAGTAGAATAAAGAGAAAATGCTTCAGATAGTGGTTGCTTCAAAGACTAATCAAGATGAGATTGAACAGAAGGTAAAGAAACTTGAAGCTGATAATAAGAAGCTTGAGGGTAAATGTTCCAAGAATAGGAGTATGATTAAGATGATAAAGGCTGATAACAAAGAACTAAAGGCTGAAAACAAATGCCTTAGTGATTTGTTAGATAATTTGTATAATGAAGCTCCGAAGCTGAAAGAAGGTGAAGAGGATAAGGAAAAAGAGGAGGAACAAGTAGACTTTGAGCCTTCTGATTCTGAAGAAGAAAAGGATGATGAGGAAGATGATGAGTCTGAGAAAAGTGATGATGAGGAGAGTAAGAAAAGCGATAAAGATGATGATGATGATGCTGAGGGATCTGGGAGTCAGAAAGATGATGATAGTAGTAGTGACAGTGATGATGATGAAGGGGGAGATGACACTTCTAAGTTCACATTCGAGAAGAGAACACCGAAGAAAGATGCTGGAGAATCTAGTTCTAAGAAGAAGAAAGGTGGGAATGTAGATTCGGATGAAAGTATCTTTTGGAATGAAAAGGTGAGATCTCTAAGTGATGATGCTAAGAAAGTGTATAGAGATATGTTGGAGAAAAGAGAATGGACTATAGAGTTCACAGGCAGATTTGCTGAGATCTTCCAGACTGATGACATGAGATATGAGCTGGAGTATAATGATCCTGATTTAGAGGAGGGTGAAGTACCTGCTACTGTGGCTAAAGAAATTCTTGATGGTCTTGCACAGCGAGTAGGGAAATCATTTGAGGAGTTTATGATGGATGAGTCGATTCCAAATATTCCTGAAAAGGATATTGGTAATCACTCAGATGATAAGAATACTCCAGAGATGGATGAAGTGGAGATTGAGGATATTTTGCATGAGGAATATCCACAATATTTTAGACAGAATGATGAAGAGTGGTGTTTCCAGATTTCACAGAGATTCCAAACACTTCAGCTAAGAAGAAAGCTAAGAAAAGAAGTGAAGAGTTTGTTGAAACGGTGTTTGGTGCTGATAAGCAACAATCTTCAAGTCAGACTGATGAATTGAAGACATACTTGAAGAAGTTGAAGGAAATGGATGAAAACCGACCAAAGCCTGAAGCTCAAGGAAGTTTTTATAAATTTTACAATGCAAAGTTCAAAGGCAGAGCTCTCGGGTGGACATATTTGGGTAGATTGAAGTGTTTAGCTGCTAAATGGGAATCAGGAATTCTGTACTTCTACAGATTCATTGATTTGCTAACTCTACCGTACTGGGCGGTCAGAGACATTTGCAGATTCCCAATGTCTGGAGCTTCAGTTAATAATACTCATGTTGGTTGGTGTGCTGATAAGTTAGTCTGGGAGAGCAGGACAAAGTGGAACAGGTTTAAGCCTTAATATCCCAGAAGGAAAGTTCACAGGGATATTGATCCTAAAACTGGTTTGAAGAGGGTGACTTTGATTTATAAAGCACCTGAAGTGATGAGAAAGATACCTTTGATGCCTATGCCACAACATTTCAGTGCTGATTTTATCTTTTGGTATTACGATTGGAGGAAGGCAGAAGCGGTGATAGTGTTGAGAGATGGGAAGGACAAATACAAGCACGTTCATGTATTTGATCCTATGTGGTTGATTAATTGTACTTTTGAAGACATCATCATGCTTTTCTACAATCCGATTCATCATGATCCCAATGATGCTGAACAGGCTAAGAAGTATACACAAGTTGTGGGAGTTTGCTTTGCATATGACATAAACTCCGGAAGCAATTTGGATGCCAAACTTGGTAAGATGGTGAAGATGGCTAATGTGTCAAAACCGGTGAAAAGGAAGTTGGAGCCTGAAATAACAAAAGAACAAAAGAAGCAGCTGAGGATTTATCTGTTGAACAAGGCGATGGACGAAGATCGAAAACGATCCAATCAATAGTCGAGGGGGAGTTTGTAGATGCACGAAGTGCGACTAGTGATTGGATCTACATAATTAACATATGTTAGAAGATTTGCTGATGGATTGAAAGTGGAAGTTATGGGCGAATGTAGATGATTATGGGCGAAGGTGAAGTTGTTCAAGGGCGAAGGTGAAAGGCAGCTTATCAGAAGAACACATTCGTACCATGTTGTGGGCGAATGTGGAAGAATTCCACATTCGACCAACACAACTGGGCGAATGTGCAGGTCTATAAATAGATTTTGTGTGTTTTTGTGTGATAGAGAGTTTTAGTTTGAGTGTGTGTTGTGGTCAGGTTCGAGGTGATTTTGTAAAAGTGTTTAAAAGGTCTAGATTAACGTGTGAGTGATTGTAATTGAATATTTGTGAAAGTTAATCTATGAAAAGGTATTTGAAATGATGTTCTCTGTGTTTTGATCCGAGTTTTATCAGTTTGTTCATAACTAGGGTTTCCGCACCTGGTTTTGTTACTTGTATGATCATATCTTCCTGTTTTAGCTAAAATCTTTCAATCACAATTATTAAATCCTTAGGAAGCAAGTCTTCCAAATCTCCATCTATGATTTTTGTGTACACCTTTTTGGCTCTTTCAATCTCATATTCATTATACTTGTGTGTGGTAAACCAAGTGGTTGTTTCTTGGCTTCTGATTTTCAGAATCCACTTCACTGGCTTTTCAAGTTGTTCCACAAGTAATGCAGTAGGATCATCCTCTATTCTTTTTGTGAGATTGAATCTGGAATGTGGGCTCAGTATTCCTATTTCTTCATTTTCTTCCCTGTAGATTTCTCTACAATATGCTTCAGGGAATACATAGTCACTAGGTTTCAGCTTGATTCTAAGTCTAGTGACTCCAGGCTCCACCTTCCATTGAGATGCTGAAGTTTCCACCATAGCATCAGATACTACGGCTTTCATTTTCTTTTTGGTCTCCTCTGCTATATCAACCTTTTAGGCTTCCATCATCATTTCTGTGAAAGTTCTTTTCTTTGTGGATTCCTGTTCAGGTTGATAAAGTGCCAGTATGTTGTTACCTTCACCAGGTTATGGTGAGACTTTTGCTTGCGGTTCTTGTATAGTCTCAGCACCCCTATCAGCTATTTGGACATCAGATGTTGTAAACTTTGCTGCTTGAGTTTTTGTCTTTTTGTTCAGTAATGGGAAAGGGCCTTTTTATTGGTTCAATGAATCTCTTTACAGCCCCTTGCATCATGTTTAAAGTCTGCTTTGCTTGGTCAATGCTTGCATCCCCCTTTTGTTTCACCTGTTCCAGATTTTTGTTAATTGCTTCAGCTGTTCTTTCCCATTTTTATGTCTGCTAATTGATCTGATTCTTGATCAGTTCATTCTCTGCAGCTATTTTCTTCAGTTCCCCTGACAAGTTGTTGATGTTGTCTTGAATCTGCTGGTTATTATTGTTTGTTTTCTATTTTTTAGTCTGCTGTTGTTATGATTCACAAACTCTGATAGTTTTTTAATGTCAGAGTTTTGTGACTCCTGATTCTTCGATATGGATTCCAGATTTTCCTCCAATTCTTTCTCCTTCTCTGCTTCTTTTCTATCTAAAGCTTCATGTAAGCTTTTAAGAGAAGCCTGAATAAATTCAGCAAAAATCTGGATATCAGATTTTGTGGTGGTCAGGACTTGTGGTAAATTTTGAACAATAGATGTTCATTCTAACTAAACATAAGCAAACACATTTGCTTTTGTTTTTGATGGAGGGATCACATCATCAGATGATGTGACAGTCCTTCCATCACCAAAGTTTTGCAACATACGCAAAGCTTGATCTTCCTCATATCCTTGGACAGTCCTAGAGGCTTGTCCCCCATGAGTTTTTAAAGGAGGCAACATACGCCTTCTTCCATAAACCAGGTTTATGGTACCACTTGCATGGTGCCTACCTGTTGTGATCTCAGTTTCTTCCTCTGAAATAGATTTAGATCTGAAATTGATGGTGCCTTCAATTGTTGGTAAATCAAACGAAATAGTTGGTGGTGTGTTATGTGGGTTAGGGAGAGGGATAGTTGTTGATCTAGATGAGGATTCCTTAGAATTCCTCACCTTACTGGTGGTTATAGAGTTTTCTGCTAGAGGGGTATTTTGGGAATTTTCTTGAGACTTAGAATTTGAGCCATTAAGGCTATTATTGTCTTGTTTGTTCATAAGTATCAAGTGATTCTTTATGATTGTGGAATTTTTTGGTACAAAAGAGATCATACCTCTGGTTAGATGTGGCAGTTGGTCTTCTTCATTCCATTTTGCAATCTTAGCTCTCCAGACTAGCATGGTGGTGGAGTTGAACATGAGCTCATTGTCTTTGAATTACGTCTGGCCTTCTTCCAGCTTCTTTGCAATGAGAAGTCCTAAGAATCTGGGATAGTGAAGATGTTTTTCTGTTTCTTTATCTCCCTTTTTAGGTGTTTTTGAGTCCTGGTTCCTCTTCTTGATCTAGTGCCAGATCATTCAGCATAATCCAGTTTAGCTCTAGTGACCAAGTCATATAGAATATTCATAGAATATTGGCTTCCTTGGTCCATTCATCCTGTCTTTGAAGTAAGGCACTTGTTTATGATCATAAACAATAGACTCCGGAAGGGAGATAGATTCCCTATCATGAAATTTCCTAACTTGTTGAAGTTGGCTATGTATCATATATCCCTTAGAGTTTTACCTACACTTTCAACACCTCGTAACACATCGTACTTTATTTTAGTTGGTAATCCCGAAACATCTCTTATGTCTTGATAATCAATATTTAGTGTCAGATTGTCCCAAATATGGGCAACTAGAACTTCCTCAATGCCATCCTCTGTTTCTTCTACCCTCATGGTCTCCCATACATACTTGTTGCAACATCTTTACTGGTACTGACTTAGAGTTAGTCAGAGCTCCAACAAGAGGGCAGTGCTTCAAGTACTCAACTATGATATGGTGCCTTTCATCATATTTGGTGTGATTAAGGTCAACAATTATGTTGTTTGCCTTCCCATCACAGTAGGCTATCCATCTATATCTTGGTAAAATCTGTGGTGGAATAAAGGTTAAAGTTTCAGGATTTGTGTTTGTGGTAGACATGTTTTATGAGTGGTAGGATTTTTGAGAAAGTTGAGAGCTTTTTTGCTGATTTTAATATCTGGTATTTGTTGGTGTTGTGGACTGCTAGTAATTATCATATGGGTTTATATATTTGAGGTTTGATGAAGCTCGAAACTTTCTGGATACTTGAGTTTTAATTGGATGTTAATGTCGCCTTCAATTAATATAGCCCACTTGATGGTGTAACAGTTACTTTTTATACTGTCGTTTTTACCGTACTATCCATCATGTCCATGATGTCCAGGATCTCCCCCCCCCCTTTCAAGAACAAAAAGTGACTTTTTGATCTTGAATCCATCTTGTGATGACACATGGATAAACTGGTCCCACGATGTATGCCACTACTCTTCTCAACAAGCAATGAAGTAAACCATAAGTCCAGATTTGTGGGATTTTGATTAGAAATTTCTAAGTGTTCACCAGATTTCCGGGATTTTATCCTCGTCCATTTTTCTGAAAAATATGTCTATATATATTAATGGTTGAGCATGAAACTAGAATTTTTCTAAACTTTCAAAACCATTAAAGATGTAACATGTACATCCAAAGATATGTAAAAATTCGACACTTGGAAGTCTTTTGTAAAGTATTTGATGAGGTGTTTTGTGAAGTCTTTTGTTGATTAGAGTCCTGTTTTGTCTAAAGCAGGCATTGACAATTGCCTCTGCGCAGAAGTATGTTGGCAGATTTGAAAAGGCTAGCATAGTTCTTGCAACATCAACAAGTGTTCTATTCCTTCTCTCTACAACTCCATTTTGTTGAGGAGTTCTAGGAACTGAGAAATCAGGTGAAATTCCGTTTCTTATCAGAAAAGATTCCAATCTATAATTTTTGAATTCAACTCCATTATCACTTCTAATTCTTCTGACTTTCAGTTTCAAGTGATTTTGGATTCTTATGATAAAGTTAATTATTAGTTCAGGAGTTTCACTTTTGTTTCTCAAAAAGTCAACCCTTGTGTACCATGAAAAATCATCAACAATGACAAGTATGTATGTCGCACCCCGCCAAGGCGGAAACACGAGAATGCAACCTCGAAAAGTTTTCAAGCACAAGGTTCAAGCAACACACAGTTTTATTAAAATAGTACCATCATGGGATGGATATTGTCTAGATTATTCAAACCAACAAGACATTGTCTTAAAAAAAAGATAGTGTCTGAAATTTATGATATTAAAACTAAAACATTACGGGACTGACAAACCCCATTCCAACGAGGTACCACCTAGTGCATGCTCGAACCCCTCCCCAAATCTCCATTGCTCATCATTAGTTACCTGAAAAACATGCACGAAAGATTTGTCAACAATAATGTCGGTGAGTTCACGGGTTTGAATGTACTAAGTAAAATGCTCGTGTAATTCGTGTATGACCAATCATAAGCTAGCTAAGCAAATGATCACTGTGTAAACCACGAGTGCCATAACCAAACCTCTTGACTGTTGTGCCTCGTGCATTGTACACCAAAGACAATGTATGTATAGTAGAAAACTAACACTCATTTGTATGTGACCAGTTAGAGCGACTAACCAAGAGTGGGGGTGTCAACCCAATAGATCTATTAAAGTGTTCCATGGCTTTTGATAGCTAATGGTTACAGGAAATGTAATACGAGGACAAATGAGCTCATGAACCAAATGTCTCATGTTCCACATGGCAGTCATGAAAGAATTATCACACAATTGTAAATTGAACTAGAATTGTAGCATGTTTATCCCTCAAAAATGTAAAATTAGTAAAATGGGGTCCTGAAACTCACCTGATAGTGTCACGTGTGGTCTAGTACAGCCGACAATGTGAGATGACTAGTGTCTAGATGTTACCCTATGATCATTGGGGACAGAGTAAGTTGTACGGTTTTGTTGTTTATCATACAAGTTGTTCACCTGACATTCGTGGACCCTCATGTTTAATGTGTGTGGGCCATGTTTTTGTGCGTGTGACAATCATATAACTCTGGAACTTGGTTGTTTTATTGAAATATGGTATCCATTGTAAACAAAATGGACCCCACATGTTGTCATGGGCTCTAAATTGGCACCAATTCATCACGTGTGGTCGGTTCTTAGAAAAACATAGTTGAACATATATTTATAACCCTATTTAAGTCTATCATAGCATTAACACATGTTTCGGCCCATGCTAACACAGGTTAAGTGATCATAGCCGAAACAATGCTTTATATAGGCCTTGAATCTGATGATTGTTTGGATCAATAGAGATTGATCTAGAGTTGTTAGGTCATTCCCGAAAGCTTGTAAGATGTTCTAGGGGTTTGATGATAAAACCGGTTGTAAAAACATTCATTATAACCTTAATCTTTGAACCTGGATCAAATAAGTTTAGTTAGCAAAAAGTGATTACTTAGTTGGTTGTTTATGTTGGGGCTTGATTCGATAAACATTACTCGACCTATTATATAGACGCAAGGGCCGATATTTGTCAACTAGGCGTATTATTGTGGCAATATGGTTGCTAGTTAGTTGATTCTTTATAAGTGAAACAATGTGTGTGACTTGTGAGTATTTATGGCCGATTGTTGAGATCAAGGGTCAATGGGTTGGGTGAACTTGGTGAAGCCGAAAGTTAGAAGCTTGTTTGGACAAGATAACTTACCTAGAGAGGGCTCGAGATGGTGCAACTTCTAGGGACCTTGGGCCTTCTTCTCCTCGGCTTGGTGCTTGGCTAGTTCGATGGACTTGGATAGTTTTAGAAAGGTGTTTTTGGTTGCTTTGAGGGTCAAGAAAAAGAGAGAGTTGTGGTGTGAGTTTTGGTGAGAATCAAGGCCTTTATATAGGGAGTTCAAGTGGATGATGAGAAAACATTTGTGGCATTCTTTCACCTTGTTTGGCCGATGCATGTATAGGAGGAAAGGTTTCACAAAATGGTGTAAAGGAATGAGTTGTAGCTTCTTAACACTAATAGGGATATGTTGACTTGTTTAAGAGATTGGTGTATTCTTGTCTTTAGCTAAATGTGTGCAGATGACTCCTCACTTGATTGATTTTCTTCTTGTGCATCCATGTGGTTATTGATCAATCTCAATCATGATGTTGAGGAGTGTGATCGGCCGAAATCTCTTAGTGATGCAAGATTGATAGCGACTTGTTCATGACACACTTTGTCCTCTCATGCTTGGATGTTGATAGTTTAAAAGGTCTTAGTTGTAAATTGGAAGGTTCTTGGTGTGTTGGTGATGAGTTCGGCTGAAAATCAAGGAGACAAGAGAGTTAGAAGGGTAAGGATCAAGAGTAGGACACTAAGAGGTGTATATGGAAGGTTCAATTTTAGTGTAAAAGGGAATGTTTCTCTTATCTTATAACCAATCATGTTTCAGCAATTGGAAACCATCCTTTGGCTTATTTTCTTGTTGGCCGATTGTAGTGTGATACACACACATAGATGTAGTTGATTTTTGTGTAGGGAAAGGGTTATCTTTGGCTTTATGCCTTGTTTTGTGTAAGTGATTACCTCATGTACTAGTCTAGTAGCTTGTGTCATGTGTTTATGTGGGAAAAATCTCCGGCTGATATCCATGAAGTGTAGGTGATAGTGATGTGTCTAGGATCTTGTGTTTGTCTTACTATGTGTGATAGTGATTGTTCAAGATCCTTGGTTTATTGTTTGCGAGACATAATCATATGTTTGTTTGCAAGTGTGTTTTCGTGTATATACCTACATACCATTGTGCATTCAAACGGGTGCCATTGCGTATACAAACGGATGTGTTTTTGTGGTGAATGGTTGGATGTGATGTGAATATGTGGTGTGTTTGAGGACTCGATGTTAGTATAATCATGCTTCAATGTCCACTGGTCGTTCGTTCTTGCTAATAAAAGTTAACGTATGAAAACCTTTATGATCCATAAACATGTGTTAGTGAGGGGTTACCATGTGTTAGGGTGAAATAACCTCATTGAATGCCTGTTGGGTGACTTTCCGGGTGTTGTATGCATAAGCAATTGATCTTTATTGAGTTTTCTGAATAACTCATGCTTTACTAGACCACGGGGGGTATTGTGTGTGCAAAACATCTAAATATGCAAATATAATGATAATAATAAATGAAATGCGTACGGATGTTGACCTGGACCGTTGACTGTTGTCACAATGTATTTCTTACCCGCCATGCTTTCCATGCTGATTGGTCCACACAGATCCATATGAAGTAGTTCCAAAGGGGTTTGTTGTCGAGGAACCAGATAATGATTTATGTGACTGAAGAAACACGGATCCTAGATTGTCGGGTTAGCGCCAATCTTTGGTAGTGATTCCACGGAGTATTTATAAAGAAGTGTATTTATAAAATGTGATAGGTCTAAGGACAAGACCAAGGATGTTTAGAGACAACAAGTTAGAAGAACCGAGCCTCTAAATGTTAGTAAATAAACAAGAGTTGGAAATGTACGATGTGCTTGTAGTCTTTTCTGTTAAAGTGTTCGTAACTATCGGATGCCAATAAAAGGAGAAGGGTCTCTCCTTTTATAGTACCTCGATATACGACTTTCTCAACCCGTCCTCTACCCTTGATGGGGCCCGGCTTAGGTAGAGGTGTCTCTAGGTTTCCGGCCCAAGTCCTCAGGCCCAATGGCGCAAGTGGTTTTGATAAAAAGGAGAGGAAAGGGGGATGTTACCGTCCTGACGAAAATACACGTGGCGTCCGTCGATTGGACGCTGGTGGGCGGCGAACACGTGGCGTCCGCCTACTCGCTGATGCAGGGCGGTGGGTAATCATCCCCTTCCAGAAGAACCTGAGACAAGTTGGAGGGTTGCAAAAAGTCTTCAGAGATATATCTTGGCTGGGAGGATGCCACGTCGTCGTCCTTTCTGACTGTCAGGTCGAGCACAGCCATTGATTGGCTGGAAACTCTGACGGGCAGCCTGCAGCGTCAGGAACAGTTGCCTGGGGCAGGAGTGTGTGTCTCGAGGCTGCCCCAGAAGGCATCTTGCAATCGTGTCGATGAAGCTTTGACTATCTTGTTGAAGAAGCTTCATAGGTTGTTTGTCCCGTTGACGTAAAACGGGCGGTACATGATGGATGTCAGTCTCTTCGCTGACGTAGAACGGACGGGTGAGTCTGCGTCATGGTATGTTGCGCGCTAGCCGCGTCATATTTCTGATGGGCGCTAACTCTATCGCTGACGTAAAGCGGGCGGGTACAGTTATAGCTAGGCGCAGCTTGTAAGCTTGTGGTATGGTATTTGGTACCATATCCCTTCAAGTCCCCCAAGTCCAGTGTTGTCTTTTTCCTCTGAGAAGGGAGTGTCGGACTCGTTTATAGAGTATTTTTGAAGGAATAAACTGTTTACATGTGTACTTTGAATTACATCTAGTCGTCACTGGGTTTTCATGTAACAAAGTGGACATGTAAGTTTATAGTATCGTCAACGGGTGCGCGCACAGTGATCAATCTGCGGGGGTATGATGGAATGAGAGATCCAGCGGTATAGGCGTGTTGCCTTGCTACGCGTCTGGAATAATGAGGAAAAGAACAATATTTTTTATTTGTTCATTGTTGCGCAGGCAAGACGCTCGATTAGGCGTCTTTGCTTTGAAGCGCATCTAGAAGATGTAGGATAATAATTTTTCCTTTTGGCGCTGGCGGATGCCTGAGGTAGCGTCAGGGCTTGAAGCGCATCCAAAAGATGAGAAATGTTACAAATATTATTCTTGGCGCAAGCGGATGCTTGATGAAGCGTCGGGCTTTGAAGCGCATCGAAAAGATGAGAAAGTGATTTTTTGTCTGAATTTGCATCTGTTGAAGTGTAGTTGTTACGCATTGAATTTGTCGTTTTGAATTCTGTGTGAATTCAATGGCGGGAATGTTTGTGTGTGAGAGGACGTGTCTGACAGTTCGTACACTGTGTGGAGAACGTGCCTGACACGTAGACAGCTGTTGGTTGAGAAATTTGAACGTGGGCGTACACGTGTCGCTCATCGGTGTGGTTTGACAGTTGTTTGGCATGTCAACCGTCAGGCGAGTGATACACGCGCGACACGTGGGTGCGCTGACGTGGAAATTTGTGAGTGGACCCAGTTGCTGCTTTTTCGTCTGTGATGATTACTTTTCCTGCCATCGCAATAAATGCAATGGGTATAAATAGGAGGTGCCTCTTTGGCTTAGAACTTTACGTTTCCAAACCTCTTATTTCTCCGGTGATCCTTCTTCAAATTCCGGTGAAAATCCTTACACTTTTTCTCGAATTTCTTTCTTCTTTCTTAAAGATGTCTTCCGAAGACAAGAGACCAGAGATGAAGATGAGAGAGGCACAGATAGGGTGATCTAAAGATAAGTATAGGGCTCTTCTTCACAAGTTCAATATCCTCCGGGAATGGGAACCGGAGTTGCCGGAGAAAGGCGAGACACCCCTTGACTGTCCTGACGACAAGATGTGTCTTTATGAGGCCTTCTTCTTGAAGAGCCTGTTCAGGCTTCCGTGTTCGAAGTTTCTTATCATGGTGCTGCAGAAGTATGGGATGCATATCTCTCAGATGAGCCCTTTTGGGGTGATGAGGGTAATGCATTTCGAGGCGACTTGTAGGGCTCTAAGGATGGAGCCTACATTCGAATATTTTAATGTAAGTTGGAGATGAAGGAGACCGGTTGGATCTCGTTCGTGGAGAGATTGAAGGCCGTTACTGTGGTGGTGTCAAAGAGCTCGCCGAAGAGTCTTCGTGATTGGAAAAGGTGCTTCTTTTATCTGAAGAAGGAGGCAATACCTGCTGAGATGACGTGTTTAGAACTCCGTGTTGGGCAGAAGTTGCCATCATTTGAGGTGCTGAAGGATTTTCAGGAAGAGCAGTGGTTCGCGACACTTGTGGCGCATCCCACTCGTCTGGATGACTTGGAAAAGTGTGATGAGGGTATGCTGAGGCTACTCGGGGTGAGTCGGTTGGGAATCCGAGAAGGGTATGATGTGCTTCCGTACGGAGATGGAGGTATGCAGTTGGTAGAGGGTAAGTGTTGCATCTTCCTTATGTTGTTGTTTTCTTGTATTTATGTTAGGTTTACATTTTTGCCGCTTGTTTGCATTGCAGGTGAGCGTTTGTTCCAGTTTTTTGCTGCCCGGGTTTCGCGCACAGCTTATGTAGCGGTCCCGGAGGGTGAGGTGTTCGGCGTTGAGAGGATGAAGATTAACTTCCTAATTCCTGCGTGGATTGAAGGTGCGTCTGAGAGTCTTCTGCAAGTTGGTTTCCTTGTCAACCCGGAGCCGTTGTCTACGCGCACGGCAACCGGTGTTGACTATGTTTTTTTATCAGATGATGAATCTAGTGGATCATCATCGAGTCTCATCCCTCGTACGCGTCGTACTGTAGGTGGTGGATCTAGCGCATCAGCTACTGCGCCTCAAGCTGGAGGTTCTAGCAGCGCTAGTGGTGCTGGTATAACCGGTCAAGGTAAGTGTTCAACCTTTTGTTTGTGAACTTATCTTTTGTTGGTGTCCCTTGTCTCTGAGTAAAAATTTCGTTTGCTAGGCCGAAAGCGCAAGCACTTTCAGTCTGTGCAGCAGGACGCTCCGGAGGGTGTCGTGTTGAGGAGCCAACTTTGACGGACATGGATCTTGCTCCTCCGCCAGTACGTGAACCATTTAGCAAAAAAGCCCTTCGGAAACTTAGTGGTAAGTATAAATGGTATACATAGTACTTGTGAGTTGTTGGGCTTGCCTGGTAGGTTTTGTTTCTTGTAGGTTTTGTTCCTGCTTCTCTCAAGCAGGTGCAGGAAGAGAGAAAGAAGAAGCTGCTGGAAGATGAGCGCTTGAAGGCTCAGTCTGGAACTGTTGAAGGTGATACTGTGCCTGATCCTGAGGCAGTGAAAAGGCTTGAAGAGGAGAGGTGTGTTGCTGCGGCCGCCATTAAGAAGAAGGAAGAAGAGGACGCCAACGTTAGGGAGGCTGCGATGAAAAGGTAGAGAGAGGAGGAGGAGGCATGTTTGGAGGCCGAGAAGAAGTTGAAGGAAGAAGAGGACCAGCGCCAAGCTGAGTTGCTCAAACAGCATGCGGCCATGGTGGCCATAAAGACTGAGAAGGGCAAGTTGGCGTCTGGTTCAGGTGGTGGTAGGCCGCAGGCGGACCCGTTGGTTGTTGACCTGGAGGGGGGCGATGCCCCGGGTGATTCATTGATGGGTGAGGAGGGTGGCTTCATTGGGCCACAAATCAAAAAGATTGAAGGGGTCGGGACGTCTTCGAGCGCCCCTGTCTTTAAGTTGGACGCTCCGTTCTATACGCCTGGGTGGCGTATAACCGATAGTTGTCGTTTCCTCAGCCCCTTCGTGGGTGAGGAGTTTGTGAACTATGCGCTTCCCCCGGCGGAGCGCATTTATCATCGTTCGCAGGACCGTGCTACTTTTTTCTCACAGTTGCGTATGAATCTAACACAATCTCAGGGGAACTTGTACGCCCTTCGTCGCGGGGAGGACGAATTTTTGGATGAGCAGGCGACGGTCGCAAATGAAGCCGATCGCCTGGCTAAAGAGAAGGGGGTGTTTGAGACTGCTAAGCAAAGGTTGGTGGAGCAAATCCGAAAACTGGAGTCCGATTTGCGTCAGAAGGATGTTGAGGCGGCGGAGAAGCAAAAGGCCTGGGAGCAATCTTCTGCAAAAATCAATAAGGAGCTTGAGCGCCGCCAACTGGCGGTGCAGAAAGCTGAACTGGACCTTTCTGCGCAGGAGAAAATTGTTGCGGCCAAAGATAAGTAATTGGAGGTTTTATCCTCCAAGTATGCTGATGCTGTCGGTCAACTGAAGAAAAAGGATGAGGATGTGGTGAGGGCCACCACTCGCGTGTCGGAGTTAGAGGGGCAGGTTGACGCCCTGTTGAAAGAAAAAGAAGCTTGGCAGTTGGAGAAGACTTTGATGCTTGATGCTCAGAAGTCTTACTGTGAGAAGGCATTGTGGATAATGTCTGATGGGATCGGCGCCGTAAGCTTCTGTCTTTCTTCGTTATTTTCTTTGGTTGACTTTGCCTTGTCTTATAAACATTATATCTTTGTTGCAGGTCTTTGATCGTTGTTGGAATGAGCCGAAGATGGGCGAGCAAGTAGTGGAGGTGGTGGACACTGCGCGTACCACGGATGTGCATAGTGGTTGGCTGGAAGGGTATTTGGCTGCTAAGGTCGGGGCTCCAATTGACGCGCAACCCTTCCAGGATGTGAACACAGAGCAGGTGCTGATGGAGGAGCTTGAGAAGCGTGAGAAGATGGAGTTCCCTGTGCTCCAGACTGTTAGGCAATGCTTGTCAGATCCTGATCCTATTGCCCGTTTTAGGCATTGGGTGCAGGAGTCTGAGCGTGCAGGGCGTGAGCGCACAGAGAAGGAAGCTGCTGAAGCTGCTGCGAAGGCTAGTGGGCTAGGTAGTTCGGGACGGCCCATGAGCCTCCTCAGTGGGTTGATGTTTTGATGTGTAGTAAACTTGTCTGTATGTAAATATGTCTTTATGAAATGAAATATGAACCTTTTTGTAGCGTTTATGTCTGTGTTGAATGATTGTAGCATAGATCGGGAAGATAACTTGGTGTCTAATTTATGAAGAGTAAATTAACTTCATAAGTTAGAAGTAAAGTTGGCGTCCGTTATGAAGAGTAGATTAGCTTCATAAGTTAGGACTAAAAATTGGCGTCTAAGTTGTCAAGAGTAAATTAACTTCATAAGTGAGATCCAAAGTAATAGTTGCGCAATTGTGAACTAGATCTAGGATATTGATGTATATATTCAAAAACTGAGATATTTATAAGTAACATATGCGCAACTGCGCTACATTCTATGATCTCGGAATAGGTGTTCCGTCCAAATTTTCTAGTGCATATGCTCCTTTTCCTAAGATTTTTTGAACCTTGTAGGGGCCTTCCCAGTTAGGCGCTAATTTCCCCGGGCGCTCTGAGTGGGAGGCGTTGTTGTCTCTTAGGACGTAGTCCCCAATGTCAAATGCACATCTTTTGACTTTTGAGTTGTAGTAGCGCTCGAGCTGTTTTTTGTAATTTGCCTCGCGTATTGCTACCATTTCGTGTCTTTCGTCCAAAATGTCTAGGTTAAGGCGCAGTTCCCTGTCGTTGTCTGTTTGTGCTGCGCTGAGGACCCGTGGGGATGGAAAGTTAATTTCTACGGGGATTACAGCTTCGGAGCCGTAAGTAAGGCTGAACGGGGTTTCACCCGTGCTTGTTTTTGTGAGGGTGCGATGCGCCCACAAGACGTGCGGCAGTTCATCGACCCAACCTGTTCGATTTGAGCCCAGGCGCGTCTTTATGCCTTCAACCAGTGATCTGTTGATGCGCTCTACCTGTCCGTTTCCTTGAGGGTGGGCGACGGATGTGAAGATCTGGTTGACGCCCATTTGTGTTAACCATGTCTGGATTTTTTATCTGCGAACTATGTTCCGTTGTCGGTGACGATTTACATGGGTAGCCCGAATCGGCAGATGATGAATTCCTAAATGAATTTTTTAACGTGTTCGGCGCTGATTGTCGCTAGAGGCTTGGCTTCGACCCATTTTGTGAAATAGTCAATGACGACTATGAGGTATTGTATCTTTCCTGGGGCCATTGGGAATGGGCCGACCAGGTCGATGGCCCATTTTTGGAATGTCCAGGCTGTGGTAACTAGGACGAGGTCATTTTTTGGGCGCAAGGTATTTGGCGCGTGTTGCTGGCAGTTGAAGCAGGTGCGCAAGATTTTTACGGCATCCTGGTGCATTCCTGGCTAGTAGTATCCAGCGTTCATGATTTTGGCGACGACCATTCTTGGTCCTGCGTGGATACCGCATATGCCTTCATGGATTTCTTTGATAAGGAATGAGGCGTTTGCGGAGTTAACGCATCTTAAGTAGACACATTTTTTTGTGGTTTTTGTTAAGAGGTTTAATGTAGTTGCTGAACATTAGAGACTGGAGAGTTTCAATTTAGGAATCCGGCTTCTAAAAGTTAGTCTACTAGAATATGTTTGTTATATACCATAAAAACCATTAGAGATAAAGTTAAACCTGAATCAACATGTAATATAAATAAACGGGTCGAAATTTCCACCTCTATTAAGTACTAACTTCTTATGGATATTCAATTGTTTGGTATGCTATGTGTCTATGCACAACTAATTGTGTTGCTTATTACACAATGTTGTTACTTAATCCAGTCAGATGTAAACAGTGTGTGCTTTACTGATGAAGCCAGCCATCTGATATATTCTGGAAGTGATCATAATCTCTGCAAGGTAAATCCTTATAAGTTTAAAGTTCTATCCAATTGTTACATCTTTGTCACTAATGACATATAATTTTTGCATTTGGAATCATGGAAATATTGATACTTCTCCTTAGGGAGACAGATGCAAATATTGTTATTAAGAAATTTGAACTTTCAGGTATGGGACAGACGTTGCTTGAGATCCAGAGGAAATCCAGCTGGAATCCTAATGGGGCATCTAGAAGGAATTACATTTCTTGACAGCCGTAATGATGGTCGTTATTTCATTTCAAATGGCAAAGATCAGACAATTAAGCTTTGGGGTATCCGAAAAATGTCCTCTATTGCCACTCTGTATGTTAATGTGATTATATAGATTAATTCTAAAATCTGAACACATACATCATCTTTACAACGTTATATCTTTACAGTACGTAATGTGCATAAGCAAAAGTTCAATCCAAACATGATCTTTATGCAATGTATCTTTCTATGACTTCTCTTTATTCGAATTCTCATAAACCTTTATAATATAGTTTAATGAAGACTTATGCACTGCATTATGTAAAGAAAAAAAAAACTGGTAATATATATCTCTGTTATTCTATCAATTTTGCCACTTATTGAAGGTTCCATTCCTAATTGCATGAAGGAACATATTTACTTTCAAGTTTTGGAAAGCTTGGTGAAATGATTAGGCATGTCACATGCAAGAAAAGTACTAGGGGTGACTAATGAAACAGGAGGTTTTTGAGAACATGACCGACACATATTCTTTTTTGACCCTAGCTTCAACCATGGAGATCTGAAATTTAATCAATTTATGTGGTTTTCATGTTATTTTACTACGTGAGGTATGCTTGGCCTAGAGTTAAGAATATTTCACAACATGATCTGGGCAACTTGTTTGACTATCTTTAATGAATGATCTATAGTATATTGAATTATATTAGAATGAACTGGTATTAGAATATGTGATTTTTTAAAGCAAATGAAGAACATAATAGAAAACCCATGGTGATGATATTGGTTTGTGCTCCCGGAAGTGGTAAATCGACCTTCTGTGATCACGTTATGTGGGTTTCTACCCGATCCTCTAGGTGCGCGTTTGCCAGGTCTTTCTCTTTCTCTATTGTGCTTTCCATGTTTGGTGAAATGCTTCAGATATGCTTATTATCTGTTACACTACTTTGGTTTGGTGCCACATTTGTAAGGCTTGCATACTTTCGAATATAGATTTTCCTTAGATGCTTATGCTTTGCAAGCGCTTTGATTTGATTATCAAAAAACAAAATCTACTTGAATTTAGCCCTGAATACACCTTCAAAAAGGCCGGATCGGGTCGACTTGTGGGTCAAGTCGAGGTTCAGGTCAGAACGGCTCGATTGAACAAAGGTTGTTTTGGCTCGGGTCGGAGCGAGCTCGGGTCATAACGGGTCGATTGAACAAAAAAAAAATTAATTTGGTTTAAAAAAGTGTTTTCTTTAGTGAGAGTTGTATCAGTAGTATATCCATCTTGACTTCAGATTAGACTTTGATTATATATAATCCAATTTCGGAATTACTAGCCTTTGTTTACAATTGATATATACACACACTTTTCTGCTGTTATACAATTGATATGATGCTGCATTTTGTTTCATTACATTATACGGAAAAGTAAACTTATAACTTTTTCATTTATCCATATACAGAAGGCGATCCGTCCACGGCAAAAACAACAAAAAGACAGTGAAATTCTAGTGAAGCTATAGCATGTAGTCGTCACTATGTTATATCAGGCACTAAAGTGAGTAAAGTTACTTTGAAATTGTCACTTTCAACCATCTTGCGGCAAATAGATTTTCACTTTGAAGTGCCCATTCTTTCTACCAGTATGCACATCACTTCATATGTACACATACCTTTATTATTCTTTAAAAGATTAGTCTCCCATTTTTTTTCCTTTTTTCTAGAAAAGGGTGGAAACAGAAATGCCTCTCACGCAATGCGTGTCATAGAAAGTCACTATATTCCCATTATGAAGCGCGGTTTAGAGGCGACCAATATGCGAGAATGTGTATGTGGTTTAGAGGCGACCAAAGCACAAGGCGCGCAACGCGCGCTTTTGAAACCCACTAGTTGTTATGGAAAAAATGTGGGAATAAAGATCATGAGAGTTAATTCATAGCCTGATGATAGTCAATATATGCTTTATCTAGGTTGTTCAAGTTTTTCAAATTTATACATTATAAATGCATATGGTTATGATATGTAATGATTTCTTCTATTCTTTTTCAGAACTTAACTGAAAGACAACGATAAGTGATCGAGGAGTTTGCAAAAGAAGAACAAGGTGAAGACAAGAAAGGCGCTGCAGCTGGAGCATCCAGTTAAATACTGCTGCAATGGGAGATACATGAGCAACATAGGTATAAAAGAACCAAGATTTTTTTCAGTTATTCCAGTTATAATAGATGAACGCGGGGTTCAAAGTTTTGATGGTAAAGCGATGTCGTTTAAGCATAAAGTTACTTGTGGTAGGATTCGACAAATGATTGTAATGGATTTGGTGGTATATATAATATATGCAGTTTTATTATCAAATTTATTGATTTTGTAATTATAAATTTAAATATAAATCCAGGGATATTAGTCATTTTGCATATTTTTTTGGTAAAAAAACCATGACACGCAAAATGAGTGTCACAAAGGTGTGTCAAGAATGTATGTCATTAAAGAGTGTCATTAAAGAGTGTCATGAAAGCGTGTCATAAATGCGTGTCAAAAAAGCGTGTCGTTAACGCGTGTCATTAAAAGATGACACGCGCTTGCATGTCATAAAAATTTAATGACATGTTCTTCCTTGACACTTTTGTGTGGGTCATAAACACCCTTTTAAGACGCGCAATGCGCGTCAAGAAAGGGTTTTTTCTAGTAGTGTTGGTTGATATTTGTATAGAGATAATTAGGTTGCACGGTTGGTGTTAGAAATCGGCTTTAGTTATTGTGACAGGATAACTAGATTGTTCGGTTACTATCAAAGATCATCTTTAGTATTGTGACGGGATAACTAAATTGATTACCATTGAGTAAACTGTCCTTAGTTATTATTTCAATCTGAATAGTTATTGTGACAGGATAGCTAGTTATTGTGGTAGTCCATGTCAAACTCGTTTTGAGTGCCATGAGTATTGACGAAAATTTGAAAACGATAGGAGGATATTATATGAATTGGATGTCATGTATGATGACGTACAGGGTTACTATCCGACTTGGGAAGATGTTTGTCGAAACAACATGGTGTACTATGATGAGCCGGATCATAGTTATCATAACTATGAACCCGAACAGGCACCATTTTCAGGTAACCATGAGGATAATTATTATTATTATGAAAAATCACAATTATGTTATCCTACAGGTTACCCTCAAGATCAATACCAAATTCTTCCATATGAAGAAGAACGTGTAAAGATTGAATATCAAAGCAAGGAGGAAATGCAACTTGCTCGAATCGAAGATAAATTATCTAAGATCGAGGAATTGTTATCAATACCTAACCGTTCAATTGAACAAAGAATTGATTACTTGAGCTTTAAGTGCAAGATGTTATCGAGAAGGATAGACATAGCCGAGGCTATTTCTCCTTTGCCTGATGATATCAGAAACTATTCGCAAGTTAAGGATGAGGTTGTGGAGATTAATACCACACCAAATCCTTCACTTGTTGAAGAGTTACATTTGGAAAAGGTTTTTGTTT
Source organism: Ambrosia artemisiifolia (assembly GCA_032199755.1). Taxonomy (NCBI): domain Eukaryota; kingdom Viridiplantae; phylum Streptophyta; class Magnoliopsida; order Asterales; family Asteraceae; genus Ambrosia; species Ambrosia artemisiifolia. The sequence continues at coordinate 19,873,002 of CM063512.1, forward strand.
GTATTGATATAGGTGACACAAGTCAAGATTCTCACAAATCTCATCCAGCACCGATTAACCTCATAAACAAGGTTCAGGATGAAGATTCAAAGGCAAATATTCGGAACGTGAGATTACAAGACATTAGCGAAAAGCTCATGAGATGGTTCCACCACAACAACATTCGCTCACTACACATATCAATCTTTAAGCATCTGTTTATTTGGAAAATAAACTACCGAGCATACATTGAAAACTCGGTAGGCAAGTGCGCACTTAGACCACCTTAATAGTCAGGTATGATTCTTGTACATTTTGTATATTTATTTGATTTGTTTTATTTTTCTTTTATTTTTAGTTTGTATTTTGAGTCTCTTTTGATTTCTGTAAATGCTTGGAGTTTAACTTACAATCAGATAACTTCGCTTGTACTCAATCTCCATTCAGGCAGGGTAAATCTGTACACCATCGGTGTATAAGGCATCCCAGAATTTTATGTTTTTATTTTTCTTTTGAGTCTTAGTTTCAAGTTTGTTTATCGGCCGCGAATGAAATGCTATACGGCTCCTTTTTATTGTTGTTATATTTTTTTTATTTCTGTTTTATTTTATTCCCTATCTTACATTGAGGACAATGTGTCATTCAAGTGTAGGGGTGGGGAAACTTCATTTTTATTTATTCTTGAGTCTAAAAAATTAAAAATTAAAAAAAAAAGATGAAAATTTGAAAATGTCTAGAAAGTCGTTCTTAAAAAGCATTTTAATCAGACATAAAATAGCTTTCTCAGTACATACCAGTTGTTTCTTGATTGTTTTGGCAGTAGATCCTTAGTCATGGTCTAATTTGTGGAAAAGTAATATGAACCGTTTTCAGCAGGTATTTTTAAGAAAAAGAAGTTTAGAATTACCTGACTAGATTTAACAAGCTATTGGTAATAAATGCATGCACGCATCGGTAACCTATTTCCCCACTTTAGTGAGATCTTGAGCCTACTAGATGAAAGATTGATATATAATTTCATTTGTTGAGAGTGAGCCAGATGTTTCTCTGTTGTAGAACTTGTGTAATTTGATGCACGCTAAGGTTTTAGACTAGATATGCACATAGATGATAAAGGCGATTTAGGATTTCCTTTTTTTTTGTTTGACAACTTTTATTTGTTTTGTGTTAACCGGTTTACCCAAGAATATTACCTTTAGTAGCCAACTTTGAGCCTTATACCCAGGGGTAATTAGGTTGCAAGGTTGGTGTTAGAAATCGGCTTTAGTTATTGTGACAGGATAACTAGATTGTTCGGTTACTATCAAAGATCATCTTTAGTATTGTGACAGGATAACTAAATTGATTGCCATTGTGACACCCCGCATTTTCAGGTTAATACTTTTACTGAACTCTAGTTAACTTACATGTCATACGTGGTTAGATACTTAACTAGGGTTAGTTAAGTACGCCTAACATATGTTAGATGATATTAACATATGTGATAAATAGGAAAACCTTTGTTGAACACACACACGAGTCCTGTATCCCGAACGTTGGTGAATTATATGGCATACATAATAATAATATGTACAATTGAATCGTGATGAACGTGAAGTACATGCTTATGTGAATTACGTGTTTATGTGAATTATCGCTTGACTGAAGGTTAATACGTAAACCATGCAAATTACGTGCACTTGATGATTAATAATAAAAACAATAGTTTTATGCAATTTAGGGTGATTAATATCATCGAGCCCGGTATTGGACTAGAACATGATTAACGGGTCCGGTTAATGGACTAGAAGGGCCCTAATACCCAATTACTTGGGCAACAAGCCAAACCTTCTTATAATTATAGATCAAAAAAAAAAAAAACCCTAACCCCTCTACCCCTTGCGCCGTGAATACCCCCACCCCCTCTCACTCTCACTTTTCAACAAACATCAATCTTAATCATCTCTTCAAGCTTGTTTGGGTGTAATCTCTAGACTTTGAGGACTCTTGCATTGACAGGTATAATCTTTACATGTTTTTGATGATTAATAGTGCTTGAAAAGTTTAAAAATCATGGATCATGCATGTATACATAATCGCATATATGTGTTAGTAGGAGATCTTGGATATTCATGATGATTTGATGATGATGATTGTTGTTAGTAATCATAAGTAGGGTTTTTGTATGATAATATATGTGTTTGATCATGATAATATGGGTTATGCATGTATTAGAGATTTTTATGCATAATTAGGGTTTGTGAATAACTTGGGATGCAAGTTTCAGTTTCTGGCAGATTCGTTATGATGTTTTGTAGGGTCTGTGTTGCGATGTTAAATTAATTGTTTTGATGATTTCTTTTCATGATTGTAATGTACATGGTCTTAGCTTTTCATAATGGGCAAAACCATCAGATTTGGACATCGTTTGAGTCGTTTTTGGAATTTTATTTGATTAGAGGTCATATCAGATTTTCGGATTTGTAAATTGGGTCAACTTTAAATGGTCATAACTTGAGATTTACAAAGAATTAAGTTATGAAATTTTTACAGTAAGTCAACATTGGAAAAACTCGGATTTTCCAAGTGGATTCATCCCATTTGGATGAATACACAATTTTTGGGAATTTTTCTACTAAACTGACCTGTTGTGGAAATTTTCCGGACATAGCTGTGTTGTACGAATTTTAATAATTTTTGTGTTTGGTTTTAAGACAAAACAAAAATATTGGTTTTCAAACGAATCCCCATGAATACTCAGTAAAAATTTGGGACTTTAATTCATTCATTAAGTATTTTAAATAATTCGTTTTTCACATCGCACAATCTGCCCTAAAAACGCAGATTGTGTACGGGATCTTTATGTGACTATTTGGAGTCTTATATGGTATGTATTTGACATGAACTTGTATGGAAACTTGTATGAGATGTATTTGATGTATTAAACTGATAATAATCACTATGATCACCAACAGGATACGTAGGACATACTTGTGCATGTAGAGTCATTAGGTGTCACTACACGGTTTTGAACTTTTAAAAGTCTCGGATAAACGAGTTATATGGTGTGTTGGTTATGCACATATACTCACCTAGTGACATTTGTAATAGGGAGTCGGTAGCACTTTACTATTTGTGGAATTTGGATTATTCACTTGCAACCTAAGGTGAGTTTCACTACTCTTTTCTCAAAAGCATGCGTCTCGGGTTGAGACAACTTACTTAACGTTTCTAGTCCGGTTTGGGACTATTCTTACACATCCTGGGTTTTGGGGTGCTAGGTTCACGGGGTGAATCTGTTGTTACTAATTCATGCTATATGTCCTTGATGAACTAAACCAACCCTATCATTTAAGTCCTTCAAAATACCGAATCAATTGCCGGGTGGGCAAGCGGGTTACTAGTTGATAGCGCTATTAGGTTTAACAAACCTCACATCGTGCTGGGAGCATGGGTGTGAACTATTAGCTTAAAACATATTATCATTGTTGATGGGAAATGATGTAAGGTATCATACTCACAGTTGTGGGAACTCGTTCATTAGCAGTTCGGTATTCGCCGGTATTAGTTATCATGAGTGGGTTAGCTACCCCTGGCATGTGAATTAGCTGTTTACTTGTGGCCGGGGAGGCCGACGTTCTTACTTGTTGTTATGTGGTCTGGGAGACCGACGCTTTTACTTGGTTACGTGGTTTGGAAACCTACGCTTTTACTTACTCACCTACTTTACTTAGTGAACTCACCAACATTGTTTGTTGACCCACCATGTACATGCTTTTGCAGGTAGTTAGCTTCCGGTGTCACGATTAGGAAGCACTGCACGTTCACTGCATTTGGGTCTTGGGCATACACCTAAATTATATATCATGCTTATACGTTTTCTTTCATATGGTTTTGATTTGGGCGCGTTGTTTTGCGCCTGCTTTTTAAAAGGTTTAATTTGGTTACGCTTCCGCAGCTTAACTAAACTTGGTTTTTGAAAAACAAACTAAATGGTTTGGGCATTTAGAGTTCGTTCATATGACTTATGGCTATGGGATCCTGGTATGTCATGCGCCTCGCGGTAAACCCTGTAGTGGAAATTTGAGGGTGTGACAACCATTGAGTAAACTGTCATTAGTTATTATTTCAATCTAAATAGTTATTGTGACAGGATAGCTAGTTGTTGTGACAGGATAACCAAGGCCATGTCTATGTGGTGTTCTTGTAGTTAAATCGAATAGGTTGCAAGCTTATACAAATATGATCCCGGGTGAAAGTTACTTACCATTTTTACTGTATTGGATCTAGAAATATAATTAGTGTTTAAAACCAAAACTCCAAAATATTCATAATTTTATTTTTATATTTATATGATAGCTAGATTAGACGAACAAATAATTTATGTGATATTAACCACATGCTCCTCGTGGATTCAATATTCCCTACTTACCCTGGCTACCTAGGTTATTTAGGTTTTTGCATGATCCCAACGACAGGTCATCATGTGTGCTTAGACCATTTTCAGAATTTCAGCACACATGCAACAATTGATATCAGATTTGCTATTTGATATTGTATTCCAGATTTCTGGAATTTCTTAATCCATTTTAAGCAAATCAAGGCTTGTTTTTGTTTTTGTTTTCATTGATCTATCTAGTTCATTTAGATTTTTCTTTTCAATTCCAGATGTTTCTTCTATTGCTTTTGTGAAAACAGCTTTAGTGTTTGAGCTTGTCCCTTTTACATATCTTAGACCTTGTCCATAAATTCTGGGCTTAGCCTCAATGTAGTCAATAAAATCTTTTGCTTGTTGAAAACTTTTGACATTTATTGAATTGTCTTGCAAATTTTTGTACAATTGCTGCCTTTCAATTTCATAAAAATTGACTTTTGCTTTCAGTGAAAGGTTTTCTTTTTCCAGGATTTTTTCTTTTTTCACTTCATCAGTTTGATCCTTAATTCTAGTAAGCTCAGAGATAGTTATTTTAAACTTTTCATTTTCTCTTTGAAGCTCATCGTGTAATTGCTTATGCTCAATCTTTAAGTTTTCAAATTCAAATGTATGACTAGGGGGTTTTACCTGTGAGTCTGGAGATTCATCATCAGGTACCATGAGACAGAGGTTGGCCATTTCTCCTTCATCATCTGATAGCCATGTATCTTTACCAATTACCATTAATCTATATCTATAATCTATATTATAAAGCATTTGAGAAGGGTATCAAACAAAATTAAGTAATTACCACATTTTATTAAAAAATTGCAATTTTATATAAAAAAATTATATATAACAAAATTATACAAAAATGTTTCTACACATACCAATATATACCTATAAACGTTATCTATACTACATTATAAAGGAGGAGAGATGTCTACAAATGTAATTTTACATACATTTTAAGATGGTATAGGAAAAGTCTCATGCTTAAAACCCAAATGTCACGTAATTTTTTCCCTTCTACCCTTCGTGCAAAACCTACTTGTACATATTTTTTTTATCATAACCTACAATTACCATTAATCTATGTCTATAATCTAAATTATTATATTATAAAGCATTTGAGAAGCGTATCAAACAAAATTAAGTAATTACCATATTTTATTAAAAAATTACAATTTTATATAAAAAAATTTATATATAACAAAATTATACAAAACTGTTTCTACACATACCAATATATACCTATACACATTATCTATACTACATTATAAAGGAGGAGAGATGTCTACAAATGTAATTTTATATACATTTTAAGATGCCATATGAAAAGTCCCATGCTTAAAACCCAAATGTCATGTAATTTTTTCCCTTTCTACCCTTCATGCAAAACCTATTAGTACATATTCTTTTATCATAACCTACAATTACCATTAATCTATATCTATAATCTATATTATTATGTTATAAAGCATTTGACAAGGGTATCAAACAAAATTAAGTAATTACCACATTTTATTAAAAAAATTTCAATTTTATATATCTATATCTATATCTATACTACATTATAAAGGAGGAGAGATGTCTACAAATGTAATTTTATATACATTTTAAGATGGCATAGGAAAAGTCTCATTCTTAAAACTCAAATGTCATGTAATTTTTTCCCTTTCTATCCTTCATGCAAAACCTATTTGTACATATTCTTTTATCATAACCTACAATTACCATTAATCTATATCTATAATCTATATTATTATATTATAAAGCATTTGACAAGGGTATCAAACAAAATTAAGTAATTACCACATTTTATTAAAAAAATTTCAATTTTATATATCTATATCTATACTACATTATAAAGGAGGAGAGATGTCTACAAATGTAATTTTATATACATTTTAAGATGGCATAGGAAAAGTCTCATGCTTAAAACCCAAATGTCATGTAATTTTTTCTCTTTCTATCCTTCATGCAAAACCTATTTGTACATATTCTTTTATCATAACCTACAATTACCATTAATCTATATCTATAATCTATATTATTATATTATAAAGCATTTGACAAGGGTATCAAACAAAATTAAGTAATTACCACATTTTATTAAAAAAAATTCAATTTTATATATCTATATCTATACTACATTATAAAGGAGGAGAGATGTCTACAAATGTAATTTTATATACATTTTAAGATGTCATGGGAAAAGTCTCATGCTTAAAACCCAAATGTCATGTAATTTTTTCCCTTTCTACCCTTCATGCGAAACCTATTTGTACATATTCTTTTATCATAACCTACAATTACCATTATTCAATATCTATAATCTATATTATTATATTATAAAGCATTTGACAAAGGTATCAAACAAAATTAAGTAATTACCACATTTTATTAAAAAAATTTCAATTTTATATAGAAAATTTGTATATAACAAAATTATACAAAAATGTTTATACATATACCAATATATACCTATACACGTTAAAAATATTGTTAGAATCAATAAAAGTCGAGCTTTACGTAAAAAAAAATTGTGATGCCTTTTTCTTAAAAAAATTAGTGTGCACATGAATTGGTTCACGAACCCAAACCAAACTGAATCGAACAGAAACCAGACTCCAAAACCAATCTTTCAATCTGGCGAAACCGGGGCCGAACCAAACCGAAACCAGTTCGGACACGAACCAGTTTGGAACTGGTTCGGTTCCTAGAAAAAAAACCAATATGTGCACATTTATAAAGTTCTCGAGTTGGGATGTTGTTAGTGCATGTTTGTGTGACAAATGCTTCTCTAGATTAGTTTCGTTTTTGTGTCGGTTGATAAGTTTATTGTAACATGTTTGATGTAATTATAAGTCAAACATGATAGTCTTTTGTGTTTTACCCTAGCAAACATATATAGTTTGAGAAGATACCTTGAGAAGATACTTAGAGAAGATACCTTGAGAAGATGCCTGAGAAGATAGTTATCTTCACGGAATCTTTATCTTCACGGCATCTTTATCTTCACGGAATATTTATCTTCACAGCATCTTTATCTTCGTAGGTTATCTTCTCAGGCCCATGCACTATAAATATGTGCATTGGGGTGTAGGCTAGGGTTAGCAGTTGTTTTCTTTGTTGCTTGTAATTGATATTATTCCCACTGAAAGTTTATCAATAGACAAGCTTGTTTTAACAGTTATTCATCGTGTTTATCGTTTGTTCGGTTCATAGTTTGCATAAACATCTATCAAGTGATTCCGCACCTTGATAGATCTGATCTAGCTTGTTATCATCTTTGTTTCGTTAATGTTTGGAAAGTGAGATTTTTGCAGACTCGCCACAGAAGTCGGGACCTCCTACTGATACTGTGGTGGAGAAAAGAAAGAAAGATGATGATGAGACTGGCAAAGACTATCAACCAGAAGATTTGATCATGATGGTGATAATGATGTTCCACCTCTCCGGACTCGTCAGAAGAAGAGAGGAGGAGTAGTTTTTCGTGAGTCAAGTTACAGATGCCATCAGCAACCTTAGCAGTCATAGTACCACAACAACCACCACTTACAGGCAAAAGATAGAGCTTCAATACAGACACTTCTTCAACAGAATGCTGCGTTGATGAAGCAATTGCAGGCTCAGGGGGAGAATGTGACGTGTAAGGGTGATGAACTGATGATGATCCCGACAATGATCCAAACCGCTCTGCGGGGAGTGAGCCTCCAAGTGCTTCACTAACATTTGGTGTGCAAGCTACTACTCAGGGGGAGTCGGGTACTGGAAAGGAAGTTATTGGTGCTGGTGATCCAGGGAAGAGATGCAACAGAAAACCTCAAAGAGACTGGATTACTCTCTGAAGAATTAGACAGTGAATATATGTATGATTTGGAAGAAGTTGAGATTATTCCAGATTATTTTGAAGATTGAAGACTGCAGGAGGTTGAAGATCTAGAGAGCATTCGTCAAGGGGGAGTTTGTTAGTGCATGTTTGTGTGACAAATGCTTCTCTAGATTAGTTTCGTTTTTGTGTCGGTTGATAAGTTTATTGTAACATGTTTGACGTAATTATAAGTCAAACATGATAGTCTTTTGTGTTTTACCCTAGCAAACATATATAGTTTGAGAAGATACCTTGAGAAGATACTTAGAGAAGATACCTTGAGAAGATGCCTGAGAAGATAGTTATCTTCACGGAATCTTTATCTTCACGGCATCTTTATCTTCACGGAATATTTATCTTCACAGCATCTTTATCTTCGTAGGTTATCTTCTCAGGCCCATGCACTATAAATATGTGCATTGGGGTGTAGGCTAGGGTTAGCAGTTGTTTTCTTTGTTGCTTGTAATTGATATTATTCCCACTGAAAGTTTATCAATAGACAAGCCTGTTTTAACAGTTATTCATCGTGTTTATCGTTTGTTCGGTTCATAGTTTGCATAAACATCTATCAAGTGATTCCGCACCTTGATAGATCTGATCTAGCTTGTTACCGATCCGTTCTAAGGACCTACAGATGTCTTATGTGGAATATTTTCAACTAACCTAACTTCCATTTTCACTTTCCGATGCTACTGATACAAATTTATGGTGCACTTGTTTAGCAACTGTATTGTATTGCTTTTATTATGTGGAAAAACATATAGGTATGCTCTTTGCAGGTTGATTACATATGAGCTATTCTGGCCTCCTCTTATTGTGGTCTTATAAAGGTCCCTATGATTTCTTCTCCTCGGCAATCTCTCCAGATTTGACACTTTCAACATATTGAGTAGGACTATTAGTATAATAATTGTTACTAATGAGTCAAACTGCTACTTCCCTTTTTTTTTACTGGCATGTATGTTAAATTGCATATGGTATATGGAACATAGCATGCTATTATGTCTTCTTGTAGCCTTTAAAAAATTACCCCACTGGCGAAGCACAGGTGCTTACACACACAAACGTACACCTCACATATTGATTTTTTAAATCATTTTAAGGTTTGAATTACGTTTTCGCCCTGTATTGTGGACTCCGCCGCAATGCGCGGGTTCCCTACTAGTAATGTAATTATGCTATAAGAAAATATTTTATTTTTTTATATTATTCATCTAAAAAACATGTTTAAGCATATTTTTTTTTTGAAGGTTTAGTTAAGTGGAAATCCTTGTACAACCCTAACCTAGCGGTTCTAAGTTCGAATCACTACCCACACACCGGTGTCCTCCTTGCCTAAGATCAAACCGTCACGAGGAATTTTTTTGTGGTGTGCATGGATTGAACCTCTGACCTACCCCCATGATGGGAACCCCTAAGGGAAAACTCACCCTACCTCAAACCAGCTGGGCTGGAGATCATTGGCACATGTTTAAGCATATGGAAAAAAATATTTTCAAAAAAAAAATTCCCCCATTCATTTATCATGTTTAGTAGATTAAACCCATTTGTATTTCATCCTTACACTATATATATGTGTGGAAGGAAAATATCTTGAAAATGTATGATGTAATAGTAAAAATCTATATACATTATGTATAATTAGATTGGTTAATTCGGTTATGCCCATTGGCAGAACTTCTTTAGGCCACGAGTGCCCCAACCCCCCTCGTTTTTTAGTGTATTTTTACCAAAAAAATCCAAATATTTTATATGTATTAGCCCTCCACCTAGATTTGACCGAAAATGTAGTTTAAGATCCGCTAACGATTATGCCACACACAAGACAAATATTTTGGTTAATTGATTATAGGTTAGCCAAACCTATCTAAGTGCTGCTTCCCGTCCCCACTAGAATAGATAATCTATATCTATATATAATATATATCTATACTACTATATAATGTATTCTGTACGGACAAAATCGTCATTTCATATTCATCTACATGGGCGAAAATGTAATTTCATTAGATTGGCAAGACAAATTTAGTACAAGTCAAATATTAATTATAATAATAATAATAATAGAAAGTTCTAATTAGATACCACTAAATGTGATAATTAAATATCTAATAACACTACTCTCCAAAAAAAAATATTTAATAACACTAGAAGAAATACCAGAAGTTTCAATGAAGATCAAGAGCTTTGCATTATGCTTCTCCGTTTCTTAACGGCATAAATTAGCTAAAAACAATGAAAGAAGATATAAATTAAGAGTTCGTAATATTAGTATGAAATTGAATGAATTAAATGGCATCTCATTTTCTTCTATTCTCTTTCAATTACGAGTAACCAACCAATTAATTTGTTTAGTTATTAGTGGGACATCAATAGCACATTAGTTTTCATTATTCGTTTCAAATTCCTATCTTCCATTACTTGATTGCTACTAGGATAAAAGGAGAACAATATGGATTATATGTTTCAAATTCAAAGAATCAATAACCAAATAATTTGTGTGGCCAGTTTGGGCAACTTTTAAGTTAAACTATACTACTATATAATGTATTCTGGACGGACAAAATCGTCATTTCATATTCATTTACATGGGCAAAAATGTAATTTCATTAGATTGGCAAGACAAATTTAATACAAGTCAAATATTTATATACCTATATTTAGTAAAGTCGGTGGCTCTCACATAATGTCACTATTGCAAACTTTACACACATTTCAAAAAACTTTTGAAAGTGGCATTTCTGTAATTTATCTATTAAGTGTTTCTTTCCTTCTCTTTCCCCTTCATTCTGCCCGCTTCCTCTCTCTTCTTATTTCACGAATCCATATAGTAATCTCATCATTATCCTCTAAAGCATTACCCTTTCCAGCGTACTCACTAGAGCTCCGCCACCGTTATGCTCCTACCGTTTAACAAAACCGACATCGCCATCCGATTTCTTTTTCTCCGGTCTCTGAAGGTGGGTGGCGTTGCCGCTAGCTACGATGGTTATAGCCTTATAGGAAAGCCAGAAGATGATGATGGTAGGGTCGAGGTAGTGAACGTACGACGGTGTATTTTGTGAAGGAACCAACGGAAGTGACGACCGGACCACTGGAGGCTGTTGACAGTGCGGCTTACGGTGGAATAGGACTGTTGACGGCTACGATGGTGGTTCTGTTGACACAACAGAGGAGACCGGGAAGTTGGGTGTGACGTTGAAGCGACGACGACGGCGACGACGACGTGATAAGGTTCCTACTGTTTTGGTAAATCCCATAACCCTTCTTATTGGGTTGTGATAATAACAATAGATGATTGGGTATGTTTGGAAGTATGGCCGTAGTGGTAACCGCTTGCTGTGACGGTGTTAGAGACAAAGGAACGGAGCTATGGGATGATGGTTGCTATGCCCCAGTTGACTTGGTCAACATCAGTCGAGACCTGGTATAAGAAATGAGAATATGGACATCTGTAGATATTATTGACTTTAGTACAAGACCTTAATCAACGTATATATTTTTTAGTCATTTTAGATTATTACTAAAACAAGGATTATTATATGGTACTAATACAGAACCTAAACACAAATTTATGACTTTAGGACATTCACATAATTAGATGGATTGTGGTGAACCCAGGAACCCCTCCTGTGTATATACATAAGGTCATTTGAGAGTGCTAGATAATGTGATAAAATATATAATATGAACATATGAACAATTAGGCGGTAAAAAACAGTGTCATCTTCGGCCTATTTTACTATTTTATGCTTTATTAGAACATACAATAAATGTATTAGTATACAAATGTATTATCTTTCATGAACAAAATGGTATGATAAATTCAAGTATAACAGGATTCAGAATTTGCACATTGCGGTGGCACCGTTAAACAGAACAAATAGGTCGACAAAAAACATTAAACCACGCACATGCGTTAAGGCGTGTTAATTTATAAAAAAAAAGACCGAAACGTTAAACAAAGAAAAAAAATAACTTGAAGGAGAGAAAATAGGAATAAAAAATAAATAAAATCGAATTTTAATCAAAATTACGTACAATGGCTATAATCAATTTCAAGAAACGTCACGCAACCACATCGTACTCGCGCCGCAACGCGCGCGGGTAAATTACTAGTTATTTATAATAGTAAGAAAAGGTTGTAATTAAATACCACTAAATTCGATAATTAAATATCTAATAACACTAGAAAAAATACCCAAAGTTTAAATGAAGATCAAGAGTTTTGCATTATGCTTCTCCATTTCTTAACCACATAAATTAGCTAAAAACAATGAAAGAAGATATAAATATAGAGTTCGTAATATTAGTATAAAATTGAATGAATTAAATGGCATCTCATTTTCTTCTATTCTCTTTCAATAACGAGTAACTAACCAAATAATTTGTTTAGTTATTAGTGAGAAATCAATAGCACGTTAGTTTTCATTATTCGTTTCAAATTCCTATATTCCATTACTTGATTGCTACTACGATAAAAGGAGAACAATATGGATTATATGTTTCAAATTCAAAGAACCAATAACCATATAATTTGTGTGGTCAGTTTGGGCAACTTTTAAGTTAAACTAGATGCTGAAATCCAGTTTAGGCAATTACTATTAGGATAACTTGTTTTTCAAAACCTTTGAAGCCCTCAAATCCATTGCCGCTTTCCCTCGTGTTCGTTACCACCATCTGTCATTGTCCGTTTGTCACCATCGTACAACACCATCACCACCCCTAACTACTTCTAAAACCATAATCGTCGTCGTTGTCGCACACCACCATAATTTTTTCACCGTGTTGTTTTTTATTTACCGTCGTCATTAGAGTATCCGTAGGAGTCATGACCATCGTAGCCGCCCATCTTTAGTCGATATTGATCTCAATATCGGTTTGAGGTAAGAAGTGATGTGTATTTTTTATTTACAGAGTGTGTGCATTAGGTGTGATGTGTGTGTCGATGTGAAGGTGTGTGCGTACATGGTGTGTGTGTTTGTGTGTGTTGATTGTGTGTGTATGTATGTATGTATGAATGTGTGTGTTGTGTGTATGTGTGTGCGTGGGTGAGTGTTTTTCTGTATGAATGTGCTTGTGTTTTTAGGTGTGTATGTGTGTTAGGTGTATGCGTGTATGTGTGTGTCAAATTTAATTGGGGGTGTATGCATGTTTGCGTGTGTTGAATTAAATTGGGGTGGAAATTGAAGGTAATGTGTTGCTTTTGTTTAAAGTGTTTGTGATTAAGAAAATTGATTTTCTTTTAGTTTCTTTGAAATTTGTCATGTATAAAATTTCAGAACTAAAACATGGAATATGATAAGTACAAATGCATCTTCCTCAAAAGTATTGAACAAGACCCAATGAAAGTACTTCGACTAAACACTAGGGCAAAATGGTATTTTTAATTAGTCTTCTCATTCTGAAATCTTAAGTCAACTATTTTACATTCATATTTATACCATGTGTTATTTAAGTTTCCTTTTCCCTTTCATTTAATTTGGTTTTTCTATGTAAACATTTAATTGGTTATTTCTTTGTTTGGCATTGGTTCATTTACATTCTTTGATTTTAAGTAGTGAAATTGACTTTTGATAATGGTAAAATTTTAACCCATTTCATTGTTATTGTAAATTTGAACTCAAAAATGGACAAAGAGGGTAGTAAAATAGAGGTGTACTTGTCATTGGACAAGAAAGAAGCTTGAATTGAGTCGAGAAAGATTAGCGCCAACAGAGGTGCAATGGCCATTAGACAATGGCTATTATGCCAAAATTCATATATAACGTAGCATGCTATCATTTAACATTCCACTGTAGTTGTCAAAAAGTTACCACGAGGCGAAGCGTGTGTGCTCTTATATATGTACACAACTTATATATGATCTTTTCTTGTTTTAGGGTTTGAATTATGTTAACACCTTGTATTGTCGACTCCGCCGCAACATGCAGGTTCCCAACTAGTAAATGAAAAAGGTTATGCCACATGACACTAACTAATACCTTCCCATCTAAAACTCCTCCTCTCTATCATATGCATGACACATTCACTTCCTCCCACAATTTTTAAACGTTAATAACTTTTATATACGACATTGAAAAAACACACTAAATTAACGAGCGTTCTATTTTGTTTCCAACGAGTACTATAGTGCTATATTATAAACGAAAAGAAAAAAAAGAGCTTTTTAGTGGGTTTTGATTCATGCAGAAAAAAAATATGTTGAGATAATTCATTAATCATATCTAGGCAAGTCGCTAATCATGTTAAGATAGTATATATGTTTTTGACGGATCATTACTATTTAAGTACATCATGACATATCATTTGATACCAATTTGGTTGTTATTTTTCCTAGTTTTACATGACAGCATTAAAATGTCTTGAAAAAGTGACAAACTTGTATATAAAGTTTTTTCAAGCAAGGTGTGCACCTATAGAATTAAAAGTTTTATTATAAGTTACTGTATCAAATATTCTTATTTTTTACGTACACACGAATACACGATATAGTTTTGTTAGCAAAGAGGGAAAAAGTAGTGCGTGCGTCTCCATCCATCTCTCCTCGAAATTCTCTTGTCTATTGATATATTCACCTGGGATCTGGACGGTTGGTATAATAATATTTGAAGTGAATGGGAATTTGGACAAGTTTGATCAGAAGCATCTGCAGTTGTGCAAAAGTAACAGAATATCATCATCATCATCACCAGGGAGGACTTCCTACAATGTCATCATCTACTCCTGTCCGATTGCAGATTAAAGATCACCATGTATATTATTATTACTAATATAACTATCTTCCTCCTCCTCTGTTTTTCTTCCTTTTGTATATATATACTTATTAGAGTTTTTTATTTTATTTAATATAGGTGGTGATTGATAATGGGATAGTGCAACTGAGCTTATCAAAGCCAGGGGGGCTTGTCACAGGGGTCCAGTACAATGGCCTTGACAATCTTCTTGAGGTTCTTAATCAACAAGGTAATAGAGGGTAAGTCAGTCTGTTGCAACTTTAATCTACAACACTTTATATTTATTTACTCTCCATCAATTCCAATAGATTCAAATTATTTTTTTATTATTATGCAGGTACTGGGATGTTGTGTGGAGTGCTCTAGATGACTCTGGGAGAAAAGGAGTCTTTGAAGTGTATGTTCCTTCCCAAACTAACAAATCAAACATTTTCTATGTCCTCTCTATAAGCTAGTTTATGAGTAGAGGTGATACAATCTTGCTTTTAAAAAGCAAGAGTCGCACAAAAGCGACCAGGTCTAAAATTGAGGCACGAACCACAAAAGCTGTGGGCTTTTCGTATCTGAGGCGCAAAGTAATTATATAATTTTTTATATATCCCATAGGTTTTATAGGTGCGCTCCTCAGGGCTAAAAAACCTAGAAAAAAATCCTAAAAGGTTTGCCTTTTGTGCGCTTCATGTATTTTGTCTTAGCGCTGAGCGAAAAAGCGACGGGCGGAACCTTTGGTTCGCCCTTCAAAACCAACGATAGAGTTGGTGGGTTGGATAATTTGACAAAATGGGTATTATTGTTAATATTTTTATATAAATATGATTCAAAGGCATTATAAACTGCAGTTTTGGCTAGTTTTGACCCAATTCTTTCGAGCTAATGTTGTTTTTATTCTATCTGTTAGCAATAGAACATAACCTGAACCAACCCACTTATATATAAATGTGTTGACATCATCACCTATTATTTTGAGCCTTGGATACTGTGGTACTATTTTCTTGCAGGATCAATGCAACAAGCTTTAAGGTTGTAGTGGAAACCGATGAACAAGTAGAAGTCTCCTTTTCAAGACCATGGGATCCTTCCCTTAAGGGAAAACTTGCTCCCATTAACATAGACAAAAGGTTATTTTCTTCTATATTCAAATTCAATGATGCCAACTGTTTGTACAAATATGTTATACTATGTATGTATGTATGATGATTCTCTTAGGTTTGTTTTGCTTCGTGGTTCTTCTGGTTTCTACACATATGCCATATATGAACACGTGGGTTCTGAAGAATGGCAAGCTTTCAGCCTTAGCGAAACGCGGATTGCATTCAAACTCAGAAAAGACAAGTAAACTAAAGTTTTACTACTAGTCATGTATTCTGTGTACTTACTTCTGGATAGGTTTCACTACATGGCAGTGGCAGATGATAGAAGAAGATACATGCCCATGCCAGATGACCGATTACCAGGAAGAGCCCAACCCCTTGCATTTCAGGAAGCCGTTTCGCTTATTAACCCAGTTGTGCCTGACTTCAAAGGAGAGGTAAGCTAGGTTTCGCATTATGGAGATATAATGCGGTTATGGGTGCCCCAAAGACGTATACTGTTATGTTTTGATTGCTAGTGGATTTTGTACTTGTGTAGGTGGATGATAAGTATCAGTATACTTGTGAGAACAGAGATCTCATGGTACACGGATGGATATCACATGACCCTCCGGTTGGATTTTGGCAAATTACACCCAGCAACGAGTTCAGGAGTGGCGGGCCTCTCAAGCAGAACCTCTGCTCCCATGTGGGACCCACTTGCTTAGCTGTAAGTAAATTTTACCGTGTGTCCGATGTTCCATTTTATGTGCATGTGCATTCACGTTAGTGTGGCACGTCGGTTGTTGTGCAATTTAACAAAATTATACGACAGGTTTTTGTTGGTGCTCACTATGCCGGAGATGATCAAGTTCCAAAGTTTGGACAGGGCGAGCCATGGAAAAAAGTGTTCGGGCCGGTTTTTATCTATCTAAATTCATCTGTGTGTGGTCAAGATCCTCTTACACTTTGGGATGATGCCAAAAGACAGGTTGAATGAGGAGGCAGAAATATGTTCTATTATCTGTCATGATGCAAATATTATTGATTTATATAATTTTCAACTGTACCAGATGGTGGCTGAGGTAAATAGCTGGCCTTATAGCTTTCCTGCATCGGAGGATTTTCCAAAATCACATGAACGAGGAAATGTTAGAGGTAGATTACTCGTCCGGGACAGGTAAATCGTCTTTTAGGCGCATAACCTCAGGTTCTTTAGTTGTTTCAATTTTAGCTGTCAGAAATACAATTTCGCCAACATTGAAATTGCATTTTTTTCAGATACATTCATGATGATGGCATACCAGCAAATGGTGCATATGTAGGGTTAGCTCCACCAGGAGATGTTGGATCATGGCAAAGAGAATGCAAGGTGATGCATCGACTAACCCTAATTTTCTCACACAAGCACATGTAGGTCAAAATGGTGGCCCTGTTGTGTAATACCATCCCATACAATAATAGCATTTGTATGTCTATTTAGTGAATCCCACAGTTATATGCCCGAGGATAAAACTTCCATAAACTCTGCTCATTGGATTCCATGAATTAAAGCATACCTAGGTTTGGAATTCCATCTTAGTACATGCCCATTTACTTATGGTTTGGTCAGTTCGGGTTATATTAATTTGTAACAGGTAAAGCAGTAAAAATATATTAGCTAAAAAGGAAACATGTCAAATGGCCGAATTTTATTTTTATAAAGAAATAGATGATTGAGCAGGAGAGAGAGAGAGAGAGCAGAGAATTCAGTTCAACAATCACAATACTTTCGTTTACATGCAGAAACTTTCATTGGGAGATTTTAGACCAAACAGAGAACAGAAATATATATACACACACACACACACACACACACACATACATACACACTAGTGCTTATCCTTAGAAAAGTGAAGGGAATAGATCATAGAGTGGTTGTTCATTTTTCTGCACTCCCTCTCAAGCTTTGTATGGATATCAATCATATAAAGCTTGCTTTCTGAAAGTTGATTTTTTTTTATTGTTTTTGAGCATAGCAACTAACATGAAATCTGAGGGAACATAGTTTAGTTGTAGTTGTTCTTCTGTATGGTATCACAGCTATAAAACAAAAAAACAGAGAAAACAAGAAACTGGCAGCAGCTGCTGCTCTTGATATTGATCAGCGGCGGCTGTCTTCTGAGCGAATCGTACAGAGACAGTGGCGGCAGCAAAGTTGGCTGTCGGTTAAGTGGAATTCTCAGCGGTGGTGGCGGCTGGGTTAGCAGCAGTGATGACAAGCGGCGGCTGGACAGAATTCTCAGAAAACACAAACAAATACAACTCTGAATAGAAAAAATAAAGAACAAGAAAAACACTAGAGATTTTACGTGATTAGGTCGGTGTGACCTACGTCCACAGTTGCAAGTAGCATATGATTTTTATTTAGGAAGTGAAGATAAATTACAAGTACAAAGCATCTGTTATAAGACTAGGATTTGGGTTTATTGCTTTCTTATGAAGCTAACGTAAATATGGCAACATGCCATTTACCCTATGCAATTGAAACTAGGGCAGGCTGTCCTTTTTCTTTGGCCGAAGCCTCCACACATACCCACCTTCTTCTAGCTTTTCTTTCTATAAACTTGATCCTTGGGATGCTGTATAAATACATGTAATGTTGATGAATAATACTAGCTATTGATTTGGATAATGACAGTTTAGCCCCTATACTATTTGATACCTAACAGTTTGGTTCTAGGATTTCAATGGATTCTAGGTTGAGCAAGTGTTTCCTAGATTGTGTTAGTTACTTGAATTTTTGTCGAAGAATAGCAAATGGCTTGTACTTTGGTGATGGTTATCTATCATATGAAGTAAAATTTCCAGTGGGATATGTGGTACAAGGTCATTTGGACCTCATGACTATTACCTGCACTGTCTAGTTGTGTTTGAGCAGAATTTTTACCAGGGAATGGTTCTTGGGCTTGGCAATGCTATATTCTTGAGCAGGGTCAACTCTAGTAGGTTGATGTGATTTTTGTCCTTTTGAGTTTACACAAAAGGTTGTGAGGGATCTGGAATGCGGTCCTAGAGAACCATGCTCATCATTCAATTTGGACTTATGAGATTTGGTGATGGTTCAGAGGAAACATGTAAAAGGCCGGGAGATTAGGATTTTAATAAGTAGGTAGTTTTGGCTTCAAAGAATTAACGAATATTATACGCCCCCACCCTCTACACCTGCGGCCATGGTATGATAAACTTTCGGTTTGTGGATAGAAAGGTCATCCCCAAACACGTATTATCCAGGGTATGATAAACTTTCGTAGTGACCGGAGAGTAACGTTTTTAGCAACATTAAGCTGTAGAATATCCTAGAAAAATACACTTTTGGACTGAGTCTCAGCTTGCTATGATTTGGTTCTTTTTTGTGAACAAAAGTAGCGCAACTGAATATTTTGAGTGGTAGATTGGATAGAATCCGAATATGTGGGATAAGAGAGGGTAATTGGTTTATAAGGTAGGCTGCGACGCTGCGGTCATTATGGTTTCTCCCCATAAGTGGTTTGGGACCAGGCCTGCTAAAAGACAAGGCCGGGTTGTGTATTTCTTCCCGCGCCTCTGTTTTGTTGCAATATATTGACGGATAAACTAAGGTGGATGATTTCTTATTCAGATATGATCCTAATTCTATGTGAAAATATTCTTGGCATTATCAGACATAAACACTTGAATTTCTGGTTGAGGCTGCATCTGGATCGTCTTATGAAACTGTGTAATATAGGACCATCAATGAACCACCTTGAACCATAAGATTCTAAACACGATATTCGGATCCTTGTACATAACTTAATATTCAAATGGATTTCATTAAGAACATAACAATAAGATTCATTGGTTATAGCATTACTTCCATGGTTCGGTGTAATCATTGTTTGTTTGCAATCTGAATTTGTGTATCTAATTAATTGGGTTATTTGAAGCAGGACTATCAGTTTTGGAGTGAAGCAAATTGCACTGGAGATTTCTCCATTAACAACATAAGATGTGGAGAATATAATTTGTATGCATGGGTCCCTGGATTTCTTGGAGACTACCGATATCATCTACCCATTACAATCACCCCAGGTTTAGGTTTCAATCTGAAAATAAATTTTCAATTTTAGCGGTAGCTAATTGTATTTCGACTCTTAGGCTGTGATATTAATGTGGGGAATCTTGTCTACGAGCCTCCAAGAGACGGTCCTACTCTTTGGGAAATAGGGATCCCAGACCGATCTGCTGCAGAGTTCCATGTCCCAGAGCCTGACCCCAAATATGTGAACCAGCTTTTTGTCAATAATCCCAAGAGGTTTGGTTTTCTTTACAAGTCACCATGATTCATAGTAACATGTCATGTTGCAGAGACACGAAAGGTTGGCTGGATGGGCAAAGGGCAGGTTGGGTAATGGGCCAAAACGAGTTCAGGTTAAACATGTTATTAATGGTGCGGGTTGAAAATGTTTATTTGGGCTGGATTGGGTTGACTTGGAAGCATTTTTTGTCTGCAAACTGAGTCAAGCTTCTTTGTCCGTTCCCTTTCAACAATTTTTGTGTCAAATATGATTCAAGGCTACATTATTTTGGTAACACAACTTTTTGAATAAAGTATTTTTAGCAGGTCTTATTCATTATGTATAGACTTCTGGCACGTTTGTGCCATTCAACATGTTTCCGTTTGGCATACACACACACCTGTTAAAGAAAAAACATAAACGAAGTAACGCTTTCATTTGTAGATGGATGAAAATTGCCACCTATAATATGTATTTAACCATTGGGTTCTCAAAGACAAGGTTTTGGTTCAATTTGTTATCCTAACAACTTCTGTACAGTACAGCCATGTATATCTCTTAGGTGGTTGTGAGATGAAGGCGTGTTCCACAAGGCTAGGTCTAATGTCTTTGGTTTTTGTTGCTTTCTTTCAGCAACTTTAGGCAGTATGGCTTATGGGAAAGATATGCCGAGTTATACCCTAATAGTGATTTGGTGTACACAGTTGGAGAGAGTGATTATCGCAAAGATTGGTTCTATGCTCAAGTTCCAAGGTACAAGTACACTTGCATTGGTATATACAAGTGGGATTGGGGGGGTGGGGGGGGGGGGGGGTAGTGGGTTCGGGTTGAAACGGTTTATCTTTACTATGGGTCAAAATGGGCTAGCCAGGTCAGGTTGGGTTGACCCTCCAAAACAGTTTTTCGTTGTTTAGTTAGTGAAAATTGTCTAAAAATTTGACTAAATAGTGTTATATTAGTGGTTACATTAGTAAAAATTGTCTAACAATTTGACTAAACAGTAATAAAATTTATAACTTAAACAAATGATTTAGGATTTAGAAGGTTGTAAGCAATGAAAATAGAGTTTGAGTCTCTTGACCCCTTGTAGCTAACTCTTTTCAATGACCTATCTGTGAGCCAAATCGACCCATTCATAAGTAAATGGGTCGAAATGGCCACCTCTTGTTTATGACAAGTGGAGAATATCATTTGGTTTGGTGATTGCAGGAGAAAAGAAGACAATTCATATGAAGGAACCACATGGCAAATAAAGTTTAGACTTGAGAATGTACAACGCGCTGCTAGTTATAAGTTAAGAATGGCATTGGCTGGTGCAACTCTTGCAGAAGTACAGGTATCAATCTTCAGAATTTAACAAGAAATGGAAATGGGTCATACAACTCATGTTTTTTTTTTTTTGCTTATAGGTTCGAGTAAATGATCCAAACAAAGCCCGTCCGTTATTTACAACCGGATTGATAGGACGGGACAATGCTATTGCAAGACATGGGATTCATGGGCTGTACTGGCTATACAACATAGACATATCTGGTTCGTTACTCATTGAAGGAGAGAACACTATTTATCTAAAACAACCACGGAACCAAAGCCCATTTCAAGGAATTATGTATGATTACTTACGCTTAGAAGGTCCCGCATAACTCCAGTAGCATGCTGGGCGGATTTTGAATAAAGTATGTTTCTGTTGTTGCCAAATGACGATATAATTTGTAGTTGTATATAAAAAACACAATACTTATTGCATGTTGGGTGGAATGCTTTTTTAAAACATATATTTGAAAGTTACGTATATATAGAATAAAGTTTTATACAGGTTACAAATAGATACAAATGGATCCGGTTATGGAGGTTATGCGGTCTAGGCTTTCTAAGTGGAAGGCGAATACATTATCCATAGCGGGAAGGATTATTCTCATTAAATCTGTGCTTGAAGCTCTTCCAAGTTATTATTTTTCATTGTATAAGGCTCCTATCACAGTGCTAAATAAAATGGAATCGTTCATAAAGAACTTTTTGTGGGGAGGCAATGAGAATGTGAGGAAACTTAATTGGGTATCCTGGGATGTCATTACTCGGCCGAAGAAGATGGGTGGGTTGGGATTGTCGAAATTGTTTAATTGTAATAGGGCTTTGATAGCTAAATGGTCATGGCGTTTTCGAACAGAATCTGAATTGATGTGGACTAAGGTGGTTACGGCTATTCATGGATCGAATAGGACTTGGGAGGTGTATACGATCAAGAAAAAATGGACGAGTGTGTGGTCAAACGTTGTGAAAGAAGCTACAAGTCTTACAGGAATGGGTTTGAGGTTCGTTGACTTGTTTAAGTGCACAGTGATAAATGGGAAATCGGTTCATTTTTGGATTGATAAATGGAATGCAAATTGGGTTCTAAAAGAGGATTTTCCAGTGCTTTTTAAATTGGAGGAGCATAAGCGACGGTTGGTCTTTGAAGTTGTTACATTGGATAGTACATCGAATGTTCTTATTTGGTCGTGGAAGAGAGCTCCGTCGTCCGAAGAGGAGCTGTGAGAACTGAAGGATTCGGAAGGGATGCTTGGGCATACTCCAATTAATAGTTGTTAAGATGACAGGCGTTGGAATGGTGATATAGATGGTTGCTTTTCGGTCGCCGCGGTTAGAAGGTGGTTGGGAGAAAATCACGTAGAGAACCAAGACGCTAATTTCGAATGGTGTAAATGGATTCCGAATAAGTGCAACATTTTTGGCGAGCTCTTTTGAATCGTATCCCTACTAAAGTGGTTCTGAGAAGAAGGAATATTTACACAAATGATACGAATTGTGTTCTATGTGAAGATGGTGAGGAAACTGTGGACCATTTGTTTTCAGGGTGTGGTTTTTTTGTGGGGTGTGGGATAGCGAGGTGAGATGGAATTTTTCGCATTTAGTTTGAAGGACGTGAAGGAGGAGTTGCATAACGTGCAAGGTCTGTTGCCACTTCGTAAAGAGATTGTGAGAGGGAAAGGATGAAGATAGTGTGTTTGTTGGAGGTTGTGGAATGCTAGAAAGGAGCGGGTGTTTAAGAATAAAGATGCCAAGGTTGTGGAGATAGTCGCGGATGTGAAGGCCCTTTCCTTTTTATGGTATAGCAATAGGCATAATAGTAAATGGATGGATTGGAAATCATGGTGTAACTTGTATGATTGTTTTGGTCAAAAATTACTAAGTGAAAATAATTTTGTATTCCAAAGTAGAAATTGTGAGGTAGAGTGCTATAAATGTGAATCAAGTGTTTAAACTAGTTATATTCTGAAAATGGTTAATCGGGATGCAAAAGAAATAAATTAATGACAACTATGCTCGGGATGGCAAAGGTATGATTCGG